>BSBN01000459.1:8955000-9362792 GCA_027924645.1 Cunninghamia lanceolata | reverse complement strand
TCTCAAGGTCATTTGGCACATGTACAACCTAGTTTGTACAATTTAAAAAAAAATAAAAAAATAAGTTTTTGGGTCAGCAGCCCAGTCAGACGTGCAAGCTTGAACTTGGCTCGAGCCAGACCCAAAGGCAAGCACCCAGGCCATCAAGCCCCCTTTTGGGCTACCTGGGACTAAAAATCAACCCTCACAAACACCTTGTGGGTGCCACTTTAGAACCACCACCCAATGCCTTAGAAACACCACCTGACAACTTAGAACACCACCCACCACTAGTAAATCTCCACCCAGCTAATGAGGTCCACTGCCACACTACTCCACCAGTCCACCACCCATCTATAGCTAGCACATAGCTCAATCACTGCCCAAACTAGCAACACCACCCATTCTACTGCTAGAATAATGCATAGGTCCCTTTTTGGCCCCTATTTTTCCCTAAAGGGGTATTATTTCATAAATTGGGTATATGGAGTCATATTTTTGCAAACAAATAGGCATTGAAAAGCTAGTTCCAAGCACAATCTAGTGGTGTTGGTATTTTTTCTATATTTTTCTATTGGTGACATTTCTTATTGTTTGAAGTCTAGATCACCTTTTTGACTTCAGAGCTCATAACATTTTTCTCGGTCTCTAATTTTGTGATTCTTATGGCATTGGAAAGATATTGATGAGCATTACACAACCACCCATGCACTTTTTCTAGAGTTAGCCCCAAGTATCTTTTATTTAGTTTATCAAGTTTACACATTCTGGTTGATAACTTGGACATACTGGCACCTGGAGAAGTTTTATTTGTTTGGTGGGCTTCATATCAACTTCTATATTTCTACACTTTGGTTTATTGGTGTAATCATGTCTCCTAGTCTATGAAAATTAAAATTTGATCATTACAAAAGAAAAGGGCACACAAATGAATGCATGCACAAGAAAATTGATAATTTAAAATTGCTAATTGAGCTTCATCAATTGAGTTAGTTGTGCAATGTCAATGTCATTAGTTTGCCATATTATTCTAATCCAACATGTGTAGACCCATCTATACCATCTATTGCTACATCTGAGTCTAGGGTTTCTTCACAAAGAGATTCCACTAATTACTTATAGTAAGACATTATCTGTCTTCTAGAGATAGTTCATTGGGACACATATCTACCATATATATCTTGTTTGTAGAGTCCCACATTACAGATTTGGGAGATACTTTGAAGGGTATGAATTTTCTCTTTGATGACAACTTTGATGGAGTTGCATCACCATATTATTCTTTAGAGATTGTTCTTCATCCTCTTGTTCAGTCATAGATTAATAGTGGATTAGAGACCATTGAGCAGTTTTCTAGAGCATCATTGTCATCTTTGGATCATGTGCATAGTTCAAAGACATTCATAATTCTTATTGTATTTTCCAATCCAAAATGGGAAGACATTATGCACACACATTTATAGTTTTTCTTTTTCCCAAGGGGAGGAATTTTTTTCAGCATTTGTGGATCTTCATTTTTCTTATTTTTTGAGCATCTACTAGCACTACAGGAGTCATCTTGAGGAGTGTTTGCATCGTCTCTTTTCTCATCCTTATTTTGGGAGGGAGCATTTTCTCACATGGGGTTCCATCCTTCTCACTTTTTGGGGGTCACCAGACCTTCTCTCCACATCCTCTCTTATGGTGGGTTATACATATCCATTAATTGTACCTTTACAATGGATTTAGTCCTTGGGGGGTCTTGGTGTCAAGTCCTTCCATAACTTCTTTTCTCTCTTTTAGAGAGGAGTTTTCTCCCACTAGGTTTTTCTCTTTTTCTTTATTTGTAAGAGATTATTTGTACATGGGTAATAGAGATAGGCTCTTGGATGGAATTGATGTAGTTGCTCATGAAGTCATTCAAAATTTTAATAGCATGTAACTACAAATCCTTTTCTTTTGAAATGATTGAAGACGATTAATTTATAGATATATAGTTGACAGGTTGTAGGGTTGAGATTTGATTAGAATTGATGGTTATGATTGAATGATAGAAATTACGACACTTTTAGGGTTATCATTATGTGAATGGCTAGCATTAAAATATATAATAGAGAAATAGATGATGAAGATTCATTAGTTGTTTGAATTTTATTTATTTTTAATTAATCATAATTTTTTGAATTTATTTATGGATGGAACATAATTTAAAATTTAGTTTTGTGGTGGGTTATTATAATTAATATTTATTAGTGATGATTTAATTTTAATATTTAATTATTATTTAGAATTTAAATTTCATTTTGGGCAAATACTTTTGACCGAAGCTATGAATCACGTACATGAAACAATAGTATACGAGAAACACACCATTCATCGATAATGTTTCCTTGGAAGATTTAAACCTTAATCTCCATCATGATAACCAAGTGGCTTAGGCACTTGACCACACCCACAAACATTATTTAGAATTTGATTAAGATAGTTGAGTGATTTAGTTTTTATTATGTATAAATTAAATTTTAAATATAACAATTGTAGGATTAAATCAAATTAAGTTTTGGGGGTTTTGATATAATTTGATTTGATTAATGTGTTTTAGAAAATCTAGTTGAGTGTTAAGTTATTTAAAAAAAATATTAGTTGAGAGGCGTAACCTACAGTGGCAGTAAAAGGTGAAGCCTAATGGCGTGAGTGTGTTAACAAAAATAAATTTAAAAAATAATTATATAGCCAACATATTAAAATAATAATCATAAACATTACAAAAAATATAGCCAAGAAATGCAAATTAATAATTAAAACATATATATGTATAACATAAGTGTTTGACAACTCTCCAATACCAAAACAATTAGATAATTTATAGCAGAACAAGGAAGGAGCTGAAAATAAAATCTGAAAATAAAAGCATGAATTACAATCATGAATTATAGAAGGAAGAAGCACAAAAAAATCAAATCAAAATAACTATTGATAAATAATTTGTATGCTTTAGGTTGGTGTTAATGGTGTATGCATAAATCATTTCATATTGCTGCAATATTAAAAAAAACTAAATTAAATAATTTTTCATAATATGGATAAGTTATTTTATTTACTTTTTACAATTTACAAACATCATAATATATATTCCCAAAAAACATGGCACATGACACATCATAATATATATTTCTTGAAAAACATGGCACATAACATGGGGTCAAAATCTCTATTTATTTTTAATATACTTTTAATCCCCTTTCTTGATTATATGAATTTAGTTTTCTTTTTAAAAATATTTTATGCGAGGAGGAAAAAGCACAAAATAAAATGAAGAAGCAACAAAAAAATCAAAATCAAAATAACTATTGATAAAAATTTAAATAATCATCTCTCAAAATTATTTTGGCTTAGCATGGTGTTAATGGTGTATGCATAAATTATTTCATATTGCTGTAATATTAAAAAAATAAATTAACTAATTTTTCATAATATGGAACTTAGCATTATCTAAGTTATTTTATTTATATTTTACAAATTGCAAACATCATAATATCTAATCCCAACACCCGTAAAATCCTTGATTATATGAATTTAGTTTTCTTTTTAAAAATATTTTATGCAAGCCCACAAAATGTCTATTTTATTTTCTTTCATAAATTTGCTAAGTGTTATATTAAAAGTTAAAATAGTATTCATTTTTATCTTAGAGTCTTTGGTGATGAAGTAAAAACTAAATATATAAAACTAATTAATTACATTATTCATGGTCCTTTATAATAACTACTACATCCACATTTGGAAAAAAAAACTAAATATAAGAAATGCATATATAGTAAAAGTAATATATAACCTATATTAGTAATTAGGGTTAGAATTAGGGTTACATTGGGAATTCCATCTTTGGAAGATATTAAATGCACAATCTTACAAAAAGTAAAATTTTCTAACTACTATATTAATTGTTCTACTTCTATCAACTCTATATACATATAAAACATTCAGTTGAATTATTTTATCAAACATAATTAATACTACGTAAAAAGAGCTTAGAATCATACAATTCTCCAACATTATAACTATGTCAATTGTTGGCATTCTATCTCCCATGGTTGCATGAAAGATTATCAAGGTGAAAAAATATAAGAATAAACACCATTAAAAAGTGTTTAACAAGCTACATACCAAATTGTTTCAACAAGCACTAACATTTCCAAGGTTGCATTGAAAATATAACTATTAAGGAATTGGGTTTTGGTATGCAATTCAATTGTATTGTGAAAATTCACACAACACAATATAAAATAGATTACAAATTGGAAAGAAATACACCCAAATTATGGAAATATTTAGAATACAAACTTATTAGAATAGTTACTAAAAATTTTAATATATGAATTTTTTTGGCTTTTAAATAAGAAAAGTTTGAACCAAAAGAGTGTAATTTTAGGGTTAAAAAAGTAAAATCCTAAAACAGGGCTAAGAGATCCAAACAAAACATGAGTGATTTGTGGAACTCAAATCAAACAACCATAATATGAATGATTTGTGTAATTTTGAAAGGTAAGAGTATTTGCAAAGAAATAGATAAGAATATTATGTTGACAAATACTATTCTTATGTGTACAAGTACTAGGGTGGCAATGTACATGCATTAGAATATTTCATATTATATGCTTTGCTTATGATGTCAAATGATGTCTTTAAACAATAACTCCATACCAAATGGTTTTATCTATTAATATAAATTTGGGAATTAATATTGTACCAACAAAATCATTTGAAATGACCCAATCCTAACCCTAACCCTACCACTAACTCTAGTGTTAGAATTAGGTTTAGGGTTAGAATTAGTGGTATATTAGAAATGAAAATGGAAACCTAATGGGATTGGAAAGGGTGGCTAGGGTGGGTAAAGGAGAGATCTCAACATAGTACAAAACTCTAAAAGAAAAGGTATAATAATGGAATAATGATAAGAATATTACAATCCCTCAAATGATCTAAAAAATGATAGTCCCATTAGAAATCACATATCTAAGACCCTCAAAGTGATATATCATACAAAATGTGTACCAAGTCAGCTCATGGTGGGAAAGAAATGGGCAAGAGTCAACAAAATTATAAGTTTTAAAATTTGAAATTCATGGGCCAATTCCATGTGATGCAATCTAACTTTTAAATATTGGTGTGGGACAATGGAACACTAATATTGAGGTGAGGAATGAGTTTTATGACATGGGTTAGAGTTAAGGATATAATTAAGCTTAGTGATAAAATGAGGGTTAGGGGTAGAATTAGGGTTAGGTTAGAGTTAGGGATAGGGATAGAATTGGGGTTATTGTTAGGGTTAGAATTACAATTAGAATTAGGTTTAGGGTTAGAATTAGAGTTAGGTTTAGCATTATTATCAAAATTAAGGATAGGGTTAGGGTTATAATTATAATTTGGGTTTGAATTAGTAATATAAGTAGTATTGGGGAGAGAGTTAGGGTTAGGGATAAAATCAAGATTAGAATTATAATTGGATTTAGGGTTACGATTACAATTAGTGTTAGGATTATTGTTAGAATTAAGGTTATGGTTAGGGTTTAGGTTAGAATTAGGGTTCAATCTATGATTAGAATCAAGGTTAGGGTTGGGGTTAGAATTGGGGTTAGAATTAGGGTGAATGTTAGGGTTGGGGTTATAGTTACAATAAAACAACAAAGGTCATTTACATTTATATCTATATGTTATGTCATAAAATGTCTCCCTAGGACTTTTACCTCCTAAGTTTAGCAATTGGGTTCCTTGTTTTGTATCTTGCATGTTCATTTTCACTCTCAATGAAGAATCCCTAAAAACCCATGTCAAATGGGGCTAAGTGGACCTTGTTGAGCTAAATCCTACCTTGAAATAAGGGCCCAGGGGTTGGGCGCTCATGCCCTAGTCCTGCCCCATTTTAGGCAGGTCCTAAATTTGAATGTCAGTTATGTGACTGTTAAAAGGTTCCGTTGTCGACATCTTAAGTTTGGATTATGAAATTAAAGTGGGAATGCATATATAAGCATGTTTAGTGTTTCATTTATAAACTAGAAGATGATTATGAATTTTTGGCAAAATTATGATTTTAAAGAGCATTCAAGATATTCATTATTATAGAGTAAAATATTGTTGTTGTGTTTATGATTGCAAATTTAGCTTCTTCTCATGTGTTGAAGGATTTTCATCTACATGTGAGCTACACCTCCGATGTGATATCTATTTGTGTTTGAATCATTTATCAATTTATTTTTGCCTCTATCTTGTAGGGATACACACTCTTTATTTGACAATGGTGTTTGGAAGACTTGAATGTCCTTCCAAGGCTTGACTAAGGCAAGATCCTAAACACCACAAACCCCAACCACACTTCTTGTGATTGCAGGTTACATGTATTGAATTTCACGAAGTGGAGTTATAGAGGAAAGTTGCAGAAGATAAGGATTTTGGATCCAATGAAAAGAAGCAGCTTGGTGTACTTTTGGGACTAGGGCGCTAGGGGCAAAGCCCTCTAAGGTTGTAGACACAAGAATCTCCATGACAATGATAATTAGCATCAGAAGAAGTCCTGACATCCTAAGGAATATCATGCCTTGGACTACGGTGCGAGCTCTAGTGTCCTCTGCATCTTCCATAACAGAAACAAACATAATAGTGATCATCGGTGTTGTAAGGAGTCTAGAAGCCCTTGAAGAAAACACTGCATTGGACTAGGGCATGAGCCATGAAGTCCCCAAATATTTAACATCATGAACTTAAAAAAATGGCTAGTAACTAATCTCTGTCTACTGTAGATTGGTCTGCGAGCATTTGTCATAATTTATCTGTTTGCTTACAATTTTGCATAATTAGGGTTTTGAGCATATTTGAGCATTAAACTAATGCATTAATTGATAATTTATAAATTTCCACATCATTACAAGTGACCCTTAATCTGTACGTGAATCCTCTTGCAAAACATGTGATTCAACTCGGTTGAAATGTCCTTGAATGTTTGTTGTTGAAGGAGGATATAGCCATCAATCCCATTTTCCCCCTTTTTCCTATAAAACATTTTAGTGAACCCATGTTTTTATTGAATTTTACACCTTGCTAAGTGTTGTACTTTAGATTTACATCCATTCATTTAATTTTCATCTTATTGCATTTAAAAATTTACAAAAAAGTTAAAAAATTTGAAAAAAAATGGCATCTTAGGCTTGCATTTTGACATAATTTAATTTAATTTAATTTAATTTCATTTAATTTCATTTAATTTGTGATATTTTCATTATATCTGATATAAATTACAGAAATTCATCTTATCATAACCATTTGCATTCCATGAAATCATGCTTAAATTGTTAAAATTTGCTTGAAATTGTGCATTTTTCATATAACCTAGTCTTTCCAAAAGCTAGGGTTTGTAGTTAAAATCTTGTTTCAGATTTTACTACTCTTTTAAACACTCTTTTAGAACTGATTTATGATTTTAGTGTTTCATCATAGTGTTTTTTGCATAATTTCATGCCTTAATTTGATAATTAGGGTTTAAAAACCTTACATTTTCACTAGATTTTGCTTTGCCATCTATCTAGACTTTCATTATAGGTGTGTTGAGGGATATTTATGGATTATTGGACTGATATTAAGGTTATAATTCTTTTCCCCTCATCAATTTCCTTACAACACTTCATCCTTTAGTCATTTGCATTGAAAAAAGGTGAAAAAAATGAACATTTTAGGTGCATAAACAAGCATAATTTGTGTTGTTTCATTTCATTCAATCTAAATACATAAAATAATGAGTTGGGCCTTGTTGTTTTGTACTATTTCCTCCTATCCATTGTGTTTTTTGTGGACTTTGTGTGTCTTTTTAGCCCTTTCCCTCAAACAAGTGCTTAGGAGTGAAATAGTCACACATCTAGGGTGTATCAAGTAACATATAACTTTGCATGTCTTTTATTACTAGATCTTATTGGACATTTATGTTACAAGACATTTCATTATGGCATCTTCATCTCATTGCTCTTTGGTATCTTTACATGCATATATCAAAAACTTTGAGAATTTAGATACAAATTTCTTAATATGAATCCTCATGTTCTCACTTATATACAAGCTATGTATCATAAGGATATATTTAAATGCTCTTCATTTGAAATCCCTGACTATGTATATGATTTTGACAACTTCATATCTCTGATGAATACATACCCTTTGGTAGTAGAAGATTTAACAAAACACATTAAGAATGATGAGTGTGAAAGTTCTCTTAATGCTTTAGAATTAATAGATAAAACATATGATGATGACGATGATGATTCCATAAGTTATTCTACTTCTCCTATAGTTGAATGTCCAAGAATCTTAGATGAGAAGACTATGTATAGCTCTATTAATGATGCAACACCTAAGCTTCCTAACCATACCTTATCTTTCTTTAATTCCAATGCTCTCCCTGGCCAGGATGAAGCATTAGTGGATGAGAAAAGGTCTCTCACACTAAATCCTTTAGGGATGGATGTTGGGTATAATCGAGAGGAAAATAATGTTAATTCAATCTTTACTAATAGACTTATTCCACCCACTAAGGGGTTACTAGATAAGTGTAGCAATATTCTGAAGATGGTTGTACGGGGGGCACCTAATGCACCTTCTTTCTCAAAATTGGTGATTACGGTTCAAGGTGATCGAAAACCACCTCGACTCCTGGATTATATTCTAAACTATGCAAGACAAATAACTCAAAGAAATCAAGGTGTTCAAAATGTGTTGCAACAACCACATCACAATGTGATTGCTCACACATACAACACCCGCAATAATAAACAAAGTAAGCAAGCACCTCATGTGCCTATCTCTCTTCCGTGTTCTCAACCTATGCTCCCTCCGCCACCTCGTCTTACTCATAAAAGTGGTCAAGAATATGATCTTGTTGAGCAGCTTCACATTACTCCAGCTAAGATCTCTCTTTGGTATTTAATACAAACATCGCCTACATACCATGGAATGCTCCAAGAAGCTTTATAGAAGGTGATTATACCACCTACTATTAAGTTGAATGATGTAGCAACTCTATTAGATTCTATGCATGCGACAAAAACAAATATTCTATTTCAACCACATAAAATACCGACAAGTAAAAATGAATATAATGCACTTTTAATATTTTCCATGATAGATAAAAAGTTGATAAAATGAGTTATGATTGACAACGGATCAACTCTTAATGTTTGTAGCATCAAGACTTACTACACAAAATCAAGATTGACACATCTTTAAGCAAACCGGATAGGATTAGCATTCATGGCTTTGATAATGTTGGTAGACAATCCATGGGCACCATAACTTTACCCATAAAGGTTGGACCTATGACATTATCTACCCTTTTCATGTCATGCCTAGTTCACTTTCATATAATATGATTCTTGGTAGATTGTGGATTCATTCCATGGGGGCAGTTCCGTCTACCCTTCATAGATCAATAAAGTTTATTTATCAAGACAAGATCTACACTATGGAAGCTGATCTTAAATCAGATAGTTGTTTACATATTGAAACACAAAAACAAGTTAAATATCAACAAAGTCTAAACAACTTATGAGTAGATTTAATAATACCTCTTACCACAGATAATGTTGTGCAAGATTCTAAAACATTGAATGCACTTTTTGGTGATGATTGAGGTTCATTAGATTTTTAATCCTTGTAGTATAGGGGAATATAAACTTAATAGCCCTGACACATCAAAAGTCGCATAGATCTCATCCAAGCAATCTTTTGAAACACCTAAGAAAACCAAAGCATCCTTGGTAGAAAACAAAGACAATAATCTTACTTATACTACAGATTATGATACCTATGAGGCCTTGCCATTTTCTAAAGAAATGGATTCCCTCTATGGTCATGGATTTTAGATTTTATACAAAAATAATGACTATGTAGGTAATGGTTGCAGTGTAAATTAACAAGGAATCAGAGTACCTTTACAAGTTGCTAGAATTAACTACACATCCGGTATTAGATACCGTTCTTTAAAACCCACCAAAGCCTCTCGTCACCCTAAACTCAATGTTAACACAATATCAACAAGACCAAAACGACATTTGATATATCTTGGGCTGATAGACAATAATTATCTGCCAGGAAATATCCTGTTGAAACAGGTAAGTATTTCTCCCTCTTTAAGCTACACTCGTTGTAGCACCTATTATAGTTTCTCTCAAGGATGGCCTCCTCTTAGATATGTATGTTCTTAACATTAGATTGTATCAGGTAAGTATTTCCAACCCTTTACCTCCATGTTGTGTTTCCCTTGTGATGTTTTATGTGTTGTTTAGGCCTCTTTGGATGACCCTTGATACTCTTGTAAGGTCAAGGATACCGGGAGATCGCTTTTGTTGTGACCCTTCTTCTATTTGTATCATCATTCTTCTATCTTGCTTCTCCTCTATTTTCATTGTTGTGTGTCATGCCTTAGGGGCATAATGTTCCAGTTGGTGACCTAGGGGTACCTTCCTGCATGACGATCCTAAGGCACTTGTTCTCCCCTCTTGATTTAGTGTTTACCTTCTTCTAGTGGTTCTATCTAGCTGGTGGATGACAAAAAACAAACATATACTGATATGGACCATGTGTCCCTTCAGCGAGTAAGCAAAAATGAACCTAGTCCATACATGATGATGGGGTTGATATATATTATCCGATGCTTGGCTAGTAGAATCACTCCATATGATATTTTGATGATGTCTTATATTTGCTAACAAACCATAACAATATAGCCACTCCATGTACTTTGTTTATCTTGGGTCTCACCTTGGTTACACTCGGTTCTGAGACCTCTGCAGTATAGCCCCACGGTTATACTCAGTCTCTGAATCTGTAGTATAACCTTGGCTATTGATGTGATTACTTTCATGCATTGCTTTTATCATGGGATGTGGTTATTATCTTAGATAAAGATTTCTAAACTCTCTTCTTGTAGGAAATTGTGTGTTTTTGAGAACATTCGGTGATCGTAAAGTACATGTCACCTTTGGGGGCATGGGCTTTGCATGAGCTCTTGTTCCCTTGTGTGTTTTCTCTCTACCTTAAAGTGCTTGATATCAGTACATGATATCAACCGCCTTAAGGTGGGGGCATATAAGGTAAGTTGTCTAATGATTTTGGTACTAACGAAGTGTGTTTGTAAGCCCTCTACGGAGGTGAGATGTTGTATCTGCACGTGAGTGCACATCTTTATTTTATATTGCAATGAGAAAGCCCTTTGTGGAGGTGGGATATCATGCAAATCCTTTTATTTTAAGCCCTCTATGGAGGTGAGGATGGTGTATCTCTTGAGCTAGTGCAGATTTTTTTTATTTCAAAAGTCCTCTGAGTAGGCGGGATTGGTGTATCCTCCCTTAACTGTGTCTTTGGCGGTTGTTGTGGTATAAGCCCAATTGTCAGGTGTGTCTGTAATGTGCCTGAGATGGTGGGGGCTTAGAAATAAGTTCCTTTCATCACCTCATTTTCCATGTTTTAGACGTATAGTATGTCTTTGGCATACTATACGACGCTCATGTTTTCTGTGTCTTCCGTGTGTTTGTTCCCAAGTATAGTCCAAAGAGTGTGGCGAAATGCCTTTCCTATGTTTTGAGATTTGTATGGTGTGTTTGTTCCTGAGTATAGTCCAAAGAGTGTGGTGAAATTCCCCTCCTATGCTTTAGGGTTTGTATGATGTGTTTGTTCTCAAGTGTAGTCCAAAGAGCGTTGCAAAATGCCCCTCCTACACTTTGAGATTTGTATTGTGTGTCTGTTGCCCCATATGTAGTCCAAAGAGCATGGTGAAATGTCCCTCCTACATTTTGGGTTGTGTGTTGCATTTTTACTTTCCATGCATCTACATTCATTTATATATATGAGAAAATGAAAAATAAATAATCATTGCATTCATTGTATTCATCATGTTTTGCGTGTCTTTAATGCTGTCTTCTCCATGTTTTGCATGTCTGTTACTATCTTCTCCATGTTTTATGTGCTAGCTACTATCTTCACTATGTTTGGCATGTCTGTAATGTGTTTTCTCTAATGTCTACTTGAGACTGGGGGCTAGAAATAGTTCCTCAATCTTTGTGTATGCATTAGCTTCAAGTGCCTAGCGTGTTTGTTGTGTTTTGACCATACTTTAATGCATGTATGGGCCATGTGTTCATACATACATTAAAGTGGGGGCTAAATGTTATGTTGTAAAATGTCTCCCTAGGACTTTTACCTCCTAAATTTAGCTCCTAGGTCCCTTGTTTTGCATCTTGCATATTCATTTTGATTCCTGATGAAGAATCCCTAAAAACCCATGTCAAATGGGACTAAGGGGACCTTGTTGAGATAAATCCTACCTTGAAATAGGGGCCTAGGGCTTGGGCGCTCACGCCCTAGATGTGATCATTAAAAGGTTCCGTTGCCGACATCTTAAGTTTGGATTACGAAATTAAAGTGGGAATGAATGTATAAGCATGTTTAGGGTTTCATTTGTAAACTAGAAGATGATTATGAAATTTTCATGAACTTATGATTTTAGAGCATTCAAAATATTCATTGTTGCAGAGAAAAATATTGTTGTTGTGTTTGTGATTGTAGATTTAACTTCATCTTCTCATGTGTTGAAGGATTTTTATCTACATCCGAGCTACACCTCTGAGGTGATATCTATTTGTGTTTGAATCATTTATCAATTTATTTTTGCCTCTATCCCGTAGGGATACACACTCTTTATCTGAAAATGGTGTTTGGAAGATTTGAATGTCCTTCCGAGGCTTGACCGAGGTAAGCTCCTAAACACCACAACCCCCAACCACACTCCTTGTGATTGCAAGTTATAGGTATCATATTTCATACAGTGTAGTTGTAGAGGAATGTTGCAGAAGATAAGGATTTTGGATCCGATAGAAAGAAGCATCTTGGTGTACTTTTGGGACTAGGGTGCTAGGGGCAAAGTCCTTTGAGGTTGCAGACACAAAAACTCTGTGACAGTGATAATTAGCATCAGAAGAAGTCCTGACATCCTGAGGAATATCTTGCCTTGGACTATGGTGTGAGCTCGAGTGTCCACATCTTTCTTAACAAAAATAGACAAAACAGTGATCATCAGTGTCATAAGGAGTCTGGAACCCCCTAAAGAAAACACTGCATTGGACTAGGGCACAAGCCACAAAGTCCCCAAATATTTTGCATCACAAATTTTGAAAAATGGTTTGTAACTAATCTCTATCTACTATCTTAGTCTGTGAGCATTTGTCGTAATTTATTCGTTTGCTTACAATTTTGCATAATTAGGGTTTTGAGCATTAAATTAATACATTAATTGATAATTTCTAAATTTCTACATCGTTACAAGTGACCCTCAACCTGTAGGTGAATCCTCTTCCAAAAGGTGTGATTCAACTCGATTGAAATATCCTTGAATGTTTGTAGTGAAAGGAGGATCTAGCCATCAATCCCATTTTCCCCCTTTTTCCTATAAAACACTATATATATCTAATTATTGTTAGAATTAAGGTTGGGATTAGGGATGGAATTAGTAATATAATTAGGGTTAAGTAGATCTAGGGGTAAAATTAGGGTTAGAATTATTGTCAGGATTAACATTAGGGTTAGGGTTATAGTTACAATTTGGGTTCAAATTAGAAGTTAGGCCTACAATTAGGGTTAGGGTTAGGGTTCAGGTTCAAGTCAGAATTAGGGTTATAAATATGGTTACTATTAGGGTTGGGGATAGGATTAGGCTTCGGGTTAGAATTATTGTCAGGATTAATGTTAGGGTTAGGGTTATATTATATATAATTCTAGCCTACCTATTATATTATATAGGGATAGATATAATGGTAGAATTAAGGCTAGGGTTACAATTAGAGTTAGGGTTAACATTACTATTAGGATTAAGGTTAGGGTTAGGGTTATAGTTATAATTTGGGTTTGAATTAGTATTGGGGTAAGAATTAGGGTTAGTGATAAAATCAAGATTAGAATCATAGTTGGATTTAGTGTTAGGGTTAGATTTATGGTTAGAATTGGGGTTAGGGTTAGGGTTTAGGTTAGAATTAGGGTTAAAACTACAATTAGAATCAGGGTTAGGGTTAAGGTTATAATTAGGGTTAGTATTAGGCCAAATGTTAGGGTTAGGGTTATAGTTCCAATTAAACACCAAAATCCATTTACATTTATATCTATATATAGAACTATGGTTAGAATTGAGGTTGGGATAAGGGTTGGAATTAGGAATAGAATTAGGTTTAAGTAGATCTAAAGGTAGAACTAGGGTTAGGGTTAGAATTATTATCAAGATTAACGTTAGGGTTAGGGTTATATTATATATAATTAATATATAATACATTGTAATAATATATCTAACCTATATTATAATATTATATTATATAATTATAATAACTCTTAAGATATATAATATAGTTAGAATTAAGCTTGCTACTTTGGATGCTACTAGTATATCTATATTTAAAAAATATATATCTAAAGTACGCCAAGAGATATCCTTCTCGAGGCGCCTATTTTTAATCAATTTACCACACATAGGTGGAATAGGCACCTCAAAAAGGATATATCTTGGCATACTTTAGATTTTTTTTAAATATAGATATGCTAGTTTACATTTATATCTATATATAGAACTATTGTTAGAATTAAGGTTGGGATTAGGGATGGAATTAGTAATATAATTAGGGTTAAGTAGATCTAGGGGTAAAATTAGGGTTAGAATTATTGTCAAGATTAACGTTAGGGTTAGGGTTATAGTTACAATTTGGGTTCAAATTAGAAGTTAGGCCTACAATTAGGGTTAGGGTTAGGGTTCAGATTCAAGTCAGAATTAGGGTTATAAATATGGTTACTATTAGGGTTGGGGATAGTATTAGGCTTCAGGTTAGAATTATTGTCAGGATTTTATGTTAGGGTTAGGGTTATATTATATATAATTCTAGCATACCTATTATATTAGATAGGGATAGATATAATGGTATAGTTAGGGTTAGGGTTACAGTTAGGGTTAGGGTTACAATTAGAGTTAGGGTTAGGATTACTATTAGGATTAAGGTTAGGATTACTTGGTTATAGTTATAATTTGGGTTTGAATTAGTATTGGGGTAAGAATTAGGGTTAGTGATAAAATCAAGATTAGAATTATAGTTGGATTTAGTGTTAGGGTTAGATTTATGGTTAGAATTGGGGTTAGGGTTAGGGTTTAGGTTAGAATTAGGGTTAAAACTATGATTAGAATCAAGGTTAGGGTTGGGGTTACAATTAGGGTTAGTATTGGCCCGAATGTTAGGGTTAGGGTTATAGTTACAATAAAACACCAAAAGTCATTTACATTTATATCTATATATAGAACTATGGTTAGAATTAAGGTTGGGATAAGGGTTGGAATTAGGAATAGAATTAGGTTTAAGTAGATCTAAAGGTAGAACTAGGGTTAGGGTTATAATTACTATCAAGATTAATGTTAGGGTTAGGGTTATATTATATATAATTAATATATAATATATTATAATAATATATCTAACATATATTATAATATTATCTTATATAATTATAATAATTCTTAAGATATATAATATAGTTAGAATTAAGCTTGTTGCTCTGGATGCTACTAGTATATCTATATTTAAAAAATATATCTAAAGTACAACGAGGGATACCCTTCTCGAGACACCTATTTTTAATCAATTTACCACACATAGTTGGAATAGGTGCCTCAAAAAGGATATCTCTCAGCGTGCTTTAGATATATTTTTTAAATATAGATATGCTAGTTTTTAAAGAAGGGTGCTTAAATTGCGACACATAGGGTTGGTAGAATTTAATAAATGTTTTTTATAGTTTAATTAATCAAATTAAATTAAATTGTCCTTGTAATATAGCTTTGTTAGAAATATTTAAATAAAAATAAATAAATAATAATTAAACAAAGGTTTTTAAATGTAGGCTAGTTGATATCTTCTAAGCCTTTGTTATTAATTTTTTAGTGAACTTTAACAATTAAAATGAATGCGAGTTTCTAATTTAATTCAATTTAACCTAAATAACATGTCTATTTTTAAGAGAAGTAGTTTAGATATGAGGTAATTAATTTTATCAACTTTTTAATAATTGATGAATTGTTTCATTTTATTTTGCAACTTAATTGTAAGATAATTAAATAGATAAGATGCTAAATAAATAATTAAATAATCCCTAATTACACTCTTGAGATTTACTTTTCTTTTGTGAGACTTTTTAATTAATCCAAAAAAAATTATTTGAAAACTAAATTGGATTGAAATGTTAGATGTGATGAAGAGATCAAAATATATTATGATTTAATTAGTAAACTAATTAAATGATGTTGTCTTATATTTATTTAGTCATAAATTTATTTTTAGATAATTAATTTCCTTGTATGTTAGCTAGGGTGAAAGATTGATACATGAAGGCGACAAATGATGTTGTGAGAACTTGATAACCCTTATTTGTTAATCATCATATGAATAGATGAACTAGTTGTCAATTATTTTATAAGTTTGATTAATGAATATTTAAATAAATTTATATAATAGCTATAACAAGATTAAGAAAATTAATTCATTAGTTTGTGAACAAAATGGATTCTTCATCACCAAAAACTTTGTGGATCCTTCTCTTGTGTGATGCAACATATACATCATTGTGTGTATATGCTACAACATTGAGAATGCACATTGTGCTACAATGTGTAGTGTGGTGAGGTCATAGTAGAGTTATTATTTAAAAAAATAGCATCAATGTTCATGCTCACAAGCAAGTGTTGACATGACATAATTTATACCATAATTTCTTTGTAGTAGGTTCTTCATGGACATTTATTAAAATAAAATCTATAAGACATAATCTTATAAGACCTTTTAGTTTTTGGTCTGTAATGTCATATTGATCAACTATGATTGCATCTATAGGTCTATGAACATTCTCATCAATGGCACCCCATAGATCATGATCTACCAATAGATGCTCCATTTTCATTTTCCACGACTCAAAATTTATTCCAAAAAAATTCTCAACATCAATCCTACTTGATATGCTTGTCACATATAATTCTTACAATAAGGTCAGAAAGTATATATCTACATAAGCTCTCGTGCTCAAATTAGATTAGCTAAAAAAATCTAACAACCCAACAACTAGAACCAAAACTGGCCATGCTTTGATACCGTTTGTCAAGAAGTAAGAGTACCAAAATCATCTTCTTATACTAAATTTTGAGAGGAGTGTTGTACAAAAAATTTAAAATTAGATCTAGAATATTACATAAATTATGTATAAAGAAATAAATTAACATAAAATATTTAACACATGACACCTGAATTATGTGGGAAGAATCCTTTTGAGAGAGAAACCCTACACTCTAAAACTTGCTCAATGTATTATCAAATCAATAAAGGATTACAACACACTTGCAGAATGTAAGCTAGGGAAAATCAGGGTAAAAGCATTAACAATAATCATAAAACCCTAACTAAACAATGGAGTACAAGATAATATAGAAATCCAAAGCATTAAAGTAAACTAAATCTAATCTCTATGCTAAGCTTGGCTCTCCTCCATTGCCCTTCTCAATCTTGCATAGGAATGCAAAATATTGAAGATTGTTGTTGTGGGAAGAATGTTGATTGCTCATTTCAATAGCATAACATTAGATAGAAAATGAATGAGAATGGAGATCAAGAATCATTTCGATAGCATGAGGCTACTTGAAGATTGGATCCCCCAAATGGCTTGGGTGAGGGTTGATTAGGAGATGAGTGATTTGAATTGATAGCTACAATTGAAAGTTGATTTGAATGATGTGGATGGTTGAGATTAAATAAGGTTTCCCACTCCACAAGGAGTTATAGTCATGTGACAAGTGTGTGGATAGGAAAAGGGTTGGCCGAATTTAAATAAAAGATTATTTAAATTAGTTGGACATGTGAAGGCATTAAATGAAAAATGTAGTATGGGACATGTGTTGGATTATGGTGGAATATGAGGACTAATTCAAATATTTTATTTGAATTAGTTAGAAAATGTGAAAGGGGAATTAATTAAATAAATAAGATTTATTTAATTAATTGGCTAGTGGGATAAATTGGATTAGGATGGAAAATTAATTAAATAATAATGATTTATTTAATTAATTGGCTAATGGAAGGGGTCTAGGACAAAGTATTGCAAGATGTCTTACTTAATGTATCAACAAGATGATGCTGCAAGATATGGACAATTTTGAATGTCTACACAAAATATTAAACTTGGAGTGATTTTGGTGAGCAAATTTTCAATATAATACAACTCCTTGAGAAACCAATTTATTGACATATGAATAAGCTAGAAACTATTTGTGGTTTTCTAAACCATGTGCCAAAATATCCTTCAAGATTTTAACTAACAAGTTAAAAATAATATATTCTCTTACACTCTTTCAACTGCTATAACCGACCAATTTAATCCACTCAACATAGGTTCCCATCTTGTCATTATTACCCATCTCAAAAGAGGCACTTCATGACAAATAATAAAGAATGTCATAGTTGGTCAAGATTCCAAAGTAACTCCCTCTATTGCAAGCTCTTACACATCATAAGAATCTACTATAAGTTGTCATAAGATCCCACAAAAGTAGATGCCTCAAATTTGCTAAAGATAACCAAATTAAAAATACATCTTAAAACACCTTACAAATCACCAACATGTGACATGTATAATGCCAACTCCAAATCCCATGCCCCATTTATTCTAGAACACAAATATAAAATAAAATAAAATATGATAACATGCAATAAGTTATGAGAAAATACCAAATAATTAATAAATCAATCTAGAAAATTTACAAGGTTAGTACACCTTATTTCCAAACACAAAACAACATATATTAATAGATTTTCTTCTTGATGCAATCAAATTTAACCTTCTCAACTTCATTGGAAAACATTAGTCATTAGCTAAATTGAATAATATCTTGAAAGCTTAGAAGTGTAAAATGCAAGTTCATGAAACCAAAGGTTCTTAAAAGTGTTAAATTTTTGTAGCTTCAGGAGGTTACGCCAATTCTAACCTCATCATCCCTAAACTAATAGTAATCACACCTCTAAATGAGACACAATATTGGAAGGACATAGTCTTCCAGCATATGTGTCCTTTCTAATATATATATATATCAATTGAAGCAAGGCAGAATAGATGATGAATCACAGTTCTCTAATCTACCTCCATACAGAGATATATTCAAGAACATCCAATTTGGTAATCCTCAGCACATTCATCACAGTAAATACAGTGAATCAAATCTAAATCCATTCCATTTATAGATCACAAGAGTAAAACATAGATATACATTCAGGCAGTCAATTCTGAGTTGTTCCATAATTACCATAACAACATATTCAATCTGGAAAATTTAACATGGTATCAGAGTAGGTTTAGGAAAATCTAATCAGATTTGGCTAAAACAGTGTGTGGAATACAAATCCTTGTTTAGGGCAGTTTCTCAAGATGGTGATCGGTGTCAAAGTAGAAGATAGGCTTGATGGAGATTCAAACTTTAACTCTTGGAAAGTTAGGGTACTCATTGTCTTAGAAGAGAATGATCTTCTAGAATTCATAGAAAATGACATGCTTGAACCATCAGATGACATAGAGAAAATCCAGTGGAAGAGAAATGGCATGAGGGCTAGGAAGATCATGATAGACTCTGTGAAGGATCATCTAGTACCGATCATCTCCAAGATGAAGACAACTAAATAAATGTTTGATACTCTAAAAGGACTGTATGAGATCAACAATACCAGCAGAGCCCTTGCTCTGAGATAGTAGATCCATCATGTAAAAATGGCTAAAGGAGATTCAGTCATTTCATTTTTTTATGAAGATATCTGAGTTGAGAGATTAGCTAAGCACTATTGGAGATAAAGTTGCAGACATAGATCTTGTTATGTTGGCTCTAAATGGTCTTCCCCAATCTTGGGAGCCTTTTATTTAGAGCATCAATGGGAGGTCCAAGTTGCCCAAGTTTGATCGTCTCTAGGCTAACTGTATTCAAGAAGAAACCAGATTGGCAGCAAGAGGAAATGGGTGAAACTCCCATGATGAAGAAAATCAAGTTCTTTCTATACATGTTTCTAGAGAAAGAGGCAAAGGAAGAAAATGAAAAAGAGGCACTTTCAAGAGGAATAGAGACAAAAAATTTGATTCTGTTCTAGAATGGAAAAAGAAAGATCTCTCTCATACTCAGTGTTATAGGTGTGACAAGTATGGACATTATGCTTGAGAGTGCAATTTAAAGTTGAAGCAACATGTTTCTATTGTAGACATAGATAAAGAGTCACCTCAGAAAGAATCAAGACATTCAAAATACAATTCAGAGGGATTTCTATTCATCTCTGCTCTTTCAAGTAATGTACCAACTGATAGTGATACTTGGTTGATAGATAGAAGAGCTTCACATCACATTACAGGCTATAGAGATCATCTTACAGACTTAGAGAAAGAGTCTAACCTACGGGTGATAATTGGAGATAATGCTAGTTATGCCGTAAAAGGGATTGGGGCCACTTCCTTCCAGCTAAATTCAGGTATTCCTCTTCATTTGAGTGATGTCTTGTTCATACTAGGGATCAAAAGAAACCTTGTCTCCATTTTAGCCTTGGAAGACAAAGGGTACAAGGTTGTTTTTTCTGAAGGAAAAGTTCTTGCATGGTTCAAGAACTCTAGCATAAAATCAGCTTGTGTAATCGGTATTCGTCAGGAGAGCCTATATATATTACCAATTCATCCAGTTTAGGCATTATCTCACAACTCTATTAGTTTGAATGAGATATGGAATAGAAGACTTGCTCACTTACATTTCAGAGCCCTTCCCTCTATGGAGAAAGTGGTTACTGGTCTTCTAAAGCTTTGTTTAGAGCACGATGGTATCTGCAGAGGATGCGTACTTGGTTAAAATATCAAGAGTCCCTTCCATAGTAGTGATTGTAGATCAAAGGGGATCTTAAATCTTATTCATTCAGACTTATGTGGACCAATGTCTGTGGCATCATTGAGTGGATTCTTGTACTATGTGACTTTCATTGATGATTATTCTCAAAAGACTTAGATTTACTTCTTGAAATCCAAGGAGTTGGAGGAAGTCCTTGATATATTTTGAGAATTCAAGGCACATGTTGAGAACATGTCCAGGAAAAAGATTAAGGTTCTGAGATTAGATAATAGAGGGGAGTATACTTTTGGAGGATTTCGTAATTTTTGCATTGAGGCAAGGATCAAGAGGGAGTTTTGTGTTTTGTACAACCCTTAGCAAAATGGAGTTGCTAAAAGAAAGAACAGATTCATAGTAGAGGCAGCTAAGGCTATGATTCATGATCAAAGTTTATAGTTTTCTATGGGCAGAAGCTTCCAGAACCACAGTATATGTTCAGCACAGAAGCCATCATCGGATATTGGGAAACATGATTCTAGAGGAGGCCTTCATAGGTCTGAAGCCTAAGGTTAGTCACCTGAGAATATTTAGTTGCCCTGTGTACATTCATGTGCCCAAGGACAAAAGATCAAAACTAGAACCTTTAGGCAAGAAGGTATATTTGTGGGATATAGTGAATCTTCAAAGGCTTACAAAATATATATTCCAAGGCAAAAACAGATTGAGATCAACAGGGATGTCTCCTTTGAGGAAGAAGTAGCCTTCAAAAGATCTAAAGGACCTTACATTTAGATCATACTAGTGAGGAGCAAGAGACTTCACAGGATATGGATTTTGATCATACTCCTGACATTTAGAGGGAGTCCAACGAACCGACTGAGACTATTGATCCAGTTGATCCTATAGACCTAGAGATATTGCTGTAGTTCAGAAAAGGTCTCTATGGGCTCGACAAACCATACAAGAGGCAGAAAAATATGCAACTCCTTGAAGAACTTTTAGGGAAAGCAAGAGGCCTCAGAAGTTCTCAGATTATGGGGTATTGATGAGTCACATCATTGATTCTAAACCTTCCAATTTTGAGGAGGCATCTAACCAGCAAGTATGGAGAGATGCAATGACAGAAGAGTATTAGTTCATCATTAAAAATGATGTATGGGAAGTTGTTTCAAGACCTCAAGGGAAGTCAGTAGTGACTTCCAAATGGCTCTACAAAATCAAACATGTAGCTGATGGCAAAATTGAGAAACACAAAGTGAGATTCGTGGCAAGAGGATTCTCTCAGAAAGAGGGAATAGATTATGAGGAGACATTTCCTCCTGTTGCTCGATACACCTCCATTAGGATGATTATTGCTATTTCCTCTGCAAAGGGTTGGAAGTTACATCAAATGGATGTAAAGACTGCATTTCTTAATGGTGTGATTGAGGAAGAAGTGTATATCAAGCAGCTAGACGATTTTGTGATTCATGGGAAGGAGTCTCGTGTATGGAGATTGAAGAAGGCCTTGTACGGTCTTAAACAAACACCTCGTGCATGGTATGAAAGGATTGATAATTACTTGATGAGTTTGGGTTTCTCCAAGAATGGTGCAGATTCTAACCTTTATTTCAAGATAGTTGATGGTGAGGTTTTGATCTTGGTCCTTTATGTTGATGATCTATTTCTCACTGGAGAAGAGAACCTCATTGTCAAATGTAAGAAAGAGTTAACCTCTGAGTTTGAGATGAAGGACCTTGGCCTTATGCATTACTTCCTGGGACTGGAATTATGGCAAAGACCTAATGAAATCTTTCTAAGTCAAGGGAAATACATTATAGATATACTGAGAAGATTTGGGATGATGGACTGTAAGTCCATGTCTACACCTATGGAGACAAATTTGAAGAAGTTGAGTAACTCAACATCCAATTCAGACTTGGTAGATCCCACCATGTATAGACAATTGATCAGATCATTGATGTTCTTAGTCAACACTAGACCAGAGATTTGTTATGCAGTGAGTGCTCTCAACTAGTTCATGTGTGAACCAAGACAAATACATCTAGCTGCAGCAAAACATATACTGAGATACTTACGTGGTACTGTGGGATATGGCTTGAGGTATACTTCCAGTGGGGATCTAAGATTACAAGGCTATTCTAATTCTGACTTGGCTAGGAGTGTAGCTAATAGGAAGAGCACCTCTGGATGTTGCTTCAGTTTGGGATCTGTCATGATTTCTTGGTGTAGTAGGAAGCAGACCTCTATGGCACTAAGCACATCAGAGGTTGAATATATTGCAACATGTGTAGCAGCCCGTGAAGTAGTATGGCTTCGAAATCTCCTTGCAAGATTGTTTGGTCAGATAGCAGAGCCAACATTAATTCACTGTGATAACCAAAGCTGTGTAAAGCTCTTAGTAAATCCTATATTTCATGATAGGACAAAGCATGTGGAGATCAAGTATCATTACATTAGAGACATGGTGCTAAAGAAAGCAATCCAACTCAAGTATATTTGCACTGATGATCAGACGACTGATGTCCTCACCAAGCCTCTTTCTAGAGTAAAGTTTGCATACTTCTCAGACAAGCTTGGTGTGGTGGAGAATGACACTCTCGCGAAGAGGGATTCACAACATCATTAAGAGCCCTTGTATTGTATATTTCTTTGAGACGGAGAAATATGAGGTGAAAGCCCTTGTATCGTATATTTCTCTGAGACGGAGAAATATGAGGTGAAAGCCCTTGTATCATATATTTCTCTGAAGTGGAGAAATATGAGGTGAAAGCCCTTGTATTGTATATTTCTCTGAGACAGAGAAATATGAGGTGAAAGCCCTTGTACAGTACACATCTCTGAGATTGAGTTGTATTTTTTCCACAATTGGATGTAGCCATTGTGGACATCATGTTGAGAGAGTTCATGACAAGACATGATACCCTTGAGTAGGACTCAAGGAAGACTTTGCTATACCTTGATAACTAAGAGGGAGTGTTAATGTTTTGTAGCTTCGGGAGGTTACGCCAATTCTAACCTCATTGGCCCTAAACTAATAGTAATCACACCTCTAATTAAATGGATGAGACATGATATTGGAAGGATGTAGTCTTCCAGCATATGCATCCTTTCTAATATATATATATATATATATATCAATCGAAGCAAGACAAAATAGATGATGAATCACGGTTCTCTAATCTACCTCCATACAGAGATATATTCAGGAACATCCAATTTCGCAATCCTCAGCACATTCGTCACAGTAAATACAGCGAATCAAATCTGAAGCCATTCCATTTATCGATCACAGGAGTAAAACAGAGATATACATTCAGGCAGTCAATTCTGAGTTGTTCCATAATCACCATAACAGCCTATCTGATCTGGAAAATTTAACAAAAAGTGTTATCGAATGGGATCTATAGACCAAGAACATGGAGCTGAACATTAAAAATGTTACAAATTACAAAGCATGATTATCGAAACATTTATCGCTAATCATGGAGTGCAATAGTAATGACAATATGGCAAGATAATTAGTTATGGAAAGAATTTGGAACAGTAATAACAATAGAATCCCTGCTGCCATTTTTTAAAGTTTCTTCTCATTATAAAAACACAACTTATGCTTCCAACAGTCACGTCCTAGGATATTGTCAAGTAAAATCACTTGTATTTGGAGGTGGTGTAAGAGATACAGGCCCAACAGCCACTGTAAGGTGTGGAGCATAAGGATGCTCTACTACTTTTACCTACTTTTTTGGAGGCATTTTGTAAAGTAGATCGTGTGCCATGTCTATGCTTCTCATTTTTCATATATGATTACCTGAGCATTCACAGCTATAAGCAAATGTCTATAAGATGCAAAGATTGCCTTTTTTTTCAATAGCCAAAGAAAAATCCTGTACCCTGTACTTGCACTATAGCATGTTTCAAGAATCTCAAAAGCAGAAAAACTTTAAAATTAGAACCCATCATGAAAATGCCAATTAGAGAGTCTAAATGTTCCTTAAGAACTATGATTCAAAAATCGTAAATCTAATATAGGTAGCAATAGTTATGGATGAGAACGAAGGATAAGTATTTGATACTGGAATATATATATATATATAGATATGTGGAAGAAGTGAGATGAATTAGTGAACTCTAAATGAAAAATAAGCAGACTACAATAAGCGTAAGGAACAATGCTTGCCTCTTTTTCCACTCATATTTTCGTTCTTCAATGGAATGAGTAAATTGGAGAACATTGCCTACTTTTGAGACTATAATTACCCCATCTTTATAGTGCATCAATAACAAAACACAGAGCAATTCAATCACTTACAAGTAAAAAACTTTAAAACAAGATGGTTGTTATAAATATTGAATTATAAAAACAAGCTAAAGTCTGTATAGAACAACCCACATATCCTCCTACATCAAAGGTATACATGCATTCAAGGGACAACAAAGCTTAATAGCATGTTTTTAGATTGAAAGGAATAAAGGGTGTGTAAGCATATTAATTGGAAGGATTATACATACGATGTTTTATTGTATATGAATAAATTGGATTGATGCATTTTGTGTATATCCACATACTGAAACTATTCAACTATTATGAATTTAGCAACTTAATCAACAAATCCTTTATATATATAAAAGCATGTTTATCGTTGTTGCTGGGAGACTAAAAAATTATGGGAACTCTTTTTGAAATAGGGTATGGGAGTATACGAACAAGGGTAAGGTTATGGTATCCATACTGTGTTTGTCTAATTATAATAAATCTAGAAATTCAATCAAGTAAATTATAGAGAGAGGGGGATAGAGTAATGATAAGGTATAGGAGTATATGAATAAGGGTATGTTTATGTTACATCATACAGGAACCGTATCTATATATATATCATATGGAAATATACGTACTAGTCCTATCTCTCTCTCTCTATATATATAGATCATATGTTTATCTATGGGTGCCCTCTCCCCTTTTCTGTTTAATATATATATATATATACACATGATGGCTTCTTTGCTCTTTTCTATCAATCATGTTGGGATTTTATTTAAAAAAAATCTGCTTGAAGCTATGGAACAATCCTGCATCCACAAAAAGTGATTGTTCAAATTAATGCAACCAAGCTGGTCTTGATACCTGGTTCAGCTAAGCCAAATACAACCAAAACTCATAATGAGTAGACTAAAAATCTATCTTTCAAGAATGTTCTCCTTAAACCAATCTTCCATTGTTCCAAATCATCAAATTATAGAAAACATAAATGCTATTGAATAATTGATTCACTCTAATAAAATTGCAGAAAAGACTAGGGGTCTACATCAAATTGGGCATGTCTAAAGACAGATGCATTCTAGTGCTTATGAAATCCATCTACTGTACAATAATCTTAAGGTTTGGATGCTTAAGCATGCAAGGCTCTTTTTTTCTTCTTTTGTATGTATTATTTGATTAAATATTAATTACAAGTGACAAGTTGTAAATGCAAAACTATTTTTTCTATTCAAGTAGATTTGAAAAATTCACAAAATGTGCCACACTGACATGACAAGTAGAGTTCCATTAAGCAGCCGACATGGACAAAATAGCCAGCATCAACTAGATCACCGACAGAGAGTAAGCTATCAATGTATTCTATATATACCACGCTGCATTGCTTAAGATTCAGAAATTGCAACTCTGCTGTTATTGTAGACTAAGAGAATTGAGCAGGACAATCTCAACGTTTGAGAGAGAATGGCAGGTGGAGTTATTTGTAGCATCGGTAATCAAAGTTAGTTTTGGGTATTACTATTTTGTGAATGATGTTATACTGAATCATTGCACTGATGTTAGTCCACTTTAATAGTTAAAATTTAATTTTAGTCAATAAAAATAGATAAATATTTAGTTCTATTGTAAATAGTGGGACATGTTCAATTCTGCACTGTTGACTCCTTCAATGATACTATTTTTATACAGCCCACAAAAATAAACAAATAGGGAAATTTTTGACTAGCCCGCTGCTTTAAGCTCTCCCAATAGTTATACTTTTTGTTGTAGATAAGATAAAATGTAAAATTACCATTGACTGTAAAGTGGTGTTGACATACTATAAAAACAACCACTAACAATTTCCAATAGGAAATCTTTTGCATCAGCAAGCGATTCATTCTGGGAGGTTGGAGCCACCTGCAAAAGGTTGTATAGAGTCCACTGCACCGACGCAACAAATGATGGTGTTCCCATGCCTTGCAAGAGCACCATCAATTTTGCTCAAGAGGCCTTCGCCGAGATTGCCATTCCTGATGCTGGGAACGTTTTCGTTGAATTTCCTCTTTTTCTCTTCTTCTCCATAATATATATTCATTTATTGTTCCTCATTTCTTATACAGGGTCTGAGCACGTTGAGAAGCCCTCTCACCTTTGGAGTTGCAGTTGCCTTGACGAAGCAGGATTAAAATGTCTCCCTTCAATTAGTTAGAATTAGTCAAGTATTAGCTTCACACACGTTGACGCCACTTACTTCTTAGGAAACTTCCAAGGCTGTGCCATGTGGGATTGCAGGCCACCTGCATTCACTTTAATATTAATAACTAATTATTTATAATCATACATGTATTTAATAAGATGCGTTTCATGTTTATTGTTTTGATGAAAATGCCATATTATCTATTAATTACAAGATAACAAAAACACTTCCACAAAAAATGGTTTGGGTGGTCGGAAGGCACACCCCAAAAAGACGGCTAGTCATATGGGCATAGCCCAGAAAGTTCCAGAATGTCTATGGGTTCACACCCGAAATAACATAACAGAAATTATAAAAACATAATACTAATTAGAATTATGCAGCCAAAGCAACACCAACAGACGAGGGATTCCTGTCATCCGGGTTACCCCAAATTGTTGTAGGGTTCGAGATGACATCTGGTGGAGCCCACCCATCGTCATTCTAGTTTTCATTCTTTGCATTAGCTTCCTGGTGTTTTGGTGAAATGGCCAAATTTAAGTGTGGAAAAACTTTGCTGCTATCCCAACCAATGTTGGTTGGATTGGAAATACTAGGAGCAAGCCAACCTCTATTGTCACTAGTAGGCCAGCCTGCATTGTCATTAGAGGGCCAACCTACATTGTCCAGCGATGAGTACGTGGAGAGGACGAGTGCCTGTGGCAGTGAGGTGCACGGCGAGGAGGAGGCTGAGAATGTGGCTAGGAATCCCTGGCAGATCCAGTCCTTCGTCGGTGGCCATGAGAAGGTGAATGAGCTCTGACAGAGGAAAGAGATGGAGGTGCTCGTGCCACTGTGCAAGGAGCATTACCCCAGTGATCCAAAAGTACATGTAAGTGAGCAACCTCAAGAGCCACTTTGTTTTCCTGCACTTGTATCTATAGAAGAACATTAGAACATATAATAGCTTTAATATAAAGAGATACAGTTGTTTCAATGTGATTGCCTAAAAATATACAATAATTATGATCCTTCCAAATTGTGAAAAGAATCTCCACCTTGAAAATATGCCAAATCTGAGTAAATCTTGCAGAGAACCTGAGAGAATCACCCAGAAGTATTATTTGTCATGAAAGAGGCTCTGGTCTAAAGGGCCTAAAGAAATCATATATCCATAGCCAAAATTGCTGAGCCCTACTAGAACTATGGTATTAATATGGTAGAAGCTTAATACTATGTCCTACTAGAACTAGGAACCTTTTGAGGACTTGTTCCTCAATAATAAACCAAGGATGTAGTTGTATAATTTTCTTTACATTGAAAGTTATTGCATATTCTTAGAACAAATTGTGTCTTATTGATAGATTAATAATTAGAGGGAGAGGCATTCTACAATGGCATCAAGGAGCTTGTGTAAACATAAAATTTTATTCTTACACTTAAATTTGATAGTCATTTAATATCAAATAATTAATATATATTTTTAAATTGTTAAGAGTGGACATATGTTTAAAGATAACAATTCAACTATAACCAACATTATTAAAATTAAAACTATAACCAATAATTTTTTTTAAGATAATGTGCTTGGTAAACTTTTTAACTTTTTAATGTGATCAGTGATCAGTGACGCTGGTGTGACATGCGCTCTGGCTCCATGGTAATGCTTTTGCCCAGAGCTATGAACTGGTGAGGCCACAACATGGGGGACCTCATTCCCTAGTAAGAACACTTCAAATTTGTGAGCTTGTTGGCCCAGTGAAGGCGTAAAGCCTACAAGCTCATTGGGTCAATGAGGGTTTGAACTCTAGTGGCCGCCACTACAACCGAGCGACTTAACCACTGAACCACACCCTTAACTACAAAAAAACTATAACCAATATAATTAAATATAAATTTTTAAAAAAATATATTTAAATTTAAAACAAATTTCTAAATTAAATTTTGAAAAAAAGTGACGATAAAAAATGTTTTAAAAAAAGTTTTTAAATTATAATTTTTAACAAAAATATAAATAAAAAAGTAACAATATATCTTTTTAAAAATAAACAATTTTGATCAAAACAAAATGATAATAGGTGGTCAGCATGATTTTTAAGAAAACTGAAACCAAAAAATAAATTTTAATCGTTCAACACCAAAACTAAATTTAGTAAAGCTATTAAAGTTAGTTTTAAGAAAACTACCTAATATAATTTAACAAATATTATGTAGTATTCAATGGAGAAAATTGTTGATGTAAAAGTGCAGATAAATAAAACACAAAATGCAAAAATAGAACACAAACAAGAACATGAAGTTTACATGGTTCACCATATTGGCTACATTAATGGGAAGCAGGGGAAAATCAATTTATTATCTCTGTTTTCCTACACAGTACATCTCTGTCTTCAGTACATTACAACAACAACATATATGTATTACTTATTACATTATCCACATTTGAAAGAAGGAAGACCAAGAGTTACATGTTTTGGCGGGAGAAGGCAAAGCCCAAAGTTATTGTTGGACTTCACCTTCCAACAATCTCTTGCTTGAAGTCCAACTACTATTGTTCAGAGATGTTCCCCCACTTCAGGCTTATTGTCACATCTTGACAATGCCAAGAGAAGCCCTGCAAAACTCGAGCTTCTCCCTTGAAACAATCTTTGTCAATGCATCAGCCGGATTCACCTTTGTATAAATCTTGTCTACTTTCAGTTTGTCCTCTTCAAGAGCACTCCAGATGAAGTGATATTTCAACTCAATGTGCTTAGTTCTATTATGAAAAGTTGCATTCTTAGCTAAGTGAATAGTGTTGTTGCTATCACAAAAGAGAGTGAAAACATGTTGTTTGCATCCCAATTCACCCAACAATCATTGTAACCATATTATTTCCTTAGCACCTTCAGTAAGAGCAATGCATTTGGTTTTTGTTGTTGAAAGTGCAACCACTTGTTGCAACCTAGAAATCTAGCTGATCGCTACCCCAACAAAAGTAAAAACATAACCAATAGTTGATCTTCATTTATCCAAATCACTAGTTATATAAGAATCAACGAAACCTTGCAGCTGTGCATCTTTCCCTCCAAAGCACAAAACATGATCAAAAGTTCCTTTCAAATACCATAGAATCCACTTGATTGCTTGCCAATGAGTTTTACCCAGATTGCTCATACATCTGCTCACTACTCCCACTACATGGGCAATGTCAGGACGAGTGCATACCATGGCACACATGAGACTTCCAACAGCGGATGAGTATGGAATTCCCTTCATATATTCTTGGTCTTCTAGTGTTTTGGGACACATTTTAGAGGAAAAATAAAAATGATCAGTAAGTGGGGTGCTTATAGCCTTTGCACCACTCATATTGAACCTGTGCAAGCCTTATTGATGTATTTCTCTTATGACAATCTAATCTGTCTTTTATGTCTATCCCAAATTATAGTCCTACCAAGAATCCTCTTCGCTGCCCCTAAATCTTTCATTGCAAACTTGTGAGCTAATTGTTACTTCAATTCATGAACAACACTCATGCTAATGCCGATTACTAGCATATCATCAACATATAGCAGCAAAAGAACAAACTCAGCATTTTTAGATAACACTTTGTAGTAGACACACGGATCAGATTTGCATCTTGTGAAGTGTTTCTCAACCATGAAGGAATCAAACTTGAGGAACCACTGCCTTGGGGCTTGTTTGAGCCCTTCTTTGACAAATCCTTCGAGTTGCTGCATATATAATTCCGCATCTATGTCACCATATAGAAAAGCAATTTTAACATCAAGTTGTTCTAACTTAAGGTCATACACCACTTCTAAACCCAAAACTACTCGAATGGTGGTCATCTTCACAACTGGTGAGAAAATTTCATTAAAGTCTATTCCCTTTTGTTGGTCATACCACGTCACCACCAATCTAGCTTGATATCATTTCTTGCCTCCCTCTTCTTCTTTCAATTTGTACACCCATCGATTTTTCAATGCTCTTCAATTTGGTGGAAGACTCACCAAGTCCCATGTGTGATTAGCTAATAATGAATCCATTTCCTCCTTCATTGCTTCCATTCATTTCTCACTGTTTATATCACTGCATGCTTCTTTGAATGTTGTTGGCTTTGCTTGATCAGAGATTAACAATTGATGTGTAACAACCTCCTTGCTGTGTTGGTGATAACTGTTGGTAAATATTATAATGGATTGTTGCCTTTGTCTTGTGCGGCTGCTATAGTATAGTGAACTGCATCTATATTGCAAATTACAACCAAAAATATCTAAGGCAACATGGAGGAGGAGGAAATATCTACCAAGTTGAGCGTCGGTGACAAGATAAGGGTAAGAGGAGTTGGTGTGTTTATTTAATGCAAAAAAATAAAATATCTGATCTATGGGAGGTCAGTCAATGTATTCTTTTGAGGCTTAAAAAAGGAGGATACGGGCTAGGTTGGAGGGGACACCACGTTTTTAGGGAAAAAGACTCTGTTTTCGGAAAGAAAAGAGAGCTGAGGGAAAACAAAAGGGAATAACTCAGGAAAGCATAGCAGATCGTAGATAGGAGGTGCGTTGCAGGAGAGGGTGATCAGAGAGCTGAGGAGGGGAGTGCGATAGTTTTAGAGGTATTTACGTCAGATCTGTTTTTAGCACAAAACTAAAATAAAACTAGCTATGATAGCCTTATACATAGGAAACTGGAAACCCATTTCTGCATTTATAAAACTAGAATATAATTGCTGTGACTCCATTAATCTGAAACCTCATTTCTACCTATAAAAAGGGATTAAAATATGTAGTTTATAATAAGCAATAGAAAACTGAAACCTCTTTTCTGAATCAATCTTATATGCCTGAAATTTATTTCAATGCAAGATATTTACACAGCCTCTTCCCTTGAATTGATTTTAGCATACAGAACTTTTTATGAACTCTTTAGATAAAAAGGGTTTCCAAAGAAAGATCCATGTTTTTTGATTATAATGTTTTAGTCAAATGGGGGATCGATTTCTTTATAGAGAATATAATGAAGGCTATCATACTGAAAACAGGGGTGTAATGATAGAGGTTGAAGAGATCTAAGTACCATGGAACCTTGTTATATGATCACTCTTCTGATAGATATCTATTACAGCTCTTCTTAGGAAATTGATCACCTTTCTATGTTGATCATCACAGACCCTATTCCCTATAACCTACCCTAGCCCACTACACTCAGTTAGAGTAGTGTTCCTATGTTGTGGTCTTACCGTCTGGAATATATCATTGTAATTGTATATGTAGTTATGTAATTGAACTCTCTTAGGAGAGAAGTTGTAATCATTGTAATTAATGAGAAGAAATGTGATGTTCCTTTATTGCCTTACGGATTTCGGTGTGGGTATCAGATCCAACTGTATTTAATGCTTATGGATTCGTGTTTTTATCAGATGGGATTAGGAACATTTGCTTTGGTGTTTAAAATGAATGCTATCAATCTATTATATTGATAACCAAATATAATGCATTGTTTGCTTATGTCAAAAAAAAAATAATCTTGTCCCCTTTTGGCTCTTACCCTTCGGGGTTATGTAGCGGGATGTTACATCTGGTATTAGAGCCCATGTTCACACACTGGGAGCTCTGGCGTACTTGAGCCTTCTATGTTTTACTGTGTTTGGCATGTGTGGCGTGAGCTTGTTATATTGTTCTACAGTCATGTTGTTATGCTTTCATGCCTTAGGATGGTGCTTAGGTCATCTTTGTGATGATCTATTTTGATGTGTTCTTTGTTCCTTTAGGATGCCTCCTAGGGGTAGAGCCAGAGGTAGAATTAGAGGTATAGCCACTATTCTTTGACGTAGCACTCGGCATGATGCCAATCAGGATAATCAGGATAATCAGGATAATTAGGGTAATCAGGGTAATCAAGGTAATTAGGGCAATCAGGGTGAGCGTCAGAAGGAACGACGTGTTGATAATCAAGCCGATGGGCTCGGGGGTGCTCATGTTTTAGCTATTTTACAGTAGATTTTAGATCAATTAGGACCTCGTCCGGAGGTATCTCATGAGGCAGAGTCACACCCTTCTCGTCAGGATGGTCAGAATGCTAGAGATGAGCATGAGCATTCTCATAGTCCAGATCATTCAAGAGTAGTTGTTGTGAGGGATAGGGTGGATGGAGATAGTGTTACAGTAGGTCACATGAGGGATCTTCTAAGGGCTCATCCCCCTACTTTTGATGGTACTGGTACAGGTACAGAGGCAGAGGCTTGGTTGATCGATCTCGATCGATGCTTTGCTATGCATCCTTATAGTAGCAATACTAGAGCTCGATGTGCCATTATGCATCTGAGAGGTTTTGCATCTACATGGTGGAGAGTAGAGGAGTAGAAGATTCACCTAGATATTTCTTCTGTGTCATGGGGACTATTCTTAGAGAGGTTCCGTGCATGATTTCTTTTAGATTACTATCGACAGAGATGTGCTGATGAGTTCCATGAACTTTGTTAGTTGACTATGACAGTAGATCAATATGAGCAACGCTTCTTTGAGCTGAAGCAATATGCTAGCATTTCTGATGATGAGCCAATGTTAGTACAACATTTCATCAGGGGCCTGAATGCCCGTATCAGTGGTGGTGTCCATGTGTTTGAGCCGAAGACGTTAGAGGTTGCCGTGGAGAAGGCGAGGTTGATAGAGGAGAATTTGACTAGGGGTTTTGGTGTTCAGGCAGGTGTTCAAGTTGGTAGTGCCCCTCCTTCAAGATCAGTTGCTTGGGGTACACAGTCTCAGGGAGCTAGACCATCTAGATCACATACTGCACCTTCTAGACATAGTTAGTGATAGAGGTATAGGCCTGCTCAGTCTCAGCAGAGTGGGCAGAATCCTGGTACTCCGTTTGCTAGAGATCGTTCATGTCATCATTCTCAGAGTAGGCAGTAGAGTGGTCCATCACAGAGTTTTCAAAGTGCTCAGCAGAGTTCTAGGGGTGGTGGATCCCAGCAGTCACGTGCACCATTTTCAGGCTGAGGTTTTGGCAGGGGTGGTTGTTATGCTTGTGGGCATCATGGTCATATAGTTGCTTAGTGTCCTCAGAGATCAGTAGCTGGAGGTAGTTAGAGACAGGTTACTTCAGAACCTATAGTAGGTGAGGCTGGTAGATCACATAGAGTTTTTGCGACGGTTGATAACCGTTACGCTGAGCATTAGGGCACCGTAGTCGAGTATTCAGGTGTGTTATGTGGGATTACCACATCTATCTTGTTTGATTTAGGAGCTTCAAATTCTTTCATTTCTCCTTCTCTCGTGGAGTGTTGTGGACTCGTGGTTGCAAGGCAAGATGTTGGTTGGCAAATTGAGTTAGCTACTGGATCCAAGGTGGCTGTAGACTCCCTTGTTCGTGGTTGTGTGTTGGATATGGGCACCTTCACTACCACAGTGGATCTTTGTGTGTTGCCTTTGGGGTCCTACGGGATTGTTTTAGGCATGGATTGGTTGGAGACCCACCTAGCCAGTATAGATTGTCAGCGTAAGTTAGTTCAGTGTGTTGACGATGTTGGAGAGCGTGTTGAGTTAATTGGGCTTCAGAGACCCATTTCTCTTCGTGTGATTTCAGCTATGCAGCTGAAGCGTGCCATGCGGAAAGGTTGTCAAATGTTCGCTATTTCAGTTAGTGATCCTGCTGAGGGTGGAATTCAGGAGGCCTCTCTTAATGATCATCCTATTCTTCAGGAGTTTGCATATGTTTTTCCGGGTGATATTCCAGGTATGCCACCTAAGCGCGACATAGACTTCCGTATCGATCTCATTCCCGGTGCGGAGCCTATTTCTCAGGCACCGTATCGCATGACTACTCAAGAGTTGGGTGAGTTGTGGTTGCAGTTAGAGGATTTACTAGAGAAAGGTTTCATTCATCCTAGTGTATCCCCTTGGGGTGCACCTGTCATCTTTGTAAAGAAGAAGGACGGATCTCTTCGCTTGTGCATCGATTATCGCCAGTTGAACAAAGTGACGGTGAAGAATCAATATCCGTTGCCTCAGATAGATGATTTATTCGATCAGATGAGGAGAGCCAAAGTGTTCTCCAAGATAGATCTGAAGTCAGGATACCATCAACTTCGTATTCATGAGACATACATTCATCAGATAGCATTTCGTACACGCTATGGGCATTATGAGTTCACGGTTGTCCCTTTTTGGTTGACCAATGCTCCATCAGTTTTCATGAGTTTGATGAATGGGGTGTTTCGCACCTATCTTGACCAGTTTGTTCTCATGTTCCTTGATGATATTTTGATTTATTCGAGGACTATGGAGGAGCATGGAGGCCATTTGTGGCAAGTGTTGCAGTGCTAGCTGGATAATTAGTTGTTTGGCAATTTGGCCAAGTGTGAATTCTTCCAGACTGAGGTGAGATATTTAGGCCACATCATCTCAAGAGAGGGTATCTCAGTGGATCCTTCTAAGATTCAGGCTATTGTGGATTGGCCAGCACCAATGAATGTGACTGAGGTTCGTAGTTTCAAGGGATTGGCGGGTTACTATCACCAATTTGTGAGAGATTTCTCTCAGGTAGCCCATCCCATCACTTCTCTTCAGTGAAAAGGGAAGAAGTTTGTGTGGTCAGATCAGTGTGAGTCAGCATTTTAGGCTCTTAAGGAGCAGCTGACTAGTGCACCTATCCTGGTAGTACCAGATCCTAAAGGTGATTTTGTAGTGTGCACTGATGCTTCATTGGAGGGTGTGGGGGCAGTCCTCATGTAGGAGGGACGAGTGATTGCATATGAGTCCCGTAAGCTCAAGGATCATGAACTTAATTACCCCACCCATGATTTGGAGTTAGCAGCTGTCATCCATGCACTTGTGCGTTGGAGACATTTCCTTTTGGGACATCGGTTTGAATTGCATAGTGATCATCGTAGTTTGCAGTATATCTTCACTTAGCCAAATTTGAATGCTCGGTAGCACCGTTGGATGGAGTTCCTTTGTGAGCATGACTTCAAGGTTCACTACATTTAGGGTAAGGAGAATGTTGTTACGGATGCCTTGAGTAGGAGGAGACATGAGATTTCACTTTTGTCTCTTGGAGTGGATTTGCGGAGCCGTATTTTGGAGTCACTTCCTAGTGATACTTGGTATCAGGAGGTGAGAGCAAAGATTGAGTCTGGGAGAGTCCTTAAGGGTAGGTTTGCAGGTTTCTCACTCGAGCCTGAAGGACTTTTGCGACATCTTAGTTGTATTTATGTTCCAGATTCTGGATGATCTTATGGTCATGTGTAGTTTGCCAGTCCATTTGTTGAGACTTTCCTCCTTAGTTTTATGTGGATTGTATTGAGTTTCATGGTCTAGTGTGTGCTTTGGATGCATCTTAGTGTTGGCAGGCTTCCAGGAGTAAGCCTAGTCCTAGGGGGTAGGATGTAACAACCTCCTTGCTATGCTGGTGATAACTATTGGTAAATATTATAATGGATTGTTGCCTTTGTCTTGTGTGGCTGCTATAGTATAGTGAACTGCATCTATATTGCAAATTACAACCAAAAATATCTAAGGCAACGTGGAGGAGGAGGAAATATCTACCAAGTTGAGCGTCGGTGACAAGATAAGGGTAAGAGGAGTTGGTGTGTTTATTAATGCAAAAAAATAAAATATCTGATCTATGGGAGGTCAGTCAATGTATTCTTTTGAGGCTTAAAAAAGGAGGATAGGGGCTAGGTTGGAGGGGACACCACGTTTTTAGGGAAAAAGACTTTGTTTTTGGAAAGAAAAGAGAGCTGAGGGAAAACAAAAGGGAATATCTCAGGCAAGCATAGCAGATCGTAGATAGGAGGTGCATTGCAGGAGAGGGTGATCAGAGAGCTGAGGAGGGGAGTGTGATAGTTTTAGAGGTATTTACCTCAGATCTATTTTTAGCACAAAACTAAAATAAAACTAGCTATGATAGCCTTATACATAGGAAACCGAAAACCCATTTCTGCATTTATAAAACTAGAATATAATTGCTGTGACTCCATTAATCTGAAACCTCATTTCTACCTATAAAAAGGGATTAAAATATGTAGTTTATAGTAAGCAGTAGAAAACTGAAACTTCTTTTCTGAATCAATCTTATATGCCTAAAATTTATTTCAATGCAAGATATTTACGCAGCCTCTTCCTCTAAATTGATTTTAGCATACAGAACTTTTTATGAACTCTTTAGATAAAAAGGGTTTCCAAACAAAGATCCATGTTTTTTGATTATAACGTTTTAGTCAAATGGGGGATCGATTTCTTTATAGAGAATATAATGAAGGCTATCATACTGAAAACAGGGGTGTAATGATAGAGGTTGAAGAGATCTAAGTACCATGGAACCTTGTTGTTAAATGATCACTCTTCTGATAGACATCTATTACAGCTCTTCTTAGGAAATTGATCACCTTTCTATGTTGATCATCACAGACCCTATTCCCTATAACCTACCCTAGCCCACTACACTCGGTTAGAGTAGTGTTCCTATGTTGTGGTCTTACCATTTGGAATATATCATTGTAATTGTATATGTAGTTATGTAATTGAAATCTCTTAGGAGAGAAGTTGTAATCATTGTAATTAATGAGAAGAAATGTGATATTCCTTTATTGCCTTACGGATTTCGGTGTGGGTATCGGATCTGACTGTATTTAATGCTTAAGGATTCATGTTTTTATCAGATGGGATTAGGAACATTTGCTTTGGTGTTTAAATGAATGTTATCAATCTATTATATTGATAACCAAATATAATGCATTGTTTTGCTTATGTCAAAAAAAATTTATCTTGTCCCCTTTTGGCTCTTACCCTTCAGGGTTACGTAGCGGGATGTTACCTGATGGATGAAGTCATCAAATTTTGTAGGATGTTTTCTTTCTTTGGTTGACCTCCTCAACTGAGGAAATTGATTCTACAGAGTACTTTGTTCATGACTTTCATCATTATTTCCCAGTCCTTGCAAATTACCCTGTGCGTCATTATTATTTAAATTTCTCAAAATTTCTAGTGCCAAACTTGGCACATTCCTTACCTCCATCATAGGCTGCGTTGAAATTTACAAAGATTGTGATGAATTTTCTACAAGTTACATAGGCTATGTGTGATACAAGGGAGTGGGCACTGGATTAAAAGACTTAGAATTTACTCTATTTAAAAGCTGAGTAGGATAGTTAAAAGGTTGTGTGGGATTGATTATATGCTGTGAGGAATGTGGAGGCTACGTTGGATAATTCAAGGGCTGCGTGGAGTTTATTATAGGCTGCACATTAATGTTCGATGGAGTTTCCAAAAATTGTTGCATGGGAAAAGGAGTTTCCAAAGGCTGCGTAGCATTTTTAGGTGCTAGACTTGGAGTGTAAGGGGTATGTGACTGCAAATTTGTATTTGAAGTTTGTACCAAACTTGGCATAGTAGACATCTGATTTCCCTGTATACCTGTGAGGGATGGCAGCGTAGAGGAAGAATTCTAATGCAGATGATGTAGATTTTTAAACATATCATTTCCACTGCCAATATCATCAATTGACACAATCTTTTGCTTGTGTCCTCTCTGACTGCAGACTTGAAAATACGTTTTCATTGAATATCACATCACAACTACGCATTATCTGTTTGGCAATCAAATCCCACAACTGATAGCAATAATGCTCCTCTCCATAGCCAACAAAAATACATTTTTTTGATTTTGCATCCAGCTTTGTTCTCTTCTCCTTGGGAATGTGAGCAAAAACCTCATAGCTGAAGAAATGTAAATGATTGTAAGAAATCCTTCTTCCCAACCATCTCTCCTCTAGAATGTCAAGGTCCAATCAAGATGAAGGGCCTTGATTGATCAAGTACACCACTGTATTCATTGCCTCTACCCAAAATTCCTTGCCCAAACCTACATTAGAGAGCATACTCCAAGCTCTCTCCAAGATTGTTTGATTCAACCTCTCAGTTGCACCATTTTCTTGAGGGGTGAATGGAACAATCTTAATATGATGGATGCCATTATTTGCACAAAAAATTGTCAAACTCCAAAGAGCAAAAGTCTCCTCCATTATCTGTTTTCAAACACTCTATTTTTTTCCCAGTTTGATTCTCAATAATGGCTTTGAAAACTTTAAATTTGCTAAATACTTCAGATTTTCTATTTAGCATATAAACCCAAAATTTGTGAGTGCAATCATCAAGAAAAGTAACAAAACAATTTGCCCCTCCAATGGAGGTTACCTCCGTAGGACCAAACATGTCCGAGTGCACAAGCTCCAAGGGACTTGTCTTCTTGTCATGTCTAGTTTTAGAAAAACTGATCCACCTTTGTTTTCCATAGATAAAATGCTCACACAACTCGAAATCAGTAGATTGCAAACTTGGAAGTTGATCCCTTTTGAGAGAAACTTCAAGTCCTTGCTTGCTCATATACTCTAGCCTCTTGTGCCAAAGATCCGCCATGCTGTCCACAACCACCATCATAGCTCCCACTTCAGTGTGGCACTCTAGCACATACAAAGTACTTGATTTGCTACATCTTGCAATGACTAGAGCTCCTTTGGTCACTTTCCAAGTGTTTGAAGAAAAGGTGATGCTACGCCCTTGAGCATCAAGTTGTCATACTGAAATTAGATTCCTCTTGAGCTTATGAACATGTCTCACATCCCACAATAGCCACTTGTTTCCATTCTTTAATCTCAACATCACATCACCTTTGCCAATGATATCACATGGCTCATTGTCACCAAGATACTATAAGGACCCGCTTGGTCCAAACTTGAATTTTCAAAAATTTTACTTTATCAACAAGTTCTTATGAGATATATTAAGACTTTGATTGAGTACTCAGGAAAAACTTCAGCCAAAATGGGCCATATGTTCAAAACGGAACATTCTTAAGCCAACCTGGGCTCTTCTATCCTTTGGGCAAATAGGTTCATACAGAACTGGGTCAAATGGACCTCATCGCTACCTGATTCGGGTAGAACAAATAGTGGCCAAAAGGCCTAGTGGGTCAAATGGACCAATACTCTATCCAATCCAGAATAAATAAACATGATAGCCTAATAGGCTAAAGAGGACAGGAAATCATTATGCTCTGGCCAGAGACTTTTGACTCCCTTGGGACCAATACAGGTTCATGAGTCACTTTCTGGGGACCACAGTCTGCCCAGACACTGTACTGAGGATGTTGACTAGGTAACACATAACATCAACTTGTACTCACCTCATTTTATGTAAAAGCCGGGTACAAGTAATCCACCCCGGGGATTCTTCTGAGCACTAGGAGAGTTCTTAAGTTACCTATATAACCTTTAAACTAGGGATCGAGGTTATGAAGTTGATTATAAAGGAGTACACTATGTCTGAGGGACCTGAGCACTGGAGGCATCCTTCACCGTCCAGACTGCCTACATACCCTGTATCCATGGGATCAATGCCCTCTTCGGATGTGATCTACACGACGAATGCGAACATGTAGTTCTGTCTTGCACTATGTTTAATGTAGCTGTGAGTGGGTACACACCTCTTCACCGATTGCCACCCACTTGAGTAACAATGAACGGAATTCCTAAGGAACTATTTTGCAAACACACCTTCTGAGAGTGTTTGAGGTTTAGGTTTTCAAGTGTGAATAGTTTACCTAACACGCATATTTCCCCGATGAGGTCTTCCCATTGATCGTCCTACAACAATTTTCGATAGTCTCACCTTTTTTTTTCAGTTAATCATTTTTTAGTGAGGTATCCGAGGAGATTTTCCCTTCCTGTGGATTTAACTTTGACATGTTCCTTATTACTACCCAACGATTTAGAGGGATGGTGCCTAAACGTCATTGTTGCAGCTATGTTAGGTGTGAGGTACTTGGTTCAACATGACGACGTTACTCGTAAACGTGACATAGAGGTACCGTAAATACCAAACACTGTGAATGTTTGAGTTTGGATGTTTATTTACAAGGTTTACCTGTCTAGATGAAAAGAAAACTTATATGATAGCTTATAAGGAAATGAGAAGAATTAAACTTCTTTGCTTGCATGTAAAGAATAAGGCTAGATGTTTTGATCCATTCATATATTCATAAGGAAGAGTTAAGTAAAGACATTCAAACAATTGTAAACATAATTTCAGAAGATACTAATTCACTTACGTTAATCACAAACATAAATTAGAAAAGATACTTAATCATTTAGTTTCAAGGTGATATGATAGTTAATTTGCCGTACATCAAGTGATCTTTATTCAAGGTAAAACAATGATGTATAGGCACATATCAAATTAATCTTTGTTCCAAGAGTAGGATACTAGATCATTTCCTTGCATAATTATTTCAAACTTATATGTACAATTAGAACCAAATTAAGGCTTGTAATCATAATAGGATAAGTTATCCAACACGAATTTAACTCAACTTCTTTAGTTGAGAATTAACAATTCCTAACCATGGTAAATAATTAGGGAAATTGTTTCAAAACACTTGGTTTTTGTTTTATTCTTTCTAAAGCATTTAAGATTAACAATTGTTTAAAGAATTATTCCAATCCATCTTTGATTCTAACTATAGGCTTCTGCTAAATATTTGCCCCAACCCTTTACGTTGAAATCTATTCCTCAAGAAACAAAAGTTTATGTATTTCCTCAATGATATCATTAGTTCAATATTGTTCACTAAGATATTCTTATTAAACATTATACTTCTTCCATTGTTATCCAAGGAAACCTAAACTCATATAAGGGGACTCTATCCTCCACTTTGTCGTAATACATAATCAAATTCCAATATCTACTTAAATAGTTAGGATTGAAGTGTGTAACACTATTATTGATTTTATCAATAGTATTGAGCAATAGGGTATCATTGATCAATTTTGAAAATCTATAAGGTATCCATACACAAATTTCATGTTTGTTTATTGCATTCATCCATTGGGAAGACCTTTGGTTTGAAACGTTAAGCTTAAGGGACAAGTTAGTTTATTTACTCTGGTTTTCCTTAGTAAACCTTATTGTTGATTTAAGTAAATTTAGTGTATTCTTATATAAGGGAGCCTACACATTAAGATGACATTTTTTTATTTATTGGTCTATAACAATACTTAAGCATATGGTTGTTTGTTCAAGAAATTAGGGGATAGAAATGTAAAGTTAATCTATTATCTAAGTCAGTTTATAATTATTAAGGCTTAATGTTTTAATATTACATAATTAATTATCCCTATATTTATTTTGACTACAAATTCATATTTCTATAAGTAATGGCATCTATTTATTCATCCTACTAAGACTTGTGTGTCAAATAAGGTGATTCATTTTCCCACTTAATAGTCTAAAAAATATTTTTACAAGGCAATTCCATTATAGGCTATGTATCTATGTTACAAGTGCTCAAAAGAATTACTGAAGATTTAATTTGTAGAATTACAGTGGTTCGAACAATAGTTATAGTCTTATATTATGGAGATTACAACCAAAGAAAACTAAATATGTCATATCACTTTTATTCCTATTGAGACTATATTTTAAAAGATTCAACATCTAATATAAATCAAAATTGGCTTAGAATCGTATTTATTAAATTGAACTAAAATGGATATATTTACCATTTCATATTCTTCTGCACAATCATGTAAAATTCTAACATTAGTGACCATGTCTACATTCTTTAGGTGCATTAGTTGAACCTGAATTCATCCAAACTCTATTCCGAGTACTGGCCTATTTTGGTTTAAAAGGCTTTAGAAAACTTTGAGCAAATGCAACAGGCAGGTGTAATGACCAACTCCTGATCCTTTGTCAGCATCCTCACTCCCTGTGCACAAATAAAAGCTTGGGAACAGGGTATGGACATCCCTCACAGATAATGGGAGGGGAATTTTTTTACCAGATGTTGTAATTGCAAGCTACCTAGTAGACATGCAAAAGAAATGTGGAAACACAGACTAGGCATGTGAACTGTTTGACAAAATGCCTCAAAGAGATGTCATGAAGTGGAACGCAATGATTGCAGGACTTTACAAAATCAATTTGTTGAAAAGGACAAAACAAAAAAAAAAGATTTATTGAAAGGAAGTTAGAAAACTTTCTAGCAAATGAAATTGGCAATGTAATCCAAATCGCTCCATCTTTGCCAACACCTTCTCTTCCTATGCCAAAATGGGAGCTTTGTTGTAGGGGATTCATCAGATGTCAAATTGGAGAAGCTTCTTTAGACATATATACCCAACGTAGAATCACATACAAGGCACGTCAGCTATTAGACAAAATCCCTCTAAGAATTTTTGCCCCATGGAGTGAAATGATTGCAGGATCATACAAAATGGGTTTGTTGAAGAGGCCCTAGAAACATTTAAGAAAATGTAACTGGTGAATGTAATGCCAGATCCCTCAACATCCCTGCCTGAGCCTGCATGTACCCTAGAACAGGGTAGGGACATTCATCAAAACATAATTGAAGGTGAATTTTTGGTCAGATATTATACAGGAAATGCTCTAGTAGACACGGATGTAGGTGTGGAAGCATTGACAAAATGACTCAAAGGCGTGCGATCTCATGGAATATCTGTGGTAGCAGGACATAATTTTTGAAAAAGGCTTAGAAACGTTTATGCAAATACAACTAGTGAGTGTTAAACCAAATTCTACAATCTTAAACAAAATCTTCCCACCCGTGCCAATATGGAAGTTTTAGATCTATATACCTTCGTGTGTGTGTGTATTCAAGCAAATGCAATTGGTAGGTGTAAAGATAAATTCTAAAGCCTTATAGTTCATCAAAAATTTTCACAGTTCGTATAAAATATACCATCAAAATAAACCTAAAATTTATTAACAACATTTAGTAACCAAGGTTTCAAAAGAAATAAAGCAAAATGATGAAGAGAACACTTACAAATTTCTCCAGCTCTCCCCCAAACTAGAGATCAGTGGTTTCTTCCTCACAATCCAAGCAAATTTATAGAAAAACTTGACCCTCATGGAAGAACTCCAAGTCTTCAGTCAAGTCTTCATCTTAAATGCTTCCTCTCCATTTTCCATTCAATGCTTGTGGAAATGGACTTGCAAATCTTCAATGTATCCTCAAATTTTCTAGTGGTAATAAATTTTAAGGAGAAAATGGACTCATCTCATAAATTGGGGTCTTGACTTGAGGATGGGAGGGAAGGTTCCTTATTAATGCTCATTCTAGAAGTATCCTTACACCTTGTTTATTATTTTGTTTTTAAATGAAACTATATTTATCTCATTTATTTTTCAAATTCAAAATTCAAAAAAATTGAGTTGTGACATCCTTCTCCCGTAAATTTATGCATCGTCCTGATGCATGTTAAGATCAAAACATATACATATAAATCCATAGAAATAAGCATTGCTTACATCAGTATACTTATCTACTTTTAAAGTCCATCCTTCAACAAAGTAGTTTATCATAGATTAAGTGTAATTGTCTGTATCATCTAAACATCATTGTCTTTAATCAAAATTTGAAATTTGTCGAGCTTATAAATGACTAGAGTTTATTCAAAATAAGTGCAGATTGCATTTCCATTGTGTCTTCCCATGTAGCATTCTCAGGTGAGTACTAGTCCCACTGGACCTTAGATTGATCCACTGTCCTGTTGCAGACCTGGAATTGGCGCCTCTCGATGATTCTGCATGGCTCTATTGTTATTGTACCGGGTTCCTCCACCTACAGGGCATTCCAATCAAGAATATGCTTAGGGTTAGGTATATACTTTTTTAACAAGGATACATGGAACACATCATGAATGCGGCTTAGTGCGGGAGGTAAGGCCAAGCAATAAGCTACAGGATTGATTTCCTCAAGTAGTCCAAAAGGCTTGACATGGCGAGGAGCTAGCTTTGACTTCCTTCCAAAAGAGATGGAAATTTTTTGAGGTCGAACTCTTAGGAACACCTTCTCACCAACTTGAAATCTTATGGGTGTCCTATTCTTATCTGTATAACTTTTTTGGCAATCTGAGTCTTCCTTCAACCTCTGTCGAATAAGTTGCACTTGGTTATCCATATCTTTCAACATTTCAGGGCCAACCAGGATCCTATCTTCCAGTTTATCCCAACTCAATGGTGTTCGACAAGGTCTCCCATAGAGAGCTTCAAAGGGTACCATACATATTGCTGCTTGGAAGGAATTGTTATAGGCAAACTCAACTAATGGCAAATATTCCTCCCATTTAGTCTGTTGATCCATGCAATACATATGAAGGAGGTCTTCCAGAATTTGGTTGGTTCTTTTTGTTTGTCCATCTGTCTCAAGATGATAGGCTATGCTGAAATTCAATTGTGTTCCTAAGGCAGCCTGCAATGTGGTCCAAAATCTAGAAGTGAACTTTGCATCTCTATTAGAGATGATTTTTTTAGGAATTCCATGAAACCTAAAAATTTCCTTTATGAACCTTTTTTCTACTGCTGGTGCATCATCTGTTAGGTTCCCTGGTATGAAGTGTGCTACCTTAGTGAGTTTATCCACTACCACCAAAATACAATTATGCCTATGAGATGTCATTGGTAGCCCTTGGACAAAATCCATACTTATGACCTGCCATTTATAAAAAGGTACATCATGTGGATAAAGAAATCCTGTCGGGTGCACATGTTCTGCCTTAACCCTTTGACATTCTAAGCATCTAGCAACTATGTCTACCACATCCTTCTTCATTCCTGGCCAGAAATATAATCTTTTGAGGTATGCATACATCTTATTCACCCCTGGATGTCCTGAATATGGAGCCTTATGTTCCTCTGTCAGGATCATACCCCTTAGTTCTGCATTATCAAGAATGTATATTCTTCCTTGGTACCTCATTAGTCCATCATAATCAAAATCATAATCCAAATACTTAGGTTCCACAGAGGTGTTAGCTAGAGATGTCTTAACCTGAGCGTACCATGGGTCATGTTTCTGCTTGGAGAGTATTTGTTTCTTTAGATCTATGTGCAAGTTGGATATGGCCATTATATGTCTTCTCCTGCTAAGAGCATCAGCCACCCTGTTTTCTTTCCCCTTGATATATTCAATCTCAAAATTATACTCACTTAGGAACTCTAACCACCTTCTCTGTCCTGCATTCAAATGAGGTTGAGTGAAGATATATTTTAGTCCTTGATGGTCTGTTTTAAGCTCAAACAGTTTTCCCAAAAAGAAATGTCTCTATTTTTGCAAGGCATGAACTATGGCTGCAAGTTCAAGGTCATGGGGGCGTAATTGACTTCATGGATTTTTAGTTTCTGTGATTCATAAGCCACTACTCCTTCCTCTTGGAAAAAAACTCCTCGTAGTCCTTCTATGGATGCATCTGTTACTACTGTGAAGTTACCATTAGGGTCAACCACTTTTAGAATTGGAGGTGACATTAGCCTTTCCTTTAGTACCTGAAATCCTTATCACACTGCTCAGTCCAAATGAATTTTTTGTTCTTCTTTTGCAAGGATGTGATTGGATTGGCTATCCTTGAAAAGTCTTTCACAAACTTTTTGTAGTACCTTGCCAATCCCATAAAACTTCTTAATTCGGTCACATTTGTAGGGATAGGCCATTCAGTGATGGCTTTTACTTTATCAGGATCTACCGCTATACCCTCGGATGAAATGATATACCCTAAATAGTGAACCCTCCTTTCAAAGAAGGAGCATTTGGATAACTTCCCAAACAACTTATGCTTCCGCAACCTTTGTAAGACTACCTGGAGATGGGTTAAGTGTTTCTCTTCATCCTTGGAATATATTAAAATGTCATCTAGAAACACAATCACAAACTTATCCAGAAAATCATGGAACACACTATTCATTAGATTCATAAAGGCAGCTGGAGCATTTGTTAGCCCAAATGGAACTACAGTGAATTCATAGTGGCCATACCTAGTCCTAAATGCTGTCTTTGGGATGTCTTCTTCCATTATCCTTAATTGGTGATAGCCTGAGAGGAGGTCAATTTTGGAGAACACTGAGGCTCCTCTCATTTGGTCAAATAGATCATCAATACAAGGCAAGGGATATCTATTCCTCACAGTGGCCTTATTCAACATTCTGTAGTCAATGCACAACCTTAGTGTCCCATCCTTCTTCTTTACAAATATGACTGGTGCTCCCCAAGGTGATACACTAGGCCTTATCAACCCTTTCTCTAGCAATTCTTGCAACTGTATTTTCAACTCTTGGAGTTCTGTGGTGTTCATCCTATATGGGGCTTTGGATATAGGTGTAGTTCCAGGAAGTATATCAATTGAAAAATCAAATTCCCTTTTAGGAAGTAATCCAGGTAGCTCTTCAGGAAACACATCATTATAGTCCCAAAGGAACAGACTATTTTCAAAGGTAGGGGCTTCTTTCTCTTCTCCCTTCTCATCTAAAGATACTAAGAATATCTGATTTCCTTGTTTTTGCCTTGCCTTCTTTAGCTGCATAGCAAAAATGGTCCCCACTAATATAGGTTTGTAAATTTCTTGGATCCTAACTCTACGCCCCTTATCATCTACACACTCCACCACTTTGTTATAGCAATCTATGTTAGCCTTATGACTCATTAGCCAACTTATTCTGATTATGACATCATAGGCTCCTAGGGGTGCGACATATAAGTCAGCTTTGGTGTCTAATTCAAGAAACTTAATGAGGGCTCCTCTTATGTACTTGTTCACCTTCCATATAGCCTTGTCACCATACTGAACTATCCATGATTATTCCATATTCTTAGTTTGTAAAGACATTTTTCTTACCAATTCCGGGGAAATAAAATTCTTAGAGGAACCAATATCTATCAAAATAGTTATGGGTTTACCAAAAAGCATACCTCTTGTCTCCATAGGTACATTTTGATGGCAAGTTTGTTGATTTTTGATAGCAGCATGTATTTGATGTTGCCGAGGTTGCTGTAGCTGATTGTACCCATTCCTTTTTGAACAATCCCTTGCATAATGATTGCCTCCACACATAAAGCATCCACGGGGGGGGGGGGGGGGGGGTCCATTAGAAATTCAGGGTTCCTCCTGACATTACCATTGTAATTATTCCTGTGATCTTGATTACCAGCAGCTTCTGTTCTACCCCAGTCTCTCCTCTTGTTCTTCTGAGCTCCTCTGTTGCCTCGATTGTCTAGTTTCCTTTTGAAGGCAAATTGTTTGTCCTGAAAGTTTTGCTTTGCCACCGATAGTGCCTATAATTTCTTTTCCTATTTGAGTGCCTTCTCCAAGACTTGATTCATGTTCTCAGGGGCAAACATATCCACTTCTGCCCCAATATTAGTATTCAACCCCAAAAGAAACTTTCTTACCTGAGACCTTTCATCCTTTTGATAGATAGGAACATATTTTAGTAGCTTCGGAAATCTATCCCAATACTGTTGGACCGTGAGATTTCCTTGTCTAAGATTCAGAAACTCCGTCATCTTCTCATCATAAAATAGTTGTGGAAGCCATCTCTCACGGAAGTGGCTCACAAACTGCCTCCAAGTTAGGTTTTCCTTTGAATAACAATATTTTTCCTTTATGTTTATCCACCAACTAGTAGCTTCTCCCTCCAATTGATAGGCTCCCCAGGTTGCCTTGATATTCTCCGAGAAGTTTCTTAGTTTAAAATATTTCTCCATTTCGATGAGCCATCCTTTTGCAGCATCCCCCACATGTTTACTGTCAAATTTAGGAGTTATCTTCTTGAGGTCTTGTGAGATATCTAGAGTGGTAGTTTCCTGCCGAGACCTAGAAACCTCTAGCTCATTAGTTGTTTGAGCTATGTGTACTTCCGCACCTTGATGCTCATTTTCAGGTTCCAGAATGTTTTCTATAGTCCCCTGTTTAGTCTTCAAGTCTTGTACAGTTTTCTCAAGATATTCCAAATTTTCTCTCTGTTTTGTCAACAACTAAATAATTGCTTCTATACTGGCATTTGGGTTCTCAGGTGGGTTTTCAACTGGTTCTTGGTTTTCAACTAGTTCTTGGTTGACCAGTTCCTCTCCATGCAGATCTCGCAAATTTTGAGCTCTCGCCATTTAATTCTGAAACAAGGAGAGAGGTGATTTACCACTTGCTACAATTTTTGGTTTACAACATGCAAATTGACTGTAATTAAATCTATCATAATTCTTATCTTAAATACCAATTATTATCAATTTTGAGTTAGTAGGCCTCCAGGCCGAGTGTTTGAACCACGCTCTGATACCACATGTAAGGACCCGCTTGGTCCAAACTTGAATTTTCAAAAATTTTACTTTATTAACAAGTTCTTATGAGATATATCAAGACTTTGATTGAGTACTCAGGAAAAACTTTGGCCAAAACGGGCCATATGTTAAAAATGGAACATTGTTAAGCCAACCCGGGCTCTTTTATCCTTTGGGCAAATAGGTTCATACAGAACTGGGTCAAACAGACCTCATCGCTACCTGATTCGGATAGAACAAATAGTGGCCAAAAGGCCTAGTGGGTCAAACGGACCAATACTCTATCCAATCCGGGATAAATAAACATGACAGCCTAATGGGCTAAAGAGCACAGGAAATCATTATGCTCTAGCCAAAGACTTCTAACTCCCTCGGGACCAATACAGGTTCATGAGTCACTTCCTGGTGACCACAGTCTACCCAGACACTGTACTGAGGATGTTGACCATGGAACACATAACATCAACTTGTACTCACCTTAGTTTATGGCAAAGCTGGGTACAAGTAATCCACCTTGGGGATTCTTCTGAGTACTAGGAGAGTTCTTAAGTTACCTATATAACCTTTAAACTAGGGATCGAGGTTATGAAGTTGATTATAAAGGAGTATACTATATCCGAGGGACTTGAGTACTGGGGGCATCCTTCGCCATCCAGACTGCCTACATACCCTATATCCATGGGATCAACGCCCTCTTCGGATGTGATCTACACGATGAATGCGAACATGTAGTTCTATCTTGCACTACATTTAATGTAGCTGTGAGTGGGTACACACCTCTTCGCCGATTGCCACCCACTCGAGTGATACAATGAACGGAATTCCGAAGGAACTATTTTGCAAACACACCTCCTGGGAGTGTTTGAGGTTTAGGTTTTCAAGTGTGAATAGTTTACCTAACACGCATATTTCCCTGACGAGGTCTTCCCATTAATCGTCCTACAACAATTTTTGATAGTCTCACCTTTTTTTTTAAGTTAATCTTTTTTTTAGTGAGGTATCCGAGGAGATTTTCCCTTCCTGTGGATTTAACTTTGACATGTTCCTTATTACTCCTGACAATTTAGAGGGATGGTGCCTAGACATCATTGTTGCAGCTATGTTAGGCGCGAGGTACTTGGTTCAACGTGACGGCATTACCCGTAAACGTGACACAAAGGTACTGTAAATACCGAACACTGTGAATGTTTGAGTTTGGACGTTTATTTACAAGGTTTACCTATCTAGATGAAAATAAAACTTATATGATAGCTTATAAGGAAATGAGAAGAATTAAACTTCTTTGCTTGCATGTAAAGAATAAGGCTAGATGTTTTGATCTATTCATATATTCATAAGGAAGAGTTAAGTAAAGACATTCAAACAATTGCAAACATAATTTCAGAAGATACTAATTCACTTACGTTAATCACAAACATAAATTAGAAAAGATACTTAATCATTTAGTTTCAAGGTGATATGATAGTTAATTTGCTGTACATCAAGTGATCTTTATTCAAGGTAAGACAATGATGTATAGTCACATATCAAATTAATCTTTGTTCCATGAGTAGGATACTAGATCATTTCCTTGCATAATTATTTCAAACTTATGTGTACAATTAGAACCAAATTAAGGCTTGTAATCATAACAGGATGAGTTATCCAACACAAATTTAACTCAACTTCTTTAGTTGAGAATTAACAATTCCTAACCATGGTAAATAATGTTGACTTCTAGGTCAAATGAGGATTCTTTGATCACATTTTGAGATTAGGGAAATTGTTTCAAAACACTGGGTTTTCGTTTTGTTCTTTCTAAAGCATTTAAGATTAACGATTGTTTAAAGAATTATTCCAATCCATCTTTGATTCTAACTATAGGCTTCTGCTAAATATTTGCCCCAACCCTTTACGTTGAAATCTATTCCTCAAGAAACAAAAGTTTATGTATTTCTTCAATGATATCATTAGTTCAATATTGTTCATTAAGATATTCTTATTAAACATTATACTTCTTCCATTGTTATCCAAGGAAACGTAAACTCATATAAGGCGGCTCTATCCTCCACTTTGTTGTAATACATAATCAAATTCCAATATCTACTTAAATAGTTAGGATTGAAGTGTGTAACACTATTATTGATTTTATCAATAGTATTGAGCAATAGGGTATCATTGATCAATTTTTGAAATCTATAAGGTATCCATACACAAATTTCATGTTTGTTTATTACATTCATCCATTGGGAAGACCTTTGTTTTGAAACATTAAGCTTAAGGGACAAGTTAGTTTATTTACTCTGGTTTTCCGTAGTAAACCTTATTGTTGATTTAAGTAAATTTAGTGTATTCTTATATAAGGGAGCCTACGCATTAAGATGACATTTTTTCATTTATTGGTCTATAACAATACTTAAGCATATGGTTGTTTGTTCAAGAAATTAGGGGATAGAAATGTAAAGTTAATCTATTATCTAAGTCCGTTTATAATTATTAAGACTTAATGTTTTAATATTACATAATTAATTATCCCTATATTTATTTTGACTACAAATTCATATTTCTATAAGTAATGGCATCTATTTATTCATCCTACTAAGACTTGTGTGTCAAATAAGGTGATTCATTTTCCCACTTAATAGTCTAAAAAATATTTTTACAAGGCAATTCCATTATAGGCTATGTATCTATGTTACAAGTGCTCAAAAGAATTACTGAAGATTTAATTTATAGAATTACAGTGGTTCGAACAATAGTTAGTCTTATATTATGGAGATTACAACCAAAGAAAACTAAATATGTCATATCACTTTTATTCCTATTGAGACTATATTTTAAAAGATTCAACATCTAATATAAATCAAAATTAGCTTAGAATCGTATTTATTAAATTGAACTAAAATGGACATATTTACCATTTCATATTCTTCTGCACAATCATGTAAAATTCTAACATCAGTGACCATGTCTACATTCTTTAGGTGCATTAGTTAAACTTGAATTCATCCAAACTCTATTCTGAGTACTGGCCAATTTTGGTTTAAAAGGCTTTAGAAAACTTTGAGCAAATGCAACAGGTAGGTGTAATGACCAACTCCTGATCCTTTGTCAGCATCCTCACTCCCTGTGCACAAACAAAAGCTTGGGAACAGGGTGTGGACATCCCTCACAGATAATGGGAGGGGAATTTTTTTACCAGATGTTGTAATTGCAAGCTACCTAGTAGACATGTGAAAGAAATGTGGAAACATAGAGTAGGCATGTGAATTGTTTGACATAATGCCTCAAAGAGATGTCATCAAGTGGAACGTAATGATTGGAGGACTTTACAAAATTGATTTGTTGAAAAGGACAAAACAAAAAAAAAGATTTGTTGAAAGGAAGTTAGAAAACTTTCTAGCAAATGAAATTGGCAGTGTAATGCAAATCACTCCATGTTTGCCAATGCCTTCTCTTCCTATGCCAAAATGGTAGCTTTGTTGTAGGGGATTTGTCAGATATCAAATTGGAGAAGCTTATGTAGACATATATGCCCAACGTAGAATCACATACAAGGCACGTTGGCTATTAGACAAAACCCTCGAAGAATTTTCGCCCCATGGAGTGAAATGATTGCAGGATCGTACAAAATGGGTTTGTTGAAAAGGCCCTAGAAATGTTTAAGAAAATGTAACTGGCGAATGTAATGCTAGATCCCTCAACATCCTTGCTTGAGCTTGCGTGGACCCTAGAACAAGGTAGGGACATTCATCAAAACATAATTGAAGGTGGAGTTTTGGTCAGATATTATACTGGAAATGCTCTGGTAGACATGGATGTAGGTGTGGAAGCATTGACAAAATGACTCAAAGGAGTGCGATCTCATGGAATCACCGTGGTAGCAGGACATAATTTTTGAAAAAGGCTTAGAAACTTTTATGCAAATGCAACTAGCGAGCGTTAAACCAAATTCTACAATCTTAAACAAAATCTTCCCACCCGTGCCAATATGGAAGTTTTAGATCTATATACCTCTGTGTGTGTGTGTATTCAAGCAAATATAATTGGCAGGTGTAAAGATAAATTCTAAAGCCTTGTAGTTCATAAAAAATTTTCACAGTTCGTATAAAATATACCATCAAAATAAACCTAAAATTTATTAACAACATTTAATAACCAAGGTTTCAAAAGAAACAAAGAAAAATGATGAAGAGAACACTTACAGATTTCTCCAGCTCTCCCCCAAACTAGAGATCAGTGGTTTCTTCCTCACAATCCAAGCAAATTTATAGAAAAACTTGACCCTCATGGAAGAACTCCAAGTCTTCAGTCAAGTCTTCATCTTAAATGCTTCCTCTCCATTTTCTAAGTTGCCATTCAATGCTTGTGGAAATGGACTTGCAAATCTTCAATGTATCCTCAAATTTTCCAATGGTAATAAATTTTAAGGAGAAAATGGACTCATCTCATAAATTGGGGTCTTGACTTGAGGATGGGAGGGAAGGTTCCTTATTAATGCTCATTCTAGAAGTATCCTTACACCTTGTTTATTATTTTGTTTTTAAATGAAACTATATTTATCTCATTTATTTTTCAAATTCAAAATTCAAAAAAATTGAGTTGTGACAGATAGACTCTCCCAAGTTTACCATCTTAATGGTTTTGAAAGACTTCTTGGCATGAGGTTGCATGAAAAGAAGCACCGGAATCCAATAACCCATGAATCAACTGTAGTTTCATTTTTTGCCACGACTAAAGTCCCTCCATCTACATACGTAGTGTTAACCTCATTTTATTTTAGTTGATTTTGTGCCTTCTTGTATGACCAACAGTTCTTCTTGATGTGTCCTTCTTTTCCACAAAACCAACAACCTTCATTTCTTCCTCTAGACTTGGATCTCTTTGCATATTTTGATCTTCTCCTATTATTTCTGCCTCTTTCTTGAGATCTCCCTCTATTGCCAAATACCAAAGCATGTCCCAATAAGTTTCCTTGATTCTTCCTCCTCATGTCTTCGCTAAGAAGAGTGGCAAGAACATCATCAAATTTTAGTTTGTTTTTGCTGGACATCGAAGTGCTGATTGCCATCACTACTCCTTCCCAACTGTCTAGTAGAGAGCACAACAATAAGATGTCTTTGATTTCATCATCCAACTTTATATCCACTAAAATCAATTCGCTGATTAATGTATTGAATTCATTCAAGTGATTTGTCATGTTGCCTCCTTCCTTCATCTTTAAATTGTACAATTTCTTCACAAGAAAAACCTTGTTAGAAGCTAAAACCAACTCATACATATTAGACAATTTATCCCACAATCCTTTTGCAGTATTTTCAGCTGCAATGTTGAATAATACATTATTGGATAGAGAAAGGATAATTGTTACTCTTGCTTTCTTGTCTATTATCTCCCACTCCTCATCATCCATCGTAGTTGACATCTTGGATTTGCCTTCCAACGCGATAGAGAGATCTCTTTGAATCAAGAATGATTCTATCTACATTTTCCACATTGCAAAATTTTATCCCAAGAATTTTTTAATTCTCCATTTATCCACTTCTTCCATCTTTCTAGAATTTCTTCACAAATTCTCAATTAGCTCCTTCACCGAGCTCTAATACCAATTGTTAATTTAAAAGTGCTGATAAATAAAACACAGAATGCCAAAATAGAACACAAACAAGAACGTGAAGTTTACGTGGTTCACCAAATTAGCTACATCCATGGGAAGTAGGGGAAAATCAGTTTATTATCTCTGTTTTCTTACACAATACATCTCTGCATTCTATACATTACAATAGCAGCATATATGTATTGCTTATTACATTATCCACATTGAAAGAAGGAAGACCAAAAGTTATGTGTTTTGGCGGGAGAAGGCAAAGCCTACAGTGACTATTGGACTTCACCTTCCAAAAAAAATGTGAGCTTCAATGGGGAAAAATAGAATCCAATGGAAGACATGCAGTCATTCTTGAAACAAATGTGGTAACATTTTCAAGCAAGTTTAGAAACAACTATTTATAATGGGAGTGGTGTTTCCCTATTAAAATGGAAAATAGAGCCTGGCTTGGTGTTAAGATCAACCATGCCTATCCCAATTGGTATTATTAACTAGTAATAGTACCTTGTCTTTACTTAAATGTCATCCACCTCCACGGTCAACATTAAATTTTTTTTCATTTAACTCTATATTGATGACCAGATTGCCTGTTATTCTCTTTACACCCAGTTTCCTACTACACATGGTTGATAGTGGTGTTCTACTTAGCCAGGGAATCAATCTGAAATCTTATAGCCAGTTTTTGCTCATTTTAGGTAAGATTTATTCCTTTTAGGCTTTCTTGGTGTAAAAAATACAGAGAGCATTAAGTTTGATAAAGATGGTATTTGTGTTTGTATTGGTATTAATATTTTGAAAATGGTGTACGCCAATTGTGTATAGAGGGAATTGGCCCATATAGAGAAAGATAAGAAATTATAAACAATAAGCATTGAAATATGCAAAGAAAATGACATCTCACATTTATGTGGGATGATTACATTGGGGATACATCTAGTGACATAAGCCACCAAAATTCTTCTATTTTTGTGCCATTCTAATTATTGATTTTTTTATAACTGGTGTAATTTGGAGCTACAACCCATTAGTTTATGCCTGTATTATTTTAAATATATCATTGCATTCCATTCTAATGTTGTAGATCATTTTTATTTTTAGGTTGTGTCATAGAGTGTGCTTTTATATGTCTTAGGAAGAGATAAGAATAACAGGTAACCTTCTTTTGAAATTAATAATGTAAATAGCACAAATAGTTTTATCTAAAATTTATTGTTCATTCTATAGATTAGAGTTTACATCTACTAGCTATCAAAAGAATTGTGTATGATCTAGTCTCAAATCCTACAATATCTAATTTAAATATAAGTTGATATTTTATAGGATTTGGTCTATCTTTAAATATTTGTAGAATAGCTCTAATCATTGCTTTACAAAATCACTATGCTACAATCAAAAGATGTTAAATAACAAAATTATATTTTTTTCTATCTATTATGTTTCACCTATCAAAGAAATGGATTTTTTTACTTTTTTCTTTAGGGGTTTTAAAGTTTTTTTTAAATGATGTCACCAAATCTCATGTTGGTGATCATGGACATGTGGCTATTGACATATACTACCACTAAATTACTTGCACCATTTAGGGTTTTTATTTTCAAAATAAATATTTTTAATTGTATTTGGTGATGATAACTACAAACTTATTGTACTCTAATTTTAAGGTTTTGGTATAATTTCAGATGTAACAAATTATGTGCTAGGATGTTCAAAACCCACATGAAGGACCATTTTTGTATGAGGTCCTTATTTGGAAGATATACCCTAATCAAACTAATTTAATATTCTAGGTGGCGTGGGTTGAAAATGGTAGAGTAAAGGACTTCATTGAAGGGGAATCAAGAGACAATCATATCCCACCAAGTTTTATATTAAAAAAAAAGTTCAATATACTCCTCTTAACAATGCATTAAGAAGGATTGACTTATTTTATGAGTACACTATGTAAGTTCATGACTTACCAATTTATATCAAAATACTAACATTAATTAGTAAATGCATCCCTTAAGGACTAATGTTATTTGTCTTTTTTAATTTTGTGTAGATATTGGTGCTCTTATGGCCCAAATAATTATGGAGAGGTTGATCCCACTTAATTCGATAAATCATTGGTCCCAAAGAGGGGTAAAGGAAGTAGGCCTGACTAAAAACATAGAAGATGTGGATGTTAGTGCCACTTTACAATTTGCATTATGAATCATAGGTTGGATCATGATTTATTATCCTTCTCCTAGGTTGATCATGTTGAAAAGAATGTATATCCTTTTCATGGTCAAGAGGTTGAAGCTTTCAAAGTGAGTAAATCTTTCTTTGCACTTCACATCAATAAATAATTACAAGATTGGGTAAAAAATATTTTATTGTTAGGTTTATCTCCTGATGTAGTTCATATGAAACATAGGGAAATGGTCATTCAAAGAAGTTAAATGTTTTCAAAGGAAAAACAAAAAGAGATAATTTCTTGAATAAGAATGACATACAAAACATACAATGCATAATAAAACAAACAAAATATGTTAGATGCATACTAATGATGCACAATCTATTCAATAATAGGTGGTTTCAAATTTAGGAAAAATGTTTTCCTACCAAGAATTGAATGAAACTAGAGTTGATGGAGATGGAGATGGATATGTGCATTTTATATTAGGAATTCAACTACCACAACAATTGGATTGGATGATACAGTATGGGCATAATAGTATGCTAGCAATAGACTCAACATTTGGAACCAACACAATGAAGGTAAAACATGTGAGATTATTTTTCTTATCATATTTTCCTTTGTATATGGATTTTATGATCTCAATCTTTATGTTAGTGTAGGTTTTTATTTTCCTGGTTGGTTATTTATTTTCCTATTTCCTAGTTTTTTCCTACACTTTTAATTAAGCTTGCTTAGGACTAATAATGCGAGTATTAGCGTGAGTGGATGCAATGTGTCAACATCTTCCTTGGGAGTTACACTTACCTATTTTAGGCTATTATGGTGGACACTTCCCATTGGTCATATTTTTCACCTCTCCCCTCTCTCATTTTCTATATATACTCACCTCCTAGCTAGTCTTGGGTATTGTATTTTGTAGCTATTTTCTTTTACATTCTCCTAATGCTATTTTTATTAATGAGCACTTACATTTATATCTTAGAGACTAACTCTAGATGTTAAATTTTCATTTTGTATCATTTACATTCATAGTTTATTATCTATTCATTGCACTATATTTCTTGGTTATTCATCTTTCTAGATTTTGGTTTCCTTATTTGAGAGATTCGAGGGGGGGACTAAAAATTTTGTTTGCAGTTCCTAAAAACCCAATATACTATTTTATTGCATCTTCAGATGATTTAGAGAATCAAAAAAGTTTGACAAAAATATTTTAACCTCTGAGGTTTTGCACTTGTATTTTCTAAAATCTCGGTGTTTGTAGCATGCTGGTAATCCTAGTGGCATTTTTAGTTGCTCCATAGTGTCCAAAAGGCTTGAGAAAGTTAGATATAACTTTCATTTCACTAAAATTAGAGGTCAAAAATTTAGTTTGCAAATGGGGGCTTAAGCATGGTTCTAGAAGGTAGTTGTCAAATCAAAGCACTTTTAGTGTAAACAAACCTCACAATCATGCTCAGAAGGCCCAAAAACATAATGAATAATTGTGAAGTTGTCCATTTTGGTGTTGGAGCCTCTGAGGAAAAAAATTTCCCAGGAGGGTTGTACGACCCCCCTAGCACACACTTCAAGGTAGATTTTTGTAAAAAATTTTCAAAAAAATGCTTAGCGCTTGAAGCACTTTAAGTGCCGTTGTATATTGTAAGAGCCACATGCCCTATTGTAAGGGGCTTGACCCTATACAAAGGGCTCTACCCCTTTTTCAGGGCCTAGTGGGCTTTGTACCTATAACTTCTTTTTAAGCCACTAGCGGCTACAACCAAAGCCTTCTCCACCTAATAGCTATAGTGCACACTACATCTCCAACTGTAATAACCCAGTGGCCAGAACCAAGCACTCTACTCCTTTACCACCAGTCCACCACCGTTGCAGACACCTTCATCGATGGCCCCACCACATGGCCACCCAAGGGCCACCAAGGCCTCTTTTGTAAGCCTAGATGGGAATTTTTTCAAAATAGCGCAACTTTTACCCACAAAGGTGAAATTTCATGAATTAATAACTGAGGAAAAGATGACAAAGTGTAATTTCTATCCACATAGGTTTTGATCAGTATTTTTGCCAATTTTTCTAGATATTGTAGGTTGAAGCTAGTAGTTACATTTTTCTTTGGCAGGCCATATCTTGCACCTAGTAACTCCATTTTTTACAAATAAATGTAGGCATTGTAAAGGTATTGAAGAGCACTACATAGCCTTACAATCCTTTTCCCTAGATTTTGTAATAGGTCCCTTTTGGATCAAAAGTAGATTTTTGGCCATTTTTGGGTCCTGTGACTATTCTAATTTGGAAAAAGCCTTATAATCATACTAAAATATAAAGTGACAACATTGTAATCTTTGGGGGGTAATTTTTGATACTAGTAAAAGGGAGGTTGTACTTGTATTTTTTTCTTTTTAGCATTTTATTTTTGTATTCATGCATCATGGATCAAACTATAGTTCCAATCTTAACACCATACAACTATTTTGAGTGGAAATCTTGCATGGTACTCTATTTAAGAAAGATTGGTTGACATAGAATAACAATTGGATTGGAAATTGAACCTACACAAGATACAAAAAAAAACCTAAATGTTTCAACAAATGTGATGAAGCCTATGGAACTTTGTGTTTGTCTATTTCTCTTGATTTACTCTTGATTTACTCTTTCATATTGAATGTTTGAATTCTCCTAATAAAATATAGACTAAACTGGAAACTCTATTTGGGACATAAGATTCTATGAGGGGTCATATGTTAGAAAATGAACTCATAAGTTTAATTATAGGAAAATTTAACACAATCCATGATTTCTTCACAAAATTAAAATCACTAGGGTTGCAGTTAAATAGTGCAAAATTGAAAACAAAGATGAACAACTAATTCGTAGTATTCTCTCAAATCTACGTTAGAACTAAATATTCAATGTTTGTTTCTACTTTCTATGCTACTAAGGGTACACTTGGGACTTAGTTCACAATGCCATCTTTAGATGATTTTGCTATCTCTCTCACATGGGAGTAGGATAAGCTACTCTAGATGGGCACTCTTGAATCCTCTAAGTCACATGCGCTTGTTGCCAACCAAGGTACAAAAGAATAGAAAGGACAAATTAGTAATAATAAGGATAAGAAATAGAAAAATAGAAATAAGAAAAAGGATCAAAAAACATACTACTAATGAGACTTAATCTTCAAATGGAGACAAGCCTAAGAAATAAAGGTGAAATGAGCCTATTATAAAAGACCTAGTCATGATGAACATAAATGTTTGAAGAAATAAATTGATCATTTGACACACATTCTTGAAAAGAATAATATAAATGTTCATTAATTAGTAAATCAAAGTTCAAATGAGGGGTCTAACAAGGTGAAAGAAAACAAAAAGAGGAAAGGAAAGGGAAAATCCCTCATAGCAATTGCTTCACAACCATCCACTAGGGTTCTTGGTTCAAATGCTTAACACCACATGGCTTCATCCAAGGATGAACTTGCATCATTGGAGCCTTGTACTATGTCTACTATTTTGAAGGGTGATGACACTCCTATTGAGGTGTGTGGGAGTGGGTCTATTGATATGGGGGATGGCACATTTCATGATGTTCTTTATGTTCCCTCATTATCACCTAATCTCTATCAATTTATTAGATCACTCACACTAATTTAGACAAGAAGGGTGAGTTCACTACTAATTCAATGGTGATTAGTGAAATGCACATTGGTTCTATAGTTGCAGTTGGGAGAGTAGATCATCAGTCACAGATTTATCTATTTTCCCACTTTATTCTTGATCCTCCATCTATTTTTCTCACTAATTCTGATGATGTGAGTAGATTATGGCACGAACAGTTTGACCATCTTAATTTCTGCTACTTGTAGCAACGCAACTAGTAAAACATGGTCACATGGTTTCCTTTAATTTAGTTTTTGAGTGGTGTTTTCCAGAGATACATTCTTAGTAAGCATCCTAAAGAAAAATTGGCAAATGAAAGGCATGGAGAGATTCACAGATACTAGAGTTAGTTCACAGTGATTTGGTTGGTCCATTTTCACATCCATCCTTTAGCAAGGCTATATATGTCCTAACATTCATTGATGACTTTTCTAGATATACTTGGGTATACTTTCTCAAATAGAAGTTTGAGGTATTTGATCACTCTTAGGACTTCAAAACTTTTGTAGAGAAGCAATTTGAGAAGCCATCAAAGTTTTGTGCACTAACAATGGTGGTGATTATGTCAACCATCATTTTGAGAACTTTTGTACTCCAGAGGGGATTGATTTGAAGCATTCAGTTCCATATAGCCCTCAATAGAACAATGTTGCAAAATGAAAGAATAAGTCCTTAAAGGAAATGGAAAATTGCATGATTCGCTCCAACCCTCTTACACCACAATACTGGACAAAAGCCATTAACTATGCTTGTTATATCCAGAACCTTATTCCTCATTGACCCTTGAAGGGATTCATTCCTTTTGAAGCTTGGAGCAGTTAAAGACCATTAGTTAAGAAATTTCAAGTTTTTAGTTCTCCTACATGGGCCCACATTCTTGCATAGAAACATAAGGTTATGGATTTGCAAAGTAGACCTTGCATATTTGTAGGCTATCCTGATGGTGTGAGGGGTTATTGGTTTCTCCACCCTAATACACATGAGTTATTCATTGAGAGGAGTGTTTGTTTTGAGGAGGGCTCTTTTAGCTCCACTTTTGTCACTTCTCCTCCTCCTTGTACCTTGACATTGGAGTCACTTGGGATACATGAGAAATACTCTCATGATTTAGTTTCACTTGAGTAGATTCCTAATAATAAGGAGTCTTCTTCCTCCACTTTTGACAGTGAGAGTGATTCTACGGATTCACCTCCTTCCCTTCCCAATCATCATTCAGAGGTTGATGATTCTCCTCTTGATTCTCTGACTTCTAGTCCACTTTAGGCTCAATAGACATTATAGTCTATAGGCGATTGGGTTGGGGATCTATCAAAAACCAAGCAAAATCACTCATAGTTCTAGGGTTCTCCACATGTCTGTATTACTATCACCTCTGATCCATTGCCCTTTTGAGAGGCTTATGGTATTCCTGAGTTGGATACAACTATGCAGGAGGAGTATAGTTCCTTGAGGAGGAACCACACTTGGGATCTTGTCCCTCTTCCTAAGGGAAGAAACCTTCGTGAATGCCTACTCCACCAAATATTGTTTAGAAATTTTGTGAATGCCTAAAGCCAAATTTTGTTTAGAAAGTTTGTGAATGCCTACTCCACCAAATATTTTTGGTTTACAAATTTTGTCATAGGAGATAAGATGAATCCTTTTCTTATTTGAGCTCCCTTGCCAAAGGAATCTTCTAAATATATTTTTCCACCTCCAAGATGACCTCTTTGGTATTTTAAGGACAAACATCATATAAGTTGGAATAGCTAAGAGTATGGACTTAATCATTGTGATCCTCACCAGTAAAGTTAACCACCTACCTTTTCATGAACATATCTTATTTTTAATTGAAGAGGTAATATGCTACCACATTTTCTTTTTATGAGCACCTGTGAATAGGGGAATGCCTAAATATTTACTTGACCAGTAAAGATTCTAGTTTAAAGCCAAGAATTGTAGAAATCCTCTGTTGCAACTGCAAGGTGTATTAAAGAAGAAAATCTTTGATTTACCTACATTTACATTTTGCCTTGATAAATAATAGTATGATTGAATTACTTTTTGAATAGCCTTGGCTTCAACTATGGAAGATATACCAAATTGCATTGTATCATCTGCAAATAGAGAATGTGATATTGGTAAATAGTAAACAAGGGAATCTGAATATCCTTCCATTTGTTTTTCTCATTTTTTGCCTTAATAGTTCTATTGAGTTCCTCCACCATGAGGATGAAAAAAAGGGTAATAACGGATCTCCTTGTCTCAAGCCTTATGTGGTATTGAAGAATTTTGTGGGTTTATCATTTACTAACACTGAGAATCTGACATTCAAAATACAAGTAAATATCTGCTTCCACCATTCTCTGGAGAAACCATATTTCCAAATAACTTAGAAAAGAAAGTCCTAGCTAACTCTATCATATTCTTTTGTCATATCTAATTTTAAAACCATATAATCCAATACATTTTCCTTAATAGAATGAATTATCTCATGTGTTAGAAGTGATCCTTCTAAAGTTTCACGTCCTAGAACAAATCTACTCTATTCTTCTAAAATTACCGAGGGGATAATAGTACTCAATCTTCTAGCTATTGCTTTTGAGATGACTCTATAGATGATGTTGCATAAGGAGATGGACCTAAAGTTTCCAAATGTGGATGGGTTTCTCAACTTAGGAATTAGTGTTGTAAAAGTGGTATTCATTTCTTTTAATAAATTCTTGTTCTTTTTTGCTTTTTCCACTGTTAATAGGATGTCATTGTCAATGAAATTCCAACATTTTTGGAAGAAGTGGGTTGTGAATCCATCAGGGCCTGGGGCTTTCTCTCCTAACATTGAAAAGATAACCAATTTTAGTTCTTTCAGAGTGAATTTCTCCACCAATGCCTTATTTTTTCCTCAATGATTACCATTAGGATATTGTCTAAAACTGAGAGTGAAGGTGGAGATAAATTGGAGTCATTTTTGACAGCACCCGCTTGAAAAAACTAGTAGCTTGTACCTCTAAATATCATCAATGTCTAGTAATTGAGCTCTATTACTTGATTTGATGTTTTTTATAGAGTTTTCATTCCTTCTAATTTTAGTGGATATATATGGAAAAATTGGGTATTTCTGTCCCCTTCTTTCAACCAAATTTCCCTTTATTTTTTGTAGCCAACAAATTTCTTCCCTCAATAATATTTCTTATAGTTCCTCTTTAAGTGTTTTCTCCCTAGATAAACTTATGGGATTCATATCATCCTTAATAATTTTCAAAGCCAGATCTGGAATAACTATTTCTCAATCCTTTCTTTTTATTTAAAAATGTTCTTAAAATGAAGGTGATTCCATTTCTTAATTTTCTCTTTGACATATTTCAATTTTTAGACTACTTGCTACATTCTTGATCTAGAGATAAATGGGCAAGAGGTCACCATTTCTCAAGGAGAGAAAGAAAATTTGGATCTTTGAACCACATGGCCTTAAACATGAAATGACACTTATTTAACACACTCACCTCCACAATCTCGAGACTTCAGGAAAACGATCGAATCCTATTAAAGGTAAAATGGAGCTAGAGAAATTTTGTGTGGCATGTAGCCATTTATGTGAAATAAATAATCTATCAAGTCTCTTTCCTATGTGGCTAAAATGTTTCCTTTGATTTGTCCATGTAAGCCTTTCATTTTTTGGAATACAATCAAATAAGTTATTGTTGAAGATGAAATCTTGGAAATATTCCATCACCTTGGTAAGTGGAATAATGCCCAACTACTTTTATCTTCATTCTCTATAATTGCATTGAAATCACCTCCCAATATGACCTTTTCTTCTTTTAAAGATGCTAAGATTAAGTTGATTAAATTCCAAAGTTGTTTTTTTCTAATTTGAGTTGGTCCATATACATTGATTATCCAAAAATCTATCTATAGAGGTGTCTAAACCACATTGAGAACCATATAATTGTCCCCTATTGATATAAGATTAGCAATAAAAATTTTCCTATTCCATAAAATAGTCATTCCTCTAGGTGTGCCTTTGGCTACCACCACTGAAGAGTCCCACTGAACCTAATTTTAAAAGATAGAGAGACCTTGTTCCTCTAGTAGTTTTGTTTCCAATAAAAATACAATATCACCTATTGAATTTTCTATTTGATTCTTTATCAGGCATTTTTTGTTAGGGAAATTAATTCCCCTAATATTACATGATAAGACCTTCATTGCTCTTGAGGAGACTCACATGCTCTCTTCACTTTCAAAGTTTGATCAACGGTTGAATGAATCCCAACCACAATCTCTTCCCATGTCTTTATCTTTTTTGGTTTTCTTCACTTTTTACTATGAGTTGAAGTAGTGAAGCCATATTTCTCACCAATTTCAATTTGGGAAATATCCAAAACTTAGATCTAAAAATAATTGGTCCATGTCCTCCTACAAAACTTCATCTACAATATCATCAAACAAATCCCCTCCTACTTTCCTTAAAGCATCATTGACCAAGGCCTCTAATTGCCCATCCGTGATTGTTGCATCCCTATTTACTCCTTTTCTCTAGGTTGATATATGGTTGGATCTTGAACTTCCTCCTCTTCCATTTGAAGATGAACCTATAAGTGTATTTCTTGTGGAGTCTTGGTAGTTTATTCTAGACTATTCTCCACCACCTCTACATTTTGAAAAGGTGATTGGGTAGGTTGATCTGATATCAACTAACCTCCATGATTGACATTATTTCTTGTTTATGCCAAATGAGTGATAAAAACCTCATCCATGTGAGAGGGAGGTTTATCAATCGAGATGGTGTTACCTACTAGGTTCTTAGGAGAAAAAAATTTGTTACATGTTACATGTCCATACCCTTTACATATATGGCATCTTAACTTAAGACCCTCATAAAAGATCTTTTGATTCCATCACCCTACTATGCTTACAAGAGTAAGAGATGGAGGGCATCCAAAGGAGGCTTCCAACAAGACACACATTCTAACATTTTTATTTGGGCTTTTCAAGACTTCAAAATCAGGGCTCAAGAATGTGCCTAGGATATTACCAATAATTTTAATAATGTGAAGATCTCTATATTCTAATGGAAAGTTTATCAGGTGCACCCAGAAGGGGGCAAAGTGGATTGAAGCCTTGAGAGGATAAAAATGGGGCTCCCATGGCTGTAGGTACAAACCAGCCCCATTGAAAAACTAGGCAATGGTTTTAAATAATATTTCTCTTTCCTCCTTATTGTGAAATAAAATAATAAAAAACCATTTTCTAACATAAACAATTCTTCCATCGCATGCCAACTTTCTATTATCCATTTACTTAGTGTAGGTTTAGAAGGGGAGACTTTTCAGAACTTCCCAATCAAGGCTTGAGTTTTTAGCTCCTCTATTTTTTGCATTACCAATGAATCTGGTATTGTTACTAATAATGACAACTTCTTTGTTGTGTTGTGCTAGGTATTCCATCTTTCCCTAGGATTTTTCCTAGCTATTCCATAGCTTCATTGAAGCATCTTGCCATATTGATGATATCCTCCATTAGATTTGTGTTAGGTTTTTTTAGAATGGCCGTTGGAAGTTTTCCTTAGGTACTCTTTCATGTCTGGTATCCACTTGCTTCCTTTTTTGTTATGATAGGAATGAGAACCCTGTTTGGAGTTTACTAGATGAAACAATTTTATTTGAGGCAAAAGAGGGTCATTGAGATACCACCTATTGATTTCTCCCTTGTGTTGGCTCATTTTATGCCATTTGTATCTTGTTATGTCCCTATCAATGTCTTTCTGTCTCCATCCAAGTGTACGGTACTAGTAAGATGGGTCATAAGAATTCCTCTATCCTTTTAGGCCTTGTTGAAAGCATCATTGATCTTGCAAAGAAATTGCCCTTTTCTGGGGAGTATAATCTTGTTTGTCTCTACTTGTATTTGTTGCTTCCAATTCATTTACTGCCCTAGTCACCCATGGATTTACTTGTTTTGACATTTCCATTTGTCATTTCCTTAGAATGTTTTAGATCTAGGGTTTTCTAACCCAAGTAAATCCACACCATTTCCTTCCAATGATTATCTTGTGGGTACTAGCTCTCAGTCTACTAGTTAACACTTGTGGAGATTGGAACAAAATATCTTTTTTCACAAAACATTTGTTTATGGGAACTATGACAATCTCAATTTGTCTTCCTAGTTTGGGATTTTCTTTTATATGTTGATGCTTGGGATAGCTTGTCATTTAGATATTCAAGCACATATGTTATTAAGAGGATATCATTTTCATGGGAAAGCTCGGCCCCACCCATGTTTTCCTTGCTTGAATCAATGACAACTATGGATTACCCATTATTTTTTCTTTAGAATTATGGCCTCTCTCTATCTCTCTCAAACATGTTTTTCTTATGTGGGATGGCTAGCTCATCTTATATTTTAATTTATAGGCTCTATAAGAAACAAGAGACCCTACTCCACAATGTCTTATAATATTAAAATTATATTGTGTAAAAAATAATCTTATATTAAATCGTAATTAATATATTGAAAAATAAAACATATAACTTGATCCAGTTGAAACCATAAATTGAAGAAATTTAACAACGAACATGTAATAAAATAGTAATTCAATACCTTTTGTGAGTTTACTTTATATTGAACAAAGCGGATTATAATAAATAAGAATAAACTGCGCATCCCAAAATAAATAAATAAATAAATAATAATTACGTCGAGAGGTGTCCTTGTTAATAACTGAGAGGGGGGGTGAATTAGTTGTCTTAAATACTTCAACTTTCTGATCTTCCTTAACAATTAATACAACGTCAAATCATATAAGCAAACATAACTAAGAAATATCAATACACATGACACAATGATTTTGACGTGGAAAACCCTGTTAAGGGAAAAACCACGGGGTGATTAACCCAAGATGTATTCTTTGTTAAAAGAATAAGAAAGTACAAGATGGCACTTGCCAATTAGGGCTCACTGCCCGAGCACACTGCTCACAAGAGGCTCACTGCCTATAAGAGACTCACTATCTACAAGATACAAAATAAAGTAACAAGATATTTGAATTGATGAGAAGCATCCACATATGCTGAGGTTTAGTTCCGATTAGGCTCAATACACTGATTTGCTGCACTTCATTCTTCCTCTTCTTTGGTGCTGTTGTCCTGTCACATACCGGACCTTTATTATTGCTGTTACTCTGCTCTACTTTTCTTCGCACTATACTTCACACAACACTCACCTTCATATCCAAATCTATCTGGTATATATATCCGCACCAATGATTTCAACACCTTTCTAGTCGGCATCTGGAATAGTCAATATTTTCCTAAACTCTAATTTGTCAGCTGAATCCTTGCTTACCAAGTGATGCGTATCAAAGAGATACTTATAGAAGTCATCAATCATGTCAGCCAATCATGAATGATACCTTAAGAAACTTGATCACAATCAATAACTCATCCAGATTAAAGTCTGATGCTCTGCCGATCAGTTCTTCCTCTGTCTACTCTGCCAAATAGGGACCTAATGCTTAGGTGCTCATATCTCTTCACTCTTTCTTCACTGGAGGCTCAATCCTTGGAAACTATCAGTCAAGGTACTCGTTTGGACTTCCCCAAATCTACATTTTACTGAGATACTTCCTCTGAGAGATTCAGACCTGACTGTCGAACCTTGCTGCATGCTCTGTTCTTGCTTACCGAACCACAACACTTCTTCAATCTGACTTCCGGTAAAGACTCACCATGTCCTGCGGATGTGTGGGATGGACTTTGTTGCCATCAATGACAACACTCATGAAGCTACACTGTCTCTTGCCAACAATCTGCCCCTTTGGCATTGATGGCAACACTTAGTGAAAAATGACTAAGTGTCACACTACACTCCCCCTTGGCTGATGCTCTGTTCTAATGTACATTTTACCAGAGCTCCCCCTTAGCTAGATTCCTTATTTTTCACTGCTCCTCACTCCCCCTTTGACATCAATGGCAAAGGGTAGAATCCGCACACCAAAATTTTCAAAAATCAATCTATATCCGCATAAGTATATATACAAGTTGTACTTACATATATTTAAGTATATCTGCAAAGGTATTTTTCAACTGTACAACTTCTGTCACCCAACTTTGCTTCATCCTGTCCAAAATTGAGATGTGACCACTCAACAGGAATGCAAAAGCTTCTGCCTTCTTAAGATTTGTCAGATCACTGGCCTGGGCTGTGACCTGAGCATCAGTTAGAGCTTCATGCATAGCCTCTAACTTAGGGATAATGATCCCTCTAAGTTCACCCATTCGGCTTATTATGTTCTTCCTTTCCTTCTCAAGTTTCTTTATTGCATTTGTGACTACAATAGTCTGACACTCTTGATTTACTATGGAAGAGAAGAGAGGATCAAAACTTTGAGACAAACTTAGCAGTTTATCCTCTTTCTCTTTTACTTTCTTCTCAATATCCTTGGTCACTTTAGGCCAGGATAAACAAAATTTATAGATATCTCCACCATCTTTGAGAGCATTTTCTAAGCTCTTTATTCCAATATCCATAACTCTCCTATCATTATTTATTAGACCTTGCACTTCAGAGAATCTTTTTCCCAAAAACTCCTCCCGGACCTTTTCTTCAGCTGACTTCTCCAAAGAATCAAAATGTGTGCTAATTGAATTGACAAGAGATTTTAAGTTACCGGATGTGGAGGTTGAAGAATCCTTTTGAAAGGGTGGCATGATTTTCTCTAATGCATCGGATGCAATCTCAATTAGCTCACAATCTTCTATGTGAGATTTCAAAAGTTTTTCTTTTGCCTTTGCTGAAGTAAAGGATGCTAGCTTCATGGTTTGAACCGAGGAGAGGGAGTCAAAATTGAATGGTCCTTGAAGAAGTTCCGGTTCATCAAATTCCATCATCTCTTTGGTTAAGAAATATTTTACTGCTTCTGCTGTGTCTCTTGCCGGTGATAGGGTTTTCTCCCCTTCTGCAACCTTAGCAATGTCATCTGAGGTTTTCTCTGTTTGACCTTTTTCTTTTTCCTGTACTTCTTCTCCTTGACTAGTTTTCTCCTTTATTCTTTCTTCTCCTTTAGATCCGGAGTCTGTAGGAGAAACTAAAGGAGAGATGTTTGCTTCTTTATGGACTTCCTCTTTCGGAGCAGAGGAATCTAGGTCCTTATCTTTCTCTTCACCTGTCTCCTTTACCTCTTCTGCCACTATCTCAGTAGATTCTTCTTTGTCATCCATGGCCAAGGGATAATCACCTAAGTCCTCTATAATAGGAATATTGAATCTTTTGTATGCATTCCGGAGGATGTCTTCTGTTTCTTTAGCCACCTTGTTGGTTTCTCCAAGCATAAGCTGATTCATCCTAGCTTTGCTTCAGAACTCATCCTTGCAATCTTTGAAGATCATATTCTTTTGCTTAGGAGTGATGGAAGGATAGAGATGAATGGCTATCTATTCCCAGATCTCCATATCCTTTGCTTTAGCATTATTCTTTCTGATTTCAAGTTCCTTCTCAAGGCTTTTAGGAATTAGGGATATGATTTCGATGAAAGCTTTGTTGTAGATATTCAGATACCTGACTGTGGCATATTGCAGGATCTTCTGGTCAGCTTCACTACATTCATCATAGAATTCTATTAATGTTTTCAGGTTTCCATACATAGTAATTGCCTTGATGATATCATCAAGAGTAGGCTTCTCAATACTTTTATCTGTCTTTTCTTCTTCCTTGTCTAGACCGGTAGAGGATTCTCCAGATACTTTCTTCTTCTTCTTCATCTTCTTGATCTCTTCATCAGATTCTGTCTCTTCATCATCTTTGAGGCTTGTATATGATCTTGTAGCCTTTGTCTTAGTTCTCTTTTCTCCTTTACTGGATGATTTTGCTTCCAGTTTTGATGCCTTTAAGCTCTTAGTAGTGGTAGGTGCAGAGCTCTTAGAGGATCTGGTCTGGGAGGGGACTTCCACCGGAGCACTTTCTCTCTTTTTTTTTTCTTTCTCTGCCCTTTCTATCTTCTCTCTATTGGCATCAAGTGCCTCCTTTGAAATTCCATGCCTCTTGGCAAAATCTTCTACTTCCCTCCTTACCTTTCTCTTGATCTCAGGCTGTCTCAGTTCAACATGAACATTTACACTTAGTTCTTGGTAAGTTCCAAACCTTTCTGCCTTAGGATCTTTGGGCTAGCTCAGCAGATGTTGGATATGCAGTTCCAGGATCTTCTCATCAACCTCATACCCCATTGGCATGATCCATACTATTCTTGGTTCTACTGCCTCCATCAAACATTGATCAGTGTCTACCATAAAGCACACTGTAGCCTTGTATTTTTCAACTAGGGATTGGGGAATTCTTTCTCTAGCCTACATCATGCTTTGGAAGTTTTTGAAATAGCCCCACAGTGCAATGTTTTGAGCCTTGGCATCACCAAGCCCATGCAAGTAATCTCTGATTTGAATTACAACAGGTCTATCATTTTGCCATACCCAACCACTGGATCCGGGTAGCTCATTCATAAAGTAGAAGAATAAACACAGTATTAGCCCACCATACTTGAAGGAGTTCTTCTTGTCCTTCTTGATCTTTTGTAGGTTTTCCATCAGTTGGCTCAGAAGGAGTTCACAAAGATCATAATCTGAATTCTTTCTCAACATTTCATAAACTGTGTAGATTGTTATTCTGGATATAGAGTTTTCTCTGCTGGAGTGATGTATCTTGTAGCCAATAATCATGGAGGCAAACTTGATGTCTGGATCTATGATATCCTCAACTGTCATTGCTCTTTTATCAAATTTAGATCCGGTAGCCTCACTCATAGTTTGGTTTTTGATTGATTTTAGAGTAGGTAGCCCACCGGATGAGTGCAATCCGGTTATTGCCCTAATTGCTTCCTTGGTTATCTTAAATGGCCTCATCAACCACATAATGTTGTCATGCATTCTACTCAAAACATACCAGACCCAATCATCTAAAGCAAAACAGGGGAAATGAATGCACTGTCCAAAATTTTTATCCCGAATGGCCTTATACTGAGGGTTTAGTTCAAATGATTCATCTATCAGTTCCTTGTGGTAGATATCCATCAGCTTGGATTCACCAAATTCTTTAATGTTTGCATGAATGTAAACCCTAACATCTTCTACATACAGAATTCCATGTGGAATGCTAGAAAATACACCTAGGGGATCAACTTCTAGGGATTTATAGGGATGTTTTCTAAATTTAGGGCACGACCTATCAGTGATCTTCACCACATTCAGAGTAGCCATCTTTCAAAGATTCACAGAGAGATTTTAAAGAGCAGAAAATACCTTTTACGCTTCTAGGGTTCACGATATGAACTAGATCAGATTGCTGGATGAATCAACTTCTGCTGTTGATCTTTGATGGGCTTGAGGCAATTTGTTGCAGAGCTCCTTTTCTCTTCTTCTCGAATGTAAAATGAGTAAATGTTCAATAAGAGAACCCTTAAATTTCTCTGGAAACCCTAATTTCATTTTGCAATAAATGCGTAACTTAAGTCATTCCAGTTTACCTTGTTCTCCTTATTCTGAGAAAAATCTTTTCCGGATTACTGAGAAGCATTTAGAATTGTTCTTGGTGATGATTGACAATCTATCTTCCTTTCTCCAAATATTTCATCTATCCGCAGATCAAGATTCCTTAGTTTGAATCATATCAAATCTAACTGTGAAAGACCTACTTCTTACTGGATAACAGTTGAACCAGATTAGTCTTGGAAGATTAACTTGTTTAAAACTTCTTGCGAATCTTCCATCTCTTTACCAAAGCTTATTTAGATGTTTCTTTGAGAATCCTTTAATCCGCAACCTTTCATGTGCCAATTTTGGGCACCTAATGACTGGCTGGGGGAAAATGTTTTTCTTTTGTTACTCCCCCTGAGCCAGAGCTCATCTATTTAGTTTCCAGAAGGAATATCAGCACTAGATTCTGGTGCGGATCCATCCTCAACATTTTCTGTACTCCTCTTCAGCTAAATCTTGTTCATCTCCCTTTGAATTTCATTCGCATTCATTTTTCCTTTTCCTTTGTCTTGGTTTTGATTATGATGTACCGGACCCTTATTGTTTTGATTCTTACTTCTGCAGAATTTGGCAATATGACCGGATCTATTGCAATTATAGCAAACAACATTTCTTTGCATATTTGACTGATATCCTCTTGATCTACACTGATTAGCCATATGTCCCATTCTATTGCATGCAAAGCATCTTCTATTGAATGAATTGTTTATTTGCATATTCCTACACTCATGAGATTTGTGACCATACCTTTTGCAATTGAAACACTATCCGGAGAAGGATGAATTAGTCTAGTTCATTCTTCTTCTGCATTGATTTGCTTTATGACCAAAATTATTGCAGTTGTGGCAGTACCCATTGAAGGATGGATATCTTTGAGAATTTGGTTGCCTTACTGGAGGTCTTCTAGACCCGTTTCTTGGATTTTCTGATCTGGAGTTCTTCTGACCAGATCCTAAGCTTTCACCTTTTTCATACCCCAAACCTTGCTTGTCATCTACCCTCTTTTGGATTTGAAGAAGAACTTCAAGTTGAGTAGAGCTTATCTTGAATTTCTCTTTGTATTCATTTGCTGTTTGAAGATCCCTTTTAAGAGTGTCAATCTGATTATCAAGTTGTTCTTCATTCTCTCTAGCTTCTTCAAGATCAGATTCTAGATGCCTAATTATCCTATCCATTTTGTGGTAGTCTTCTGATTTCTCCTTAAGTGATTGTCTTAGATCATCTTCAGTTTTTCTTTTCTCTTCAATTTCTTGAGTGAATTTCATAACTCCTAATTCCATTTCATGTCTTACCATAATGACCTCTTTTGATAACTTTTCACATAACTTAGTTTTCTCCTTCAGATCTTCATTTGTATCATTGGCTTCACCTTGACTTGTTAATTGCTAAAGTAGATCCTTTCTCTTTTTCATAGAGATACTCAGTTTCCCTTTTAGTTCATTTATGAAATCATCTGCCTGTTTGAGTCTTTCCTTCAATTCATTGACTTCAGAGTTAGATTGCTCAAGATCATCTAGGGCAGACTGGAGTTGTTCCCTCATACCATGCACATCCATTTGAATTCCCAGATCTTCCTCAAGCTGTTAGGCTCTGTTTGGAGGAACTTGGCTCTGATACCAATTGTTAATAACTGAGGGGGGGGGTGAATCAGTTATCTTAAATACTTCAACTTTCTGATCTTCCTTAATAATTAATGCAACATGAAATTATATAAGCAAACATAACTAAGAAATATCAATACACATGACACAATGATTTTGACGTGGAAAACACTGTTAAGGGAAAAACCACGGGGTGATTAACCCAAGATGTATTCTCTGTTAAAAGAATAAGAAAGTATAAGATGGCACTTGCCAATTAGGGCTCACTGCCTGAGCACACTGCTCACAAGAGGCTCACTGCCTATAAGAGACTCATTGTTTACAAGATACAAAATAAAGTAACAAGATATTTGAACTAATGAGAAGCATCCCCATATGCTAAGGTACAGTTTCGGTTAGGCTCAATACACTGATTTGCTGCACTTCATTCTTCCTCTTCTTTAGTGCTACTGTCCTGTCACATACCGAACCTTTATTACTACTTTTACTTTGCTCCTCTACTTTTCTTCGCACTATACTTCACACAACACTCACCTTCATATCCAAATCTATCTGGTATATATATCCGCACCAATGATTTCAACACCTTTCTAGTCGACATCCGAAATAGTCAATATTTTCCTAAACTCTGATCTGTCGGCTGAATCCTTGCTTACCAAGTGATGTGTATCAAAGAGATGCTTATAGAAGTCATCAATAATGTCGGCCAATCATGAATGATACCTTAAGAAACTTAATCACAATCAATAACTCATCCGGATTAAAGTCTGATGCTTTGCCAGTTAGTTCTTCCTCTGTCTACGTTGCCAAACAGGGACCTAATGCTTAGGTGCTCATATCTCTTCACTCTTTCTTCACTGGAGGTTCAATCCTTGGAAACTATCAGTAAAGGTACTCCTCTAGACTTCCCCAAATCCTCATTTTACTGAGATACTTTCTCTAAGAGATCCGGACCTAACTATCGGACCTTGCTGCATGCTCTATTTTTGCTTACCAGACCACAACACTTCTTCAATCTGACTTTCGGTAGAGACTCACTATGTCCTGCGGATGTGTGGGATGGACTTTGTTGCCATCAATGACAACACTCATGAAGCTACACTGTATCTCTTGCCAATAGTCCTACGGTTACAACAAAGAGTTGAAAGATTCAGATTCCCTTAAACATTCAGATTCTGTAAACAAAAATCATAAAATTCAAAAATTTAATGTTAAAAAAAAAAGATTTCAATCTTAAAAAACTAAATAATAAATAAAAAGTAGTGAATAAATATACGCTGTAAGGCATTGCAGGCGAGCTAGGATGTGCGTCCATACCTAGAAGGTGAAAGGAATGGGGCATTTGGCGACTATAAGGAGGATAGTTGTACATGTCTTGCATTTCTCTTCATTTTATTTTGTTTTTTTGAAGCACAGATCACTCAAATTCTCGCTTCATTATCACAACCTTTCTTAATTTGTCACCCTTTTCACCAGATGCCAAGAGTTTTGAATTTCTTTCCACCTATAATTGTTTGTAGATCATAATGAAGGGAAGTGGCTAGAGCATAGGAGAGAAAACATGGGTAAAGCAGACAAATAGATAAATGTGTTTCCCCCCCTCCTATTGATATGTTTGGAAAGGCGACGGCCTTGTGGGCAATAGCACCCCAACAAAGGCATGCCTCCCATATGTGCAAGCGGGAGTCAGGATTGTGTTATCCCTATCCCCCAAATTTATTTAATTAATTTTTTTTAACCAGAAAAAGGTGGTAGACCACCCATAGCAATATTTGAAATAGGAAAATACATATAATTTAAGAAGTTCAAAAGACATAAAGTCCATCAAAATAATATAGTCAAAAGGCCCTAAATTGGCCAGATATAGCAAAAGCCAACAAACAAGCAGAAAAGACTAATGATAAATAGACAGACCCCCAAACACAGACCACCCCAAGCCTGAGAACCTATCGCCACCAAAGAAAATCAACCATCTACCTGATGTCGTACAGCCTCATCCACTTCGTCCACAATACAAATAGCTGCCCCCGTTCCTGAAAGAACCACCTAGATAAGCAACACTCTATCATCCAGATCATCATCCTCCTAATCCATCCCATTGTCAAAAATCTCTTTGGGAAGATGGGGTGCCTAGTATGATGTTGTAGTTTTCTCTTGGTGAAATAGAAACTATTTGCGTTCAACACCCTCTCCAGACCATCGATACTTATAGAAATAAGTCCTTCCTTCATAGCTTTATAAACTGACTATACCACTAGAGCATCCCTTAGTGTCTGGACATTAAAGACACCCCCAATCAAGGGTCACCTTTTAGCATATTGTAATCTGTGAAGGTCATGTTCCATCTATCGACACTATATATGTGGTTGAAGAAAATCCTCATGGCTATGGTATGCACATACCCCCCATCTTGGACTAAGTCCATGATATTTGAGAGGATGTGAGATAGAATGTCAAAATAGTTCAGGATTCTCTCTTCATATCCTTGCATCCACCTATGCCCAACTATATTATGCATTGTGAATTGCGTCATAGTGTAGTCACAATCCACCATATGTATAATATCTATAATTTTAACTTTCCCTTTTATTTCCAGTTCCCACTACATCAGCGGGAAGAACAACCTCTGGTTACTTCTAGAATCTGCCATGGAAAATACCCACGAACACAATACAACAACAAGAGAGACTAATATGAGGTTAATAAAAAAATTATAGCTTAAGACTAATAAATAGCCTCTCCAGCTCCCACAATCCATGATCATGTCAAATCGCTCCAAGGGCATCTAGGTCATCATTGTTCTGACACAATCTTAACCAAATATATTTTGGATCATCCCACAATAATGGGTTACACTTTTTGGCCAAACTTGACATTAAAATCAATATTTTGAACTAAATATTTACTTTCTAACACTTATAGCCACTAAACCGTTAGGAATTTGAAGATGACTTGAACTAGTGATTTATAAGATTTTCTTTATAGATTCTAAATATATTTTTTAAAAAAACTTTGGAGTTAAATTGTAAAAGCTTTTGTGTCTCCTTTGATAACTAGTTTTTAATAGTAAAAAACATTTTTTTAAAGTGATGTGTATTCTGTAGCACATAACTTTTTTTCTACAAAGGATACAATTTTGATTCTTTTGAATTTAGATTGGTAACACCGATATATAGGGCATGCATTTGATTTCATAATGTTTTGTTGAATATTTTTTTAATTAAGTTTTGAAGTGAAGCCAATTATAATTTAGACATAGGCGTATTCTGTAAAACATAACTTTTTTTGTATGTATCAAAATTCAAATTTTCTTTTTTTGTTGAAATAAGGACATCAATACCTAGGGCATAGATATTTTTCAGAATTTTTTTTCACTAATTTACTAATTTTCCATGTGTGTAGAATAGAGAACTTGATGTTTAGTGAAAAACCTACATTCATAAGAAATAAAAAATAAATATAATAATCAAATTAAAAATATTTAAAATTATACTTTTTGGAAAGCTTATAACAAGGACTACATGCTTACAAAACATAAATTTGAAATGAATTCATTTGATCCCCCAAAAGGTAAATCAAAAGTGGTTTTTTATTAGCATTTTGATAGGTGTAGAGGAGACTCCATTATAGGTATGGTTTAAAACTAGCGGGGTTCTATCCAAGGGGGTTTGAATCTAAGGGGGTTTGATCAAACCCTCTTCAATTAAAATATTTTAAATGGAACCTTTCAAGGCTTAAATCATTATATTTTCTAAAAATATGTGATTTCAACAAAAATTAGGATGTCCTAGAGAGTGTAACCCATTATTGTGGTAGCACCCTTCTTAGAGATTGAAAAGATTGAAGGCATTTGCTTTGACGCCACTGAACGGGTGAAAAACCTCATAGACATGCCCCTTCATAAAAACTTGTCGTCCTTCTAGATATGCTTAGCCAATCCAAAGTCACCAACCTTTAATGTGGCTTGCCTCGCCCTCGTTCTTTGCCACCAACAAACAGTCGGTACATAATTTCTTTCATGCAGGGTCGAGGCTGAAGAGATGTAAACATAAAAACTAAAATCCTCTAGAAAGGAGTTTATAGCTATTATCATGAGAAGACAAGACAAAGCACCATCACACACACATGAAATAAATTGAGGGTGATTGCTAGCCACGAGCTGGGAGGTACTCTACAAGCTACCAATTTACATGTGTCATCCTTAGAAATGGATCCTACTAAATTCTTAGGCCCCTTTCCATTTACTATCCACCTACATTCTGCTTGTACCAAGAATGTTGGGAAGTACTATTACACAATAACACCTTTTAAATGGAGAAAATCTCTTTATTCTTTAATGTTATCCATGTCACCTTTTAGCCAGATCATCAGCTGACTAGGGATATTCATTTGTCCTAGATGAAAGACTTCCATGTCTTTCTATTGATCAATGGCCAGATTTGCTATCCCATCTACTACTTTGTTTCTGTCTCAATAATAGTGGGAAATGATGTAATTATCAAAGACACTAAGCAAGGAAACTGCATGTTGAAGAATATAATTAATTTTCCAATTATAAGAACCTTTATCTTTCAAATCATTAACTATGATTAGAGAATCACCCTCGATCCATAAATCTCTGATGCATAGGTTAGCTGCCAAATGGAGCCCATGTACCAGTGCCCAAGCTTCCGCTTCGTTATTGGTTCCCTTTAGAATCTTTATTGACTTAGCTGCAATTAGAGATCCATCTCTATTCTTGACAACACATCCAGTCCCTGATAACCTTGGATTCCCTCTACATGCGCCACCAAAATTGAGCTTAGAGAAATGTCAGGTAGGAGGAATCCATTTAACTTGATCTATCATTGAGGCACTTCCACTTATCAAGACTAATCCCCTAATCCCAATTGGCCTGAGAAGTTGCCAATTCCTCATCATATCATCATCCTATTTGGTCCAAACTAAAGAGTTAGTAGTCATTCTACTAATTTTGGAAATGACCATCTCTGAAATGGTCTCCTCTAATATGATACAAATGGCTCTACATGAAAGAGCTTCCTTTCTGAAAACTCTGTAATTCCTTTCTCGCCATATATGCGACACAATTAATGATGGTCCCACCTCCCATAGGCAAGCAAACTTGGAATCTGAGAACAATCTCAACCAATTCTTTAACAAAGACACCTATGAATCTGACAAAGGAGAAGTCTAGTTGATTTTTCTTAGAAACCATAGCCAGCATTCTCTGCTAAAAGGGCAATGGAGAAGGATATGATCCAAACTTTCTTCCACTTCTCCACAAGGGATACAATCAAAATTTGGACCTAGGCCTAGTCTCTTGATCCTATCCCTAGTTAAAATTTTCTTGTGGAGGGCAAGCCAAGAGAAATCTCCAACTTTGGGTAAGATAGCCTCATTCCAACATAAGTTCAGAAGCCAATCCGCCTTCAATGCGTGACACTCCTATAGCCTTCCTTAACTAAGTAGGATCCCGATTTGGCTTCTGTCTAGATAATTTCATCTTCCAGGTTAGAAAAGACAACCATCCTTTTAGCCAATAACATTCACAACAACCTCTTCTAATCAGAGGGAAAATCATGTGCTTGTGTGTGCTCCTCCAAACAATTCTCCAAAATCCCAAGCCCCCTTCAATGTGCTAGTAATCTTTAACTTTATTTCCCTAGTTTGCCTTTTTAAGATTACCTTGGCTTCTTTGAGTTCCTCCCATCCTGAAAGTTTGGGATCCCCATTCCAAGAATCATCCCAAAAATATGCCTTTTCCCCATTGTGAACAACCCATGACAATTGAGGTAAAAGGACCTCTCTGCTTTTCAAGATAAAATTCCATACTGCTGATCCATGTGGGGGGTTTTTGGCGGTGAAAATTCTCTCCTTGTCTGCAGAATCTAAATACTTGAATCTCATCAAATGAGCCCACTTTGAATCAGGCTTTTTATACATTCCCCAGGCCAATTTTGCACCCAGCACTTGGTTTTGAATACTCATATTAAGAATGCTTTCTCCACTTGAATCCTTTGGTTTGCATACATTGTCCCATGCTAGAAGATGAATTTTTTTTCCCTTTGAAGATCCTTGCCATAGGAACTATTTGCAGATTCTCTCTAGCTCCCTGTTAACTCCTTTTGGGATTTGTATAATTGACATCATATAGACTAGAACCGCTACTAAAATAGCCTTGATCATAGTTAGCCTACTTGCTAAGGTTAACCAACACCCCTTCCATAGGGCAATTTTTTCATGTAAATTATTGATAACATTCCTCCATAAATTCTTCTTATGTCTGCCATTGAATAGAGGAATGCCTAAATATTTACCAGGGAGGGATTCAATCTTAACATTAAAAATTCTTGCTATATCTGCTTGTTTGGCGGGCTCTACATTAAAGAAATAAATCATAGACTTACTGACATTAACCAATTGACTTGAATCAAAGCAGAACTCATCAACTATGTTTTTAATAACCTTGGGTTCCCTTACTGATGCTTGACCAAATAGAATTGTGTCATATGTGAAGAGGGCATGTGTGAAAGAGTCTTACATACCTTGTAGCTTAATTCCTTGCCATGTCGCCCTCCTATTTGCACCTCTAATAGCCCATGTAAGTGTTTCTGACATCAAAATGAACAAGTAGGGGGATATTGGATCCCCTTGTCTCAAACCTCTTAAAGGTTCAAATGAATTTGATTCCATGCCGTTAATTAAAATAGAAAATTTAAAACCTGAGACAAAAGACAAGACCCATTTTCGTAAATCCTTCGAGAAACCCAACTTATCCAGGACTTCCATTAAGAACATCCAATCCACCCTATCGTATGCTTTGGCCATATCTAATTTAATAATCATGGCTAGATCTCTCCCTTTCTTAACCGAATGCATAATTTCATGGGTTAAGATTGCCCCTTCAGCTGTTTCTTTGCCCGAAATAAAACCCCCTTGCTCTTCTGAGATGACCTCTGGCAAAAACAAGGCTAGCCTTAAAGCTACAACTTTTGAGATGATTTTTATTTAATTTTTTCTTATAGGTATGGGTTCATCAAGCCAACATAGACCTGCATTTTATTAGATGTCATATTTGCCATTGTTTTGGTAAATACCTATGCAGAGAAATGCACTTTTATTGATTATCTTGATTTACAGGGTTTGCATAAAATGGCTTTTTTTATTATCAACATATTTTAAATATTGATTTATTTATTTTTTAATTTTATTTTCCTCATAGAAAATACCATATGCAATGGTGTCACAACCCTTTCAAATAAATTTGGGTAGAGAGATCAAGAGCTGGAAGGAAAAGACAAGGCAACTCTATGCAACAGCCAGGAAGAGAGGTCTATTTCCTCATTACAAACCCAACAACCATTTACACAAAAGAAATCTCATAGGAGCAGATGAGAGAATCTAAAAAGAATCTTCTTCTTTCTTCTATGGAATGATTGTATGCCCAATGAAGAATACATAGGGAAGTTTGAATCTCCAACATGCCTTCAGGAAAACTTTAGATCTACAAATGCATCAATGAAAGATTAGGTTAGGACTTTTGAAAAGATTAAAATAATTGCATCTATAAAACATAATAGAAATGGGTGGTGAAGAAAGAGCATTTCATGATTTGTTTTCAAAATTCTTCTTTCTAGCTTCTTCCTTATCTACAAAACATAGAAATGAAAATAAAATTAAATTGAAGAAAAACAATATGATTTATATGCTATGTTTAGAGCTATTCAAAAAATAACTTTCTTTATTTTATCAAGCAATTATATCCCTACATTATACAAATAAATTCCAACATATGAAAAGAATTAGGAAAAGCAATAGGATTTATATGTTATCTTTAGGGCTATTCAAAAAAATTAACCATATCCCTACATTATAGCAAATAGATTCCTATGTTGATGTGTCATTTGATTTATCATTTAAAATTACTTTCTTTATTTTAGTAAGCAACCATATCCTTATAGTATAGAAAATAGATTTCTTTTGATTAGAATAGTATTTATATTTTATTTTAAATGTAAATGTAATTATTTAAATTAGAATGCAAGTATTCAATTATTTAATATTAATTTAAGTTTTATTGGTTTTATGGGTTATTTTAAGGTAAAACTAAAATTAGTATACCTATATTTTAAAAATATATCTAAATTAAGCCCAGAGATATCTTCTACAGTCAGATTAGTGATTAAAAGAAGTGTACTTTAGATATATTTTTAAAATATAGATATACTAATTATAAGATAATAGCAAAAGGACACCCATGTACAATAAAAAAATCAATCCCATATTGATGCAAGGGCATCTTGCCCTAAAATTTTGGTTTTTCTTCTTTTTGTTGATCTGTTCTTTTTATTTGCCTTTTGTCTGTGGTGACTCTTTGTCTTCTGTCATTATCTCTTAACTCCTATCTTTTGTAAGTTCAAAATTTGGTGTGAAGCTCCTGTCGCACATATAGTTCCTGTAGCTCGCTATGATGAATCAAAGTATAGTTGGAAGTCTCCTGTCGCCCGAGCGCTAGGAACCAAATGATAATAGATTTAAATTTGTCATTGTTGATTCTTCCTAACCGACAGATGCCTTGGTAGTTAAGGAATTTGAAAGGTCGCATGGATTGGAATGAATGCAGAACAATTAGTAACCGTCAAAGGAGATCTGATCATTGTGAAACTGTTCGGTAGAAAGATGAAAGGTTTTGGATAGGTCGTTTGAAAATAGATGGAGAAAAAGTAGTGAAGAATATGAGCATGCAATTGTTCCCTAACAGGAAAATAGGAATCGACAGCAGGCAACGACGGTTACATAAAGGGAAGGAGGATGAATGTACAGAAAGAGGCTGATAATAAGAGACCCAAGCATAGGCAAGGAAGGGGAGGAGAATGCCCAAGAGGACTGAGTTGGAGGTCGCAAGCATTTAGAAGTCGAGGACATTAATAGTTAGGTCGCAAGCCAAGAGTCAAGGCCGAATGTGAAGGAGGCCGAATGTGGAGGAGGCTAAATGTGGAAGAAAGAGGAGGATATAGTTTGAGAAAGGGATTGGATGGGAGGTTTAGACCAAGAGAGAGCCATTTTTTATTTTCTATAGAAAGAACAGGCCGACTACAGGTCGTTTGTTGTGTAAACAAAAGTCTTGTTTTTAGAGCAGGGAGAGTGTATTATTTTCTGAACTTTGTCTTTGGTGATTTCTAGATAATAAAGACTAAAACCTTATAATCTTCCTATCATTTTGACATTTGTTTGTTGATCTGTGTGGAAGCTCTTTCAATCTCCTGTCATTATTTCTGAATGTCTATTTGATTGAAGGCATTGTGAAGTTGTTTGATTACAGTCTGCATATATAATTCCTATCATTGTTTATGGAGTTACTCATTGCTCAATTTTCTTGTAAGGGGACTTTGTTCTGTGACTGGCAAGACTGTGCCATCGGTATCAGTGCACAAGTTTTAAATTTGTGCTATCAGTTTGGTATCAGAGCAAGGTTGGTTCTAAGTGCTGAGTAGATCACTGAAGTGAGGTAGCTTAGCCAGGACCTATGGATAGTAGACGAAGAAGAATATTAACGGGTTGTTGAAGGAACATGGAGCCCAAAAGATTTGGGCAACGAGCACTAATTGTGTTCTTGATATTGATGGGTATTGTTGTATGAGTGTTGCAGTCTAATGCATGTTGTAGTTTGGTAAAAGAGTGGTACCAAAAGACTGGGCAGAGCGGATAAGAAAGAAGCCCCAGGTGAGGTGTCTAGATCATGAGAATGAATAGAATGATGCAGTGTTTGCATGGGTAGGACACCGAAGGAGAGGCAACCTGTGCTGGTATTTGTAGTGACGTGTGTTGTTGTGTGAACCGATCACCGAAGGAGAGGCAGTTTGCACGTGAAGTTTGAGCAAGGTTTATGGATTGCAGTAAGAGGAATGGGTATTAGTGTAAGAAGACCCGTCATAATTCCATTTTGGGATAGATATTGGGATGAAGTGGAAACCAAAAAATTCTGAGAGGAATTGGAAGAGATTGCAAGAAGAATGGATAGTTTGGAAATGATTTATTTTCCTGCTAATGTTGTGGTTGCATGAAGTGGGCAAGAAGGAAAGAGGAAAATCCTCAGTAAAGATAATAAGGAAAGGAGAATAGAGAAGGTGCAACAAGGAGCACTAGAAAAAGAAGAGAAGATAATGTCTATGGAGGAGGCACTTAAAGAGACATCTTGGTCTCTTGATTCATTTGCTACTAATTTGTTTGAAAATGTGAATGTAGGTATAAAGAAGGTTGAGAACAAGCCTTTGGAGGTAAAAAGAGAAAAGGCAAGAAGAGAGCCTGATGAAGATAAGAATGAAAGAGGACAAGTTGCAGCAAAAAATAATGAAAGACAATTTGTACCAGTGGTACAATACATGGTACCTAAAGAGGAAGAGAAGGCTAATGAAGAAAGGAAGAAAGCTTGTAAAGAGAAAGAGGTGGCAAGACATGAAGCCAAGAATGTAAGAAAATGGGGATAGCAGACCGATGAAGAGGTAAAGGTTTGTTTTGATGAAGTTTTTTATTATACAAATGGAAATGAGAATGTAAATATGCAAAAGGAGAAAATTAAACTAGTAGATCATGGCTATATAGTACCATATTGGCAAGGGAAATCAGTTGTAAATGTTTAGCAAGGAGAAATGAGGTGAGGAGTGCTTTGTACTAATCTTTATCATAGTAAATAGCATCAAGGACGGAAGACATGACAGAGAATCAGAGAAGACAAGAGGATAGGCTTAGTGAAGAGGCAACAAGGCATCAGTCGAAGACAATGGAAACCCAATTGTGGGTAGTGAAGCATGGGACAACAATTGAAGAAGGTGGCAATAAAGGACATGGTGATGAGAATACAAAACAAAAGGATAAGAAGGAAGAGCATGCAACAGAGCCTGAGAAATAGCAACATGGTGTGTGCGAGGTAAGAGGTAGACAATTTGATTTGTACGATGATGTTGAGGCTTTAAGTGAAATTTATGAATATGAGATGGATATGCGGGGGTTGATAGATGAGGAAGATAGGAGAAGAAGTAAATATTAGAGGAGAAAGGAAAATAAACAAGGGTAGATTGGAATGTCTAGTAATGACCACAAAAGAGATATGAAGAATGAGTTGGCCAAGGAGAGAGAAACCAAAGGGGAAAAGTAGAAAAAGGCATGAAGAGTGAAGGAGTAGTAGAGAATAAGGAAGAAGAAGCTGAGGTAGCAGAAAATAAAGGTGTAACATCCACGTTCTAAAAACATAGTAAAACCAGAAATTTACCATAGAGTAAATCAACAAGGTAAAAATGAGAGAGAAAGATTTTCTTTTATTCAACATATAATCAAGTAACTACAATTACAAGATTTCTTTTTACAAAATACAATAAACCATATTGTCTTTCATTTCTCTATCTCTTTTTTACCTTGTTGATTTACTCTATAGTAAATTTCTAGTTTTACTATGTTTTTTAGAATGTGGATGTTACAAAAGGTAAGGACAAATGCATACCTGGAAACAAGGTTGAGGTAGAATTTGAAGAAGGGACAACAAACAAGAGTGGTGCAGATGATTTGGGGGCTCAATCCTCTGAGATCAAACAAGAATTATAGGAGGATATTGTTGGTAAAGGAATAAATACAAGTGGGACAGCAAAGAAGGATGAAGGAAGAAAGGATTCAGTTAGTGACAAAGAAGTGGGTGCAGCAGTGCAGGCAAAGGTAAATAAGGAAATCTTTTATGAGGATGTTATTATAATTCATTTGATATGATTAATAGAAAGTTTGAGCAAAAATCTAAGATGACACATGATATTAAGGTTTGTGATAAGAGGAAAGATATTAAAAATGATTTGTGGTTATTTAATTGGGACATGGAAAGGGAAGTATATGGAGTGATGAATGAAAATTTATGGAAGGCTGAGTATACTTTTACTAAAGTTGACAGACTGATAGAGAGTGTGGAGAAGGGAAAGCTATATAAAAAATTACAAAATATCTCAAGTCAAATAAATGTAATGGAAATTTTTTATTTCCCTAACTCTATGGTGATTGCTGGACATTCAAAGAAGGCCAAAGAAAGAGAGCTCGAAGCAAAGCCAAGTCAGAGTTTAGAAATTTCACGTTTTGGTTGTCTCAAGGATTTGAGGAAAGCTGGTGTTCGAAGTGGTTTAGAGTCTGAGGATGGAGAAAATCTTGTTCATGTTTTCATTTCTAAAGATTACAACTATAATGAAGAGGAGGAGAAATTTGTGGCAATGTCCAATCTAATTTTTTTTTTTGAGTAGAGAGTACAGACCTAGTGAAGGAGATTACAGTAGAGAAGAAAAATGTTGAAGGATCAATTGAGATTGCAGTGAAAGAACCGAAGGATGTTGAAGAGGAAGACCTATTGTTAAAGGATAACATTGCGGAAGTAAAGACTTCGGAGGTAAGTTTCTTTACATATTATGAGGATGAAGTTTTATTTTCATTTGAGGTTGATGACTGTGAAGATGAGACAAAGTTGTGGAGATTTGTAGTGGACAAAGAAATCAGAAGGCGGATATATAAGAAGAAAGTGGAAAGCAAGCAACTATAGATGGAGAAACTTAGGAAGAGCAATTAGAAGCATAGAGCAAATTTGGAAGAGGCATGACAAGAGATGTGAAACAATTAGAAGAAGCAGAAAAAGAGGTCTAGATATGAGTATTCTATTGCAGAGCTCATGAGCAGGAGTTCATGAATCTTATTCAGTGGGGGAGTCTGATGCAGGGGCATCTTCCCTAAAATTTTGGTTTTTCTTCTTTTTGTTATTTTGTTCTTTTTATTTTCCTTTTGTCTATGGTGACTCTTTGTCTTCTGTCATTATCTCTTAACTCCTATCTTTTGTAAGTTAAAAATTCGGTGTGAAGCTCCTGTTGCACATATAGTTCTTATAGCTTGCTATGATGAATCAAAGTATAGTTGGAAGTCTCCTATCACCCGAGCACCAGGAACCAAATGATAAGGGATTTAAATCTATCATTGTTGATTCATTCTAACCGATGGATGCCTTGGCAGTTAAGAAATTCAAAAGGTTGCATGGATTGGAACGAATGCAGAACAATTAGTAACCGTCGAAGGAGATCTGATCATTGTGAAACCATTCGGCAGAAAGATGAAAGGTGTTGGACAGGCGGTGAAAATAGATGGAGAAAAAGTAGTGAAGAATCTGAGCATGCAACCGTTCCCTGATAGGAAAATAGGAGTCGACAGCAGGCAACAACTGTTACATAAAGGGAAGGAGGAAGAATGTACAGAAAGAGGCCGATAATAAGAGACCCAAGTGTAGGCAAGGAAGGAGAGGAGAATGACCAAGAGGACTAAGTTGGAGGTCGCAAGCATTTTGAAGTCGAGGACATTAATAGCCCGGCCGCAGGCCAAGAGTCGAGGTCGAATGTGAAGGAGGCCAAATGTGGAGGAGGCCGACAAAAGAAAGAGGAGGATATAGTTCAAGAAAGGGATTGGACGGGAGGTTCAGACCAAGAGAGAGCCATTTTTGTTTTGCTGTAGAAAGAACAAGCTGACTACAGGCCATTTGTTGTGTAAACAAAAGTCTTGTTTTTAGAGCAGTGAGAGTATATTATTTTCTAAACTTTGTCTTTGGTGATTTCTAGATAATAAAGACTAATATCTTATAATTTTCCTATCATTTTGATACTTGTTTGTTGATTTTTGTGGAAGCTCTTTCAATCTCCTGTCATTATTTCTGAATGTCTGTTTGATTGAAGGCATTGTGAAGTTGTTTGATTACAGTCTGCATATATAATTCTTGTCATTGTTTATGGAGTTACCATCAGTTGGGTATTAGTGCATGAGTTTTAAATTTGTGCTATCACATATCCAGTAGCTTTCTGCCAGGGTGATACTTCTAACATTTAGATTTAGCAGCCTTCTTCCACACTAATTTTGTTTCAGATAAATCATGAATGGAGGTAACAAGTAGCCCTTACTATTGAAAAATGATTGTGTAGATAAAATTATTAATTTTTAGTTTAAAAAAAATAAATGTCAAAATTAACTATTTTAAATAAATGTAAGTTCATTAATTTCTTAAATAACTTTATCATCTTTAAATAAATTTTGAATTTTGTAATTTGTAAAATTAAATTACCAAAATTATATTAAAATGTTTAGAAAATTTATTGTAAATACAAAACATAATTATGTTGAGAGGGTTCTACTGGGGTGGAGATAGAAGGTTCATTTTCTCTATATAAATAAAAACAAAAAATAAATAAAATTAAAATAAACCTAAAAAACAAAAACCAAAATACATTATGTTTATTATTTTTTAAATGCTGGCAGTTACTCAGTCTTCCAGCTAAACTTGATCACACTATTTTAAAAAATAGCAGAGCATATATATATTCATTCTGGGTATAAATGACCTACAAAAGAATAGTGAAGAATAAAATTGACATGTCAGGAGGCAATATTGAGGTTGATCGCGATTATGAATATTGAGGTAATATTGTGTTAGATGCTAGAAAATGAAGTATTGCCCAATGCCTATAGAATGATAGAAAAAAACAAAACATTCAGCAACAAGGAGGCATTACTAATATTTTGCATCAGTGTTTTGCTGTTTGCAAAGGCATTTGAGGAATAATATGAATGTTTTTTGTTTTAGATTGGTGCGCAGCTACCAGAAATGGCGTTGAAGTTTAGATTTTTTTGTTTTTGTTTTTACAAAGTATACAAAAACCAGTGGAGGTAGGCGGCAGGCTCCAGGTATAGAAAAATTGAAGTGTTTCCTTTTCTAATCAAGGAACAACCAAGTAACGAGGCGTTATAAATAGAAAAACTAATAGGCGTTTCATTTCCTTTTTGAAAAGAACATTTGAAACTGTTTCAAATTTCAATAATCATTTATAATTTTCAAATAATTTTAAGAATAGAATGGTTGGAAATGTTTTTCTTTTTATTTTTATTTTATATCAAATATATCATTTATTTTTACCTATAGCAAGCTTGAATAATAAAATAAAATAATACATTGCACCCTGTCACTCTTAATATGAATTAGTATAGAATACACTCTATGAAAGTCTTTAATAGTTAGGTAATTTTAAGTAATTATCACTTTTCAGGTCTTCAATAATTATTATATGTTTAACTAATAAATTTTTAAATTTTATGTTTCTATAGTTTTAAATATGAAAAAAAAATTAGATTTTTAAAATTTTAATTTTTAAAAATTATTATACTTTGTCTATTTTAGTATTTAATATTGTTATGCATTATTATTATTATTATTATTATTATGATTGTATTGATTATTTATTTTCTTCTAAGAATTAGGATTCCAGAAATTATGTGCATCATTTGATCTTGTGAATATGAGAATGTGAGTAGAAGATGTTAAATCTTAATTACACTTAATTTATACAAGTTATATATAGTTAAATATTAAGATTAAGATTAAAAAAAGATATAAAATTGTTATATAAACTTAATATTAAGTTAGTTTATGATATGTTATAAATCAATTTATTAATCTTAAGATATATTTTTTAATTACACTAATAGCTATATATATTAATTAGCTATAACTAATATATCAACTAGCATATTTATTTTTTAAAAACTATATCTAAAATATGTTGAGGGGCCTATTCCACTTATAGGAGGTAAATTGTTTAAGTCCACAAGGATATCTTAAATATATCTTTTAAAATATAAATATGTTAGAATAACACAAGGATAAGGATTTGGTCCAATCATACCTTGACCAATCTTGTATATAATGCTAAATCTTTTCCTTCTTTTTTTTATGCATTTTTAAAAATATAAATATTCTAATTTAGAACATTAATCAATATGTACCAGAATTGTAGGGTTTTACAAAAAGTTCAAATTATAATCATCTATTGTAAAAATAAATGGATAATTGATTCAAAGATTACCAAAGTTATATTTAAATTTTAGAAAATTCACTAAAAACATAAAATATAATTCAGATCCAGATTAATTAACATAGAACCAAATTGTAAGGTTTTCAAAAACATTCAAATTATAATCATCTATTTTAAAAACAAAAAAATCATTGGTTGAAATCTGATAATTTTCATGACTTTAAAAATCCATAGAAAATGTAAACCAAGTGCACGTTATGCAGAGCTCTTTGTATGCCCCTCTTTTCTCTTGTGAGAGAAAAGAGAAGTAGATAATCAAATGATTTTCCACAATTACAAAGAGCAATTAACAGTTAAAAAATGTCTTATTTCAAAGTTTTTCTCTTTATTTGAATTATGACTTGTTTGGAGTTTGAGTCATCAGAGAAAACCAGCGATTGGAATTGAGACAATTTGAACGGACAACATAAAAAGCAAAAGCAAATAGACGAGTTATGATGAGCAATGGAGACATTTTAAGCCCACTTCGTACAAGACAACTGCAACTCCAAAGGTAACAACACTTCTAGCGTGCTCACACCCTGTAAACCAAACCAGGAATATTATATTATATTATATTATGTTATGGAGAAGAAGAGAAAAAAGGAAATTATCTACCACTGCCACTGCTGAATGTCGACGACAACTTTCCCAGCGTCAGGAACAACTTTCCCATTATCTCTCAATTCTCTTGTTCAACAATATCAAGAGAGTTGCAATTTCTTTCTGAATGTTAAGCAATGCAGCCTCGTATATATAGAAGACACATAACTCATAACTTGTTCTCTATTGCCGATCTGGTCGATGCCCGCTATTTTTTCGATGCCGGGTGTTTTAGGGAGCTCTGCTGGTCATGGGCTGTCATGCGGCACATTTTGTGAATTTCTCTAAGCTACTTAAATAGAAAATAGTTATAAATAAAAAATGTTTTTGCATTTAGAATAAAATCAATCATTTATATAATATAGAAATCTAAAAGGGTGATGATAATGATGAGTTTTAACTTCATTTAAATGAAATTAGTGAATGGAGTTTTTACATGTATCAATTATTTATATAATATTATAATTTTTAATTAAGAAAAAAGAAATATAATATAGTTGTATGGAAAACAAAAGTTTTATACAAACAAGGGTTGCCTTACAATTATATTCCCTCTCAAATGTTGTAAGTTCCAAAGAGAATCTATATAGGATAGAAAAATATTTTCAAATAGTTATAAAAGTGGTTTAAACCCTCTCAAAGCTCATTGTGTTTTGCAAGGTTTGGAGAAAAAGGAAATCTCTTCTCATGGAGAAGACAATTTCCCCAAGATAGCTAGTTTTGCTAAGTTTCTCTCTCTTTTTGTTTTTGCTCTAACATTGCTTTAATAAAAATTTCTTTATTGTTTCTCCATAATTTCTCTAATGTTGTTTTCTAATAATTATCCAAAATCTTTCTCAAAGTTTTCCATTATTTCTAACATGATCAATCTATTTGTCTTTAAAAAAATAGGTTTTTTTCCTCTATAGGTGTTTGTGTTTCCCTCCAAAAGTTGCCTTTTGAAAAGGGATGGAACTCCACATTTCCCCTACACACACAATTATATGAAATTATAGCTCTTTGATACTCTAGACAAATAAAGCAGTATATATAAGACTTCATATGACTAAGAGCCAGAATAATCCAATGTCATAAGTACTAGATTGCAGGATTAAAAAAAATTAGGTTATGTTTTATTTTCAACACAATCGGCATTAAAAAATAATCATGGTGGAATGGGCAGTGGACCATAGGTCCTTGGTGTTAGTGTGAAAAAGTTATTTATATATCTAGTTATCTTTTAGCTTGTATAGGTGAGTCATATTCACACTTAGCTTAAGTTTACTTAGTTATTTTATAATTTATCTCACCTCATGTGGTGAAGACATGGGTAATCATCTTTGTGAGACACCTATTGTATGCAAACTTGCCACTTGCTCAAACATGTGTCACTTGAGCTAGACAAGTGTTGCAGCTTTGAAGGGTTAGTCAGTCATTATATTCGACCTTCCTACCACCTCTACCTTGCCTATTTAAGCAAGGCTTCTATGTACATTCTAATCATCTTTTTCGCAATATTATTTCGCTTATTATGTGTGAATAGGTTGTGGTTGTATTCTTCCTTGTTAATCTTCACTAATCCCAACATGGTATTAGAGCCATGCTAGCAAAATACTCCCCTTTATAGTGAATCCCTCACCTAGCCTGGTCAAGAGTTCCTCGTAGAGATAAATAAACATTGCTATTAATTTCGGAAGGCTTGAGATAGACAAAATAGCTTGTCATTTTGTCAAAATTGACATAGGTAAATTTTGCAATTTTTTTAGCTCCCTACGCCTATACCATACGAGGTACAGTTGTACAAAATTGTATGAATTTTTTTGTTGAAAATATTTTTTTTACAAAATCAACATTTTGTATGTCCTCTGAGTGAATCTATTCTATTTGTGGGCATATTTGATTGATTTTGGGTGAAATTTGGTCGATTTGGCCTATTTTTGGGTGTTTTTTCCTTGGTTCGTGATCTAGACTGAGGATTTCCACCTGCAAGTTCTGGGTATTTTTTGGCATTCTGGTTTGTTGATTTAGGGCATCTCAACTGTTTCGACCTCTCATGGTCTTTAGATCTTCATCGGTCTCCATTCATCCACGCGAGCTTCATAGGCCTAGTTTTGAGAAGCATCACCACCATTAGAAAGTGTGTTGCCATCATCCTATTTTGGTTTGTGATTGTGCGACTGCCAGGGTTTCATCAGGCTTGTGGATTTATAATCAACTTGTAGGCCATGATTGATTGTTGCAAGCCCTAATCACCTCTTGAAGACTCCTTTTTTGGTGTTCATTGTTCTTGGAGGATTGACATTTTTTAAAGGGGATTTGTAATTAGCCCAAAATTAGGGCTTAATGCTACATTTAGCATCCATTATTTTGTGTTCTTTGGTAGTGGAGCTTGTCACACCTTGAATTTTGACTATGTTTTACTTTTTACTTGTATGTAATTAGTAGATAATTTTGCATGGATTAATTATTTGACGTTATGTGGAAATGTTAGTATAAATCAATGATATCATGAGTTTATGTTTATATGTTTAGAATTTAGACATGTGGTTATATGATGTCATGATTATTTATTCATAAGGTATATGGATTGACTAACGATACATTAATCCCAGTTTAGTGAATGTAAGTTGTAACGAGGAAACAAGTTTTCACTCTCTAAAAAAGAGAGTGAGATCATTATTAGAGAGAGGTGAATAGACGAGTGGATAAGAACAGGTTGTTATCATCTAAGTCTCATGTTTTCACCATTTGGTGAATCCTCATTGAGTTTGGTAAGTTTTGTTCGACCCATTTGGTTTGAGTTTGGGTTTCAACTCAATAATCGTCGATTTGTCATTGAGATCCATTAGCATACAAGTTTTGTAAAAAGATCAAGTTTGGATAGTATGACATTGACAAGATATGGTTGATAGCCATTATTTTCCTTATGTGATATAAATATAGTTATATTATTATAACAAATTAAATATTAGTGGTTAAACTATTTCATTATCGGTGATTTTTGATAAGTTTTCCATTATGATAGCCTATCTATTTAGGCATTTACACAAGATAGAGAAGGGGAGAATACCTCGATCCCATTCTTGTATTTGGTTGAGTGTATGAAACAACGTAGTATACGTTGTATGTACCAATATTAAGTTGTTATATATACCTATGCCTTGCATGCCAGTATAGAGAGCTTTTAGGATTAATAAAGGAGGGTTCTCCATGGTTTAGAAGGATGAGAATGGGATAAGAATTCCTTAAGAATTGACCTTAACTCAATAGATAGAGAGCAAGAGAACAACAAGCAAGACATGAGGCTCTATGTTCTCTCTAATTGGGAGATTATAGAGAAAGAGGGTTTGGTCTGAGTGAGTATGCGCCATCCTAGAGCAAAGAAGACAAGAGAGCTTTGTGCTCAGTGAGAGTTTCGAGCACAGAAAGTTGTGAGATCATATAAAACTTCGTGAGAATTAGAAGGTAGGGATATCTACCATAAGTTATATATATTTCATTACTTAAGAGCATTATTTTCTATTATGTAAGAATGCACTGAAATGAGGTAAAGCCAACGAATATATAAGATGTTTTGGTGTGAAATTCTTAGATAGACAGTTAAATATCTTAGTGTAGTAGTCTGATCCACCATTGATAATGATATAATTGTTTAGTTTAAAATAGAGATATTATGAAACAATAAGAGTTTAATGTAGGATAATATAGGATTATTCTGTCTAAGCTTGAGATAATAGAAATTGAGCATATGAGATAGTTGATATATTTGTATAAGCTTAGAGAAAAATTTGGTATGCTATACCTATATAGTAAAAGAGCCTTTCGACTATTTTTTTAACATAGTTTAAATCTATGTTTGATAGAGAACCATAAATTGTTGAGAAAAGCCATAGGGAGATCGTCCATAAAGTTTTCAGTCTTAGAATGTAATGTAATCTATTCCTATCAACTATGTTCATAACTATAGGTTGTAGGGTTTTGACTTATTTTTTAGATCAACTAAGTAACTCTGTAGGAGTTACCAGTGGAGTATACAAGAGTTTATTTTGAGCATATGATTTCCACAATGCAACATCTCAACTATGTGTTAGTAATATGTTTCTATGAAGAGTAAACTGATCATGTAAGATTAACATAGAGACTATAAGTGTAGGAGTCTAGATGAGAAATTTTAGAATGAGATAGATTTATATCTCATGATGATTTTTATGTATTGTTTTATTGTTTATAATCCTAAGATTTTGTGATAGAAACTCACTTAGAGATATATAAATGATAATGACATCTTTGGAAACACAGAGGGATAGCAATATAATTTCACAAAAGCATTTATAACAATGGTAAAGTATTACCATTATTTTCAAAGAAAATTATACGTGAGTTCAAAACCTATCCTTTATAGAGAGTTGGTGAATTGAAGATCAAAGGTCAATAATATTGTTATTGTAGACTTAAACTCATCTAGGGTGAAAACTTGACTTAGTCAAGAGTTTAGTTATGAAAATGGTACTATTTTATGTAAAGAGGTTATACTTCGTGTATCATGTTTTTACATGAATTATGAGGAATGTAAATTCAATCAATGCCCAAGTAGTCGAGAGAAGACTAGAGGTTTTGTTATCATGTTATATTATTTTTACGAACTTTTACTTTTGGGAAAAACAAGAGTTTTTGATATACATTGAGTTTAGGATAAAGAAATTAAACCCTAGAATAAACCTAGAAGGGTTTAAAAAATTAAACTCTCAAGTTGGTTATGACATTGTTCTAGTCTATTGTACATTAAATGGTTGATATTATATGGTCGAGAAACCATAGATCAAGACAATATAAATTAGAAAAGAATCTAAGTAGTAATTTGATAAATTTTAATGATTTCTCAATAGAGTTGAAGCTTGACATATAGCACAAGAGTGCTTAATTTTTTTGAGTCTTTGAGTAGAATGACAAAAAGTCATAGACCCTAATATTTGTAAGTATGCAAAAGGGGACTCTCTGAAAGGTAAATGTCAGGTGCCTAAACCCTTATATTATGTTTATCCTAGATTAAGGATCAAATTCTAAGTCAGATTGAATAGGAATTGAGTTTAACTAAGACAATATATAGATACTAATCAAACAAATCAAATTGTGGGATGAGGTAGTTTCCAAGTCGAGTTAGAGGTGTGTGAACACATGACTACATTTATTGCAAACATCTATTTATATAGAAACTTTGACCAAAGTGATACATTTGTCTCTATGTGCATTAGTCGGTTCACCATGTCTAGATGGCATAACCTATCACAGTGATCATACTTAGCTAGAAGAATGTCTAGAGTTGTATGGTCGATTAAGTTACATAGGACATAACACTAGAACTTAGATGGTAACCTATTGGTTCCTTATGTCTATACTCTTAGTGAAGGGTAGGGCCACTTCTAGGAAGGAAGGTGTGTGGGGGACCACTGGTTTGTGGTTGGAGGTAAAGCACTCGGATGATGCTCTCCCTCTATAGCAGAAGACTTGCTGATACTTGTGAGACATATATTAAGATTCCAGACATAGTACACTTTATGTTATGACTTATAATGTAAAATTATTCTTTTTTGCCAAGTGTAACATATTTGTAAATGTAAAGTGAAATGTTTTCACTATGATTTATCTTTGATATATTGTATTTCAAGGTTGAAAAATATTCAGATAAGATATGCTTTTATTTATTTGTAATTATGCAAATGAAAAAAAAATTCCACTCATGTTTATCATGTTCTCTTACTTTCTTAGTAAATTTTGTGTGTAATTCCTAGTAATATGAGATGGCATGTTAAATACGGTATTAGAGCTATTGGGTTCAACACATGGACTTAGGAGCTCACTATGAGAAAACTTGTCAACATTCAGTAGATTGGCTAATGTTTGAAATTGGTTTTATGCTAGAATGGCATGGAGAAGAACCAAGAAAACTACCAGGAAGTTTGTTCCTCATAATTTACCCAAGTTAATGGTTAAGAAAGAACCAACTAAGGAGGTAAAACTCCAAGAGCATCTTAACTATGTTGAGGGTGCATGGCTAGAAGACTCTAAAACTTTGGCTGATGCTCTTAAGCGTATTTAACTAGAAAAGAAACAACGAAACAAACTGGCCAAGATACCCATTGTTCCTACTCATGTAGTTAAGCAGATTAAACCATCTGCTAGTCATGACATGCTGTTTGGGTGTGGTCATGATGCCCCTATTTTAGGAAAAGAGGTGTTGGAGGAGTACCTACATGTGCATCCCCCCTCTAAGTTTATTTTATTGGATTCTGATGGGGAAGATGAAACTGAGGAATATCCTTTAACTGACAGTGACATGTAGTCTTGTTGAGTTATCTATATAAATAAGGATGTATTTATACCTAGAATAAACTATAATAAATATGAGTTTGTTTTACACAAATTTGAGTTTTGTGAATAGATTTATTGATGAATTTTGAATTAATGAAATGCATTATTTTGGAATTCTAATCTATAACTTAATATGATTATCAGGTGTGATATAGAGTATCATCATGGTTCAAAGTTGAGCAAATCTTGAAAATAGTCAAGGAGAGTAAAATCCCTCTAAAAACACAATGGCTAAGCTAGATCAAACATTGACCAAGCTAAATGAAACCAAGGAAAGGCTTGGAAACTTGGAACAGGAAGTGAGGGGTCAAGGTAGATCTAAAGGAGAAAAAGAGGACTCACATCAAGAGGATGATGATTATGTCCATGAACCCAGTAACCATAATGAACAAAGGGAGGATGTTGATAAGACTAAGTCTCAAGAAGAAAGGAGAAGTATACTTGCCTCTGAGATGTCAATAGATATGGATAATGTAACCCCACCCATGTTCGATGGAACAATAAGTGGTGATGCTATAGAAGCTTGGTTGATAAGGATGGAAAAGTATTTTGGGATCAAAAATTACTCTGAGATAACCAAGGTGGTTTGGGGTGCCTACCAGTTGGCAGGTGAAGCATCCACTTGGTGGATGAATAAGAAAATGGAACTAAGGTTAATTTCTTTGATCTTAATCTGGGATCAACTTGTGGTCATATTTCATCAGAGGTGGTTACCACAACTTTTCTTCAACCAAAAGCTAACAAATTTTTAAAATCTGTGACAAGGAGATATGTTAGTGGTTGAATATTGCAAAAAGTTCACCCGTCTATTGAAATATGTGCCACAATATTAGAAGCATTAAAGGTTCTGAATTCATCATGGCTCTGAATGCCTAGATAGGTGGAGAAGTGGATGTGCATGGTCCTACCACTATGGACCAAGATTATGAGAAGGCAATCAAACAAGAGCAAAAATTTAAATTGTCAGGTGATGTGTTTAAATTGTCATTTTTTTGGACATGCTTCAACAGGTTGTGGATTTTCTAAGAAGCAAGTTAAAAACATTGTTAAACCACATACAAGGGTCTGGAGTGCTCCTTTGACTATGGAGAGGACAGACAAAAAGGATCATTGTTCACAAGAGTGTGGAAAGAGGAGTCCACTCATGTTGAGACCTCCTCCAAAAGATAATGCACTATCCTTCCTTTGCATGAGAACAATGGGTGTCCTTCAAAAGATTTATGTGCTGTCGATTCAGTTGGAATGAGCAAAGATTTAGGATCTAAAACTAAACACAAGTTTATAATGCAGTTTGGGTTCATACCAACTTGGGTGGTGGTCATTTTATTTTGTGGTGGTTTGTCCCATTATTTTTCTCACCCCCTACATGGGGTGTTTTTGTTGATCTGTGGGATTGTTTATTGGTGTTCCTTGGTTGTGTTGAGTTTGTGCCTTCTATTCTATGTTGGTTCTATATTGTTTGATTGTTTGTGTAAGGGTTTGGTCCATTTCAAAAACCCATTGGTTCTGAGTTCCAATTAAAAGTGATTACCCATAAATATGGAATCTTCTACAAGAAAGTGACTTGATGAAAATTTAGCCAAAATTACTAAATGGAAATTTCAATAAATTAAGTGATTAGAATTTAGTTTGACAGGTGTTACTAATGGAATCATTGTAAACTAATTGATTTGACTTAATTTGGTGATTTTCTTCTAAATAAGTGACTCTTTAAATTTGGCAAAAATTACTGGTAGAATCTTTTGACATAAATAGTTTGAATTGATTTAATAGAAATCACTTTTGATAATCTTTTACAAATTGATTGAATTGACTAAAATTTTGTAGAAATTGCTAATAGAATCTTTTGTGATATAATTGGTTTGGACTAAGTTTAGAAGAGAATTTCTTATGGAATCTTGTGTGAAGATAATGATTTAAATTAAATTTAGTTGAAACAAGAAATTGAATCTTCTTTCAATTAAGTAATTTTACTTAAAACTAGCAGAAAATACAAATGAAATCTTCTTCTAATTAAGTGGTTTTATATTTAGCAATTACTGAAAAACACAAGCTTCTCTAAACATTCATTAGTGTAAGTGTAGTATGAAAATCATTTAGCTGAATGCTATTCCAAGATATGTTCCCATTCATGACTGTTCTAATATATTGTCCAGAATACACACTTTCCATGTCCCTTTGTTGTGAAATGTTAGAGAAATCCATCAATCAACCCTTTATTTGATTTCTCTTGAGGAGAAATTTATATCCCATATTACTTTAATAGGGAATTTCTTTGTTCTCTTAGTTGAGATCACATTAGCAATCTAAATAGTAAAGTAAACCTAATATATGTGTAGGCTGAAGTACTACAAGCAACATGATAATTAATATCTTGTACATAGTTGCCAACATATTTGTAAATCGGTAAATAAGAAGCTAAACATATCTTGGAACCAAGATGAGATTTTCTTCTCTACATTTTTCACTACATATTATATAAGATCTTGTAGAGAGCAAAAGCCAAATAACATCCCCAAAATCTAAAATTTTAGCCTAGTAGTGCTTCACAAAGGAATTCAACATTAGTTCAAACTAGGGAGTTTGTTGAAGGTTTCTATGTTGTTCATTTCCTCTTTCATTGGTTCATTTTAGAAAAGATAATGAAATTATCATTGGTAAAATGTTGAACAATAATTTTTTTTCTAATGTCACAAAAGCATCGAAAACCTAAGGGTTTTACTTTAGGAATCTTTTATTTATCAATAGATGATCTAGACTTTGGAGCATCATTTGTTATAACTTATAACATTGAGTAATGAACCTAGTGAACCTCTCAAGGAATTGGCCTATGGAGGCCAACTTCATTGTTCTTATACCCATTGACTTTAATGTATGTTTTTATATTATAAAATAGTCTCCATAAGGTTGATATATAATCAATAAACTTTTAGAGTTCATAGATAACATAACATTGGTCATTCACTTGGAAACCCATTATGATGATGGAGCTCTCATTTGCTGGTGTTTTGAATTTAGAGAAGGAAGTTCTCACCCCTACCCTCAAGGACTTGGTCCCATCCCCTAGCGGTCTATCCTCTCGCATCTAGCCTCTGGCCCAAAGCTCTCTAAATGGTGATGTGTCTACTGCCCCAGGGTCTATTGAGTATGTGAGACGTGTTTTTGGGTAGGTTTGACTATGGATTCATCTGATGACACCTCTTTCATTACTATGGTGGGTGTGCCTCCTATGACCTACGATTTTAGTGTTCCTTTAAGAGGGTGTGACTCCTTTAGGGATCTTTTTCTTGAAGTAGATGGCCTTGTTTCTCCCAGGAATCTTCCTATTTGTCCCTCTTAGAGAGTAGTTCCTTTGCCCTCTGCACATCCTCCCCTAATTATGGTGTACAGGTAATATGTTCTTGAAAATGAAGAATTGTATCAGTGTAATGGGGTTGTTTACAAGTTCAATAACTTGTGGTCATCCCTGTTAGACCTTCACAATTAGGTTTTGGAGTATTGGAAGCCCTCAGTGCTGGGTAAGATTGAGCTATTTCCGTGCACTAGGGGTTTCTTTCTGGTGACCTTTGCTTCCTTAGAGGAGTGAGATACTATGTTGAATGGTTGGGTTTGGCTATGGGGAGTGCATTCCTTCTCCACTAAACCTTGGTCTTGCTCCTTCAACCCTCTTACCAAGCCTGTCAACATCAGGCCAACCTAGGTTAGGATCTCAAATCTCTCTCTTCAGTGTTGGGAAGATTCCCACTACGAGGACTCCACAACCTCTTTCATGGGACACTCTATGTTTTCCCACATTTTGGTCAACATTGACATCTCAAAACCCCTCCATGGGGAGGCAGTTCTTCAATTTGGGGATAGGTCATCATCACAACTGCTAGATTATGAGGGCCTCTTGTTCAAATGTAGACAATGCTTTTCCACCGGCCACCTAGCCTCTATTTGTCCCCACTCTAGTCACAAGGGTGCGACCACTTGGTGGAAAAATGCCTCAGATGACCACTTGACCATTAGTGCTTCTAACTCTTCAAAGGGTTGAACCATGGGATAACAGGGCCTGTGTGCATGACAGATCCCTAGATATTGAGTGAGGCTGCTAAGAAAGCATACATAGCTGAGGAGATACAGGGACAAGGGCAGAGTTCACGCCCTTAGTTTCAGGATCATGGGCAGCAGCAGCATCAGCAGAGTTACCATAGACCACCACCCCCACCTTAGAGAGGAGGGTTTAGTTCTGCATCTTTACCTCCTAGGCCTCCACAGCAGTAGCAATAGAGATCCATGATACAATAGAGGGCACACGGGGGTCATAATCGAGGTTGGCAGTAGCAAGGCCCACGTAGGGATCAGAGGCAGCAGGGACAACCTACGGGACCCACGAGATCACAACAGTCCTATAGGGGTTCATAGGGGTCCACAGGTCGATCTGGACAATAGCAGTTGGGTAGGACTTAGATTGGATAGGTACAGGCTCGGGGCCCATGCTATGTTTGTGGTGGAGTGGGACATCTAGCCAGAGAGTGGCCACAGGGTTTTACAACAGGGGGAGAGCCTCGTGCAGGAGGATCAGAGCAGATGATTGGAGATGTGGGTAGGTCCCACCGTATGTTCATAGTGGTTGATAACCGTAGGCTAATTTTTAGGCATCGGTGATTGAGACCTCAGGTATGATTAGGGGTGTCCCCATTCCTATTTTATTTGACTCTAGCACTACTAATTCTTTCATATCGCTATCATTAGTGGAGTGTTGTAGGCTGGTGGCCTCTAGGCAGGGTGATAGGTGGGAGGTTGAGTTGGCCACAGGGGCCAAGATGGCAGTAGATGCCTTAGTCCACGACTGTGAGATATCTTTGGGGATCTTTACTACATTATGTGACCTTAGGGTTATGCCTTTAGGATCCTATGGAGTGGTTTTGGGCATGGATTGGCTTGCGGCTCATAGAGCCAAGCTAGATTGTCGTTGAAAGGTGATTAGCTACTTAGATGATCATGGCACGTCAGTTGAGATAGTGGGCATTCAGAAGCCCACAATAGTTTGTATGATATCCGCTTAGGAGTTTAAGCACTGCATGCAGAAGGGGTGCCAGATGTTCACTATCACGGTTAGTGACAAATCAGAGGATGAGCCTGAGGCATCATTAGATGACCATCCCATCTTGAGAGAGTTTGCTGATGTGTTTCCACCAGAGTTACCAGAGATGCCACCCCATCGAGAGGTAGACTTTCATATTGATCTAGTACTAGGTACCGAGCTAGTGTCTCGTGCACCCTACAGGATGACCACTCATGAGCTCACAGAGCTCAAGTTGCAGTTAGAGGACTTGCTTGAGAAGGGGCACATCCGATCGAGCATTTCACCTTGGGGTGCCTTGGTCATTTTCGTGAAGAAGAAGGATAGGTCTCTTCGTTTGTGCATGGATTATAGGTAGTTAAATAAGGTGACGGTGAAGAACCATTACCCTCTGCCCAGGATTGATGATCTCTTCGATCAGATGCAGGGAGCTAGGGTGTTCTCTGAGATTAACCTGAAGACTGGTTATCACCAGTTGCACATCACAAAGGTGAACATCCATAAGACCGCCTTCCGGACTCGATATAGCCACTATGAGTTCACTATGGTACCCTTCAGCTTGACAAACAGCCCTGCAATGTTCATGAGTCTCATGAACGAGGTGTTCCGTACCTATTTGGATCGGTTCATGATTATTTTCCTTGATGATATATTGATCTATTTGCGGACCAAGAAGGAGTATCAGGAGCACCTGCGTCAGGTTTTGCAGTGTTTGAGGGAGCAGAATCTTTATGGCAACCTGGTGAAGTGTGCATTTTTTAGGACAGAGGTATAGTATTTGAGACACAACCTATATGGCGATGGTATCTCCGTAGATCCATCGAAGATCAGGGCTATCAAAGATTGGCTAGCACCCACTAGTGTGACAAAGGTCAGGAGTTTTATGGGATTAGCTGGTTATTACCGTAGATTTGTTGAGGGTTTCTCTAGGATAGCACACCCCATCAATTCCCTTCAACAGAAAGGGAAGAGTTTTACTTGGACTGAGCAATGTGAGAGGGCCTTTGGGGTCCTCAAGGAGCGTCTTACCAGTGTTCCCATCTTAGCGGTTCTTGATAAAGTAGTGAATTTTATGGTTTGCACTGATGCATCACTTGAGGGTTTAGGAGCCGTACTTATGCAGGGTGGTAGAGCGATCGTGTATGAGTCGCGAAAGCTCAAGACCCATGAGCTGGACTACCCCACTCGTGATTTAGAGCTCACAGCAGTGGTTCATGCTGTAGTTTGTTGGAGACATTTCCTATTGGGTCATTGCTTTGAGCTTCATTCAGATCATCATAGCCTTTAGTACATATTCATGCAGTCGAATCTAAACACTCGACGGCGACATTGGATGGAGTTTCTTTACAAGTACAAATTTGATGTACACTACATCAAAGGGAATTAGAATGTGGTTGCTGACACATTGAGTCGGAGGCGCCACGAGATCCTGACCTTGACTCTGAGTGTGGACTTGAGGGGATGCATTATTTAGCATCTGCCTAAGGATGAGTGGTTTCTTGAGCTATAGCAGGAGATCCAATCATAGAGGGCCCTTGTGGGCAAGTTTACAGGATACTCCCTTGAGGTAGATGGGTTACTTCATCATCGACAGCGCATCTATGTACCTCATGCATGCCACCTACATATTGTAGTGTTATTAGAGGCTCACAAAGCACCTTATGCAGCACACCTAGGGTTGAAGAAGATAGATGCTGACCTATGATAATTGTACCATTGGGTGGGTATGAGACGAGATATTGCAGAGTTTGTTGCTTGATGCCTTGAATGCCAAAGGGTCAAGGCTGAGCATCAACATCCAGCGGGTCTTTTATACCTTCATGAGTTACCTGAGTCAAAATAAGACACCATTTCCATGGATTTTATTCTTGGTCTTCCTATGTCTTCACATCACCATGATGCCATCATGGTGACAATTGACAAGTTGACCAAGGTGGTGCATTTCTCACCTGTACGCACGACGTACAATGCACTAGCAGTGGCAAGAATATTCTTGGATGATATTATGAGATTACATGGGGTACCTCGCTGCATCATTTTTGATAGGGACTCAGTGTTCACTTCAGCCTTTTGGAGGGCTTTGTAGCAGACATTGGACATATAGCTCAACTTTAGCTCCTCTTATCACCCTGAGACAGATGGACAGGCAAAGCAGGTGAATCAAGTATTGGAGGATATGCTCCGTATGTATATTATGGACCACCAGTCTAGATGGGAGGAGTATCTATATCTGGTTGAGTTTGTCTACAATAATAGGCATCACGGCTCATTGGGTATGCCTCCTTTCCAGGCTTTATACGGCAGACCTTGCACGACACCACTGAGTTGGGATTGGTTAGAGGACACAGTTGCCATTGGTCTAGAGTTTGTTCAGGATATGGAGCAGCAGGTCACATTGATTAGGTAGACACTTCAGGAGGCATAGGGTAGACAGAAGAAGTATGCCGATGCTAAGAGACTTGATCAGAGCTTCTCGGTTGGTGACAGAGTATGCAATGCCCTACCATGCAACCCTAGAGACAAGTCAACTAAAGCAACATAAAAGGTAGAATTTTATTTATTTATTTATTGAAGTAATGGTACAAAATATAACATAGTCTATTACAGCAAGTTAACTAACATCTCTAGGGATAACATAGCTGCACTACTAAAACAAGATCTAGCCAAAAATTGAGTTACCTAACCACCAAAGTTCAAATAAATTTTGATTGCACTCAATGAATAAACACATGCATTTTCATCAACAACTAAGTAAACAACAAGATCCTACAATTAGGTTTCCAAGTACATAAACAATTTCCTTTACAAGGGATTACATTGAGTACAATATCATTTTCCTGATTACCTTGGAGTACATATATCAAGGTGACAACACTTGTAACCACTACTAGAGTATGGACACAAATATCTGTCTCCTCAGGCTGGAACAAGATCCGCAATCTGGTATAAGAGGCTCAACCTCCTTGCACATGATCAAAAGCATGGAAAACTAATGGATAAAATAGTACAACCACCCGACCATGTGGAACCCTAAGGTCCACCCCCCCGTGCTAGGAGATAACACTAGGTCCCACATCATTCAGACAGGAAGGAAGCAACAAGCTAGCACAATTACAAAACACACAGGACTAATGCAACAAGTAGGTGAAGTACATAATAAGATCCTCAGTTTCATTCTAAACAAAATAGGGTTCTAGGAAATCACAACACATCATACATGATGCCATCAATGAAGATAGAAACTTCATCAGTTAGGAAGGGAAGTCATAATAGTCTAAAGTTGGCTTTCAACTATCCACACAATTCAAATAATGCATACCTACATCTTATCCACGTACATTAATTGCAAGAGTATAATTTAGCAATATGCAGTGATACCACAATGCGTTACAGTGAATTCCAATATAAAATAAGGCTAATCATATCTTGGATCCAAGATACATCTTATTCTAGTACCATCTAACTCCATCCCATAATCCTATGTCATAGAGATTAAGAGTAATCCTAACCTTGTATCCACAATTATAATCCCATGCATCCATACAACATTATCATAGATTCAACAATAGTGGCATAGAAAGTCTTAGGGAAACAAGGAAATTAGAAGTTCATGTTGATAGCATGCATTGGTTAGGTTTAAAACTGCCAACAAAGTACCTCCAAGAGGTCTCATCTAACAAATTGCAATGTTTATAAGATAAACACAAAAATGGATTTTGGAGGATGCTCTCAAATCTTAGGGAAGCACTGCATGTCGCACCCGCACTATTACTATATAATTGATTATTGAGTGAGTGAGTGGTTCCATCTTAATCGTAGCTTATCTTGAACATATCCTAAAATTTATCATGAGCTGATAATCTGCCGATGGTGGGTGCATGGAGGAACTATCTCCCTAAATTGATCATTCCCAAAAAGAGATTTATGCTGATGAAAATATAGTTAGAAATTATGAGAATAGAAGGTATTGACTAAATAATTATGGTCTCAACAAATTCATCACAAGAGGAAACTGCGAACACCGTTAGGTTACTAACAACATTATACAGCAGATTCATGAGTTAACAATGATATATATATATATATATATATATATATATATATATATATATATATATATATATATATATATATATATATATATATATACCTTGAATATCATGAAACCAAAATAGAATTTCATTTTGTTTTCGCACAGAAAAGAAAGAGAACTTCTAAGGGTCAGCCCTTAAGGCTATTCATACACTGTTTGGCTTTCACTAAAAGGGAACACAATAATTTGGTTGTTTACAACTAGAAACAATTAAGCAATAATATAAGTTGTAACAGAAAGAATATATAGAAACTCCTTATAATAGCAAGAATTATGGTAAGGTTATGCTCTAGTAAACTATCATATGAATGCAAGACGACAAACATGTGGGCATGGACTAATCGACATATTGAAGTGAAATGATCATAGGATACACACACAAACTGAATTAGACAAAGGTATTTGAAACAACAAAATGAGTGCATCAATGGGTGCAAAGCCAAATTCCACATTTTGTATCATTTATGCAATCGTGGGTGAGCATGACATTCGAACTGTTTGACATAGTGCCTCAGAGAAAAAAAAATAGCATGTGGAATGCAATGAATGCGGTCTGTCTGAAAATGGATTATGCAAGGATTCTCTCAAAATCTTCTATTCATTGATGTATATGGAACATATCCTATCATTGTAAATTTTGACCAAGGACAAGGTGCATGCAGGCATACGGTTTCAAACGATAGGGAGCTACACAAATTTCAATCACATTTGTAAACCCTCCTTTTATAATGCCAAAGGTTAATTATTATGTGTGCATGGTTGTCCTACTAGCCTGCGCTAGCCATCTGCTAGACACCTTATGATGTAGAGGCAAATTGGATGGGGAAAGATAGACAAACTTGACAAGGTTGAACTACACCTACAAGCCCAAAAATAGAGATCTTCATGCAAAAGTGGGAACAGCAGAAGGAAACTCTAGTATCATCATGGAAGTGTTGGTTTGGGATGTCAGGGGACCCATTCCATCCATTGGTCAAGGTAGATTAGACTTTGGGTTGGTACTTCCTTCACAAACCACCCAAAATGGCTTGTAGCCCTTCAAAAAGACAACAGACCTAATACATTTTGACTCAGACCTCCAAACCTAGATCTTAGACAATCTGTAGATACCCATTATGGCCATCTATCACATATCCCAAACTTGGCATAGGTTGTTTTGGACGGAATATCTCAACCAATAACCCCTGTCAGTGGCCTAGTGCGCCAATTAGGCCAAATTTACAAAGAGACTACCAAAGAATGCAAGACCAAAACTCAAACAAAGGTTTGGACACTTAGAATACATGCTAAAACAAATGAATTTGTGGGTTTTAGACTTCTACTAACTTCTGTCCCAAAAGCACACCTTTGGTTCCTTCAATGTGCTCTTAAAACTACACCTAACACATGGTTTTGTTAGGTTCTTCAATGACACAAAAAAAAATCATCTTCTTTACCAAAACCATTTATGAAATGCATTAAATAAATACTACAACAATCCATTCCACTGATCTATGGGGTCTTACATCAGTGGAATGGAAGAGAATTCATGAGTTGTAACCAAAATCCTTGTTAGATTTGAAATGGACTATTTTTAAGAAAAAACTTATATCTCCCTTATAATATGGTTTCAAAACATCAAACTACTTTCAAGTGATGAATAACTCTCTATATTAGTTGATCAAAACATGAGAGATTAATGACAGTCCTGTACCTTTGTACTATACAACCTGCAATGGTGTTCCTCTTCAGAAAATTAGAATTTCACAATGGGCAGTCTCAGGTCAAACACTTATAGTTTGCATACTCTTCAATGTAATAGGCTCAAACTGATGCTAAATGAAAGTCACTTCATTACACTTCATAACCATCCAACCCAATGTTCATGACAGTGCCGTACAATGTGATGGTAGGGACTGTTATTATGCAAAACACAGAAAACAACAAAAGACAACAGAGAAGTGGTTATAACTTTCCTAGTAGTTCATTTCAAGACACCAAATCAATCTTATTTGCAATTTACTCCATCATACTACAGTCCCAAATAAACTTGGATTCATGACACTTCCGTACAGGAGCAAGGTACGGCCAAAAACAGTAACTCAGAAAAGGCAGAAACTTGTTGTTTTTTTGTTGTTTCTTCAACTACAATGTCTTCTCCTCATACATTCATTGTTGCAGGACTTTAAAAGACCTTTCCCATCACCTTTGGATGGTTAGAAAGTAGTTTGGTTTGATGGAACTACTTCAACCATCGTACTTTTCTCTAGAACTACTTCTTGTTGTTTAGGACAGCAACTACCCTGATTTGGCATCCTAAACTAATCACCATTCTTTATCATAGAGACATCAATGTTTATGTCTTGTTTATGACTTGTCAACACCTTTGATAGTGTCATAAAGACTTTAACAATCCTACCACCTTTTGACACTTGCCACAAAGGCTTACAACATGAAAAACATATGACTGGCTTTTACATGCCTTGGAAGGCTTACAAATATAACTTATTGCAAACTGCCTATTACATCTTAAAACTACTCTATCATACCATGACAACAATAGATATTTGGACGTAGTCCTTATTACATTAATGGTCCTCTAGGACCTTATTAAACAAACAAGATGAACATCAAAACAAGATGAATGGTCTTCTTAGTGCTCCTGCACCATACACCCCACCTAGAAAAGAACTCATGCCACATGAGTTGATTCTTTGTCTTGCTCCACCTTTATCCTTTTCTGCCTTGAATGTCTTCTCCATGATCTTTGGACTTCAAGCTTCTTCCATGGAAACAAAAACTCATGCCTAGCATTGTAGGCCCTACTCACACCTTGCCATGAGTGAATGCTTGCACCCAAACTTGGATGTTGCATGCCATGATTGCTTATTGTCATATCTACCTGAACACCTCCATTCAAAACCTTGATTGGTCCTTCTTGTACTACTGCTATGGTAGAATGTGATAGTCTTTCAACTCTTATTGTTTCTAGAGGACAAACAATGGTCCCTATTATGAGAACATCTCCTTCTCTCCAACCACCTTGTGGTTGCTTATAGACTTGCTCCTTGACCTTCTGCTGATCCATCACCATTTGATCTCCATCATTCAAAACTGAAACCACCTTCAAACTTTGGTCTTTAACAACCCCACTCCTTGAGGTATCCCCAACTTTCCTTGTCTCTTCTTCATTGATTTTCACAAACTCTTTCTTACCAACCAAGATGACCTTGACTACCTTCTTTGCTTTAGCATCCTCCTATAATGGTGTCATCAAAAAAGTCTTCCCATCCTTCTTGATGGTGTATGTGTTAGCATATCCATCATATAATGCTTGCCTATCAAATTGCCATGGCCTACTTAGAAGTAGGTGACAACATTTCATGGGCAAAATGTCACATAAAACTCTATCCTTATATTCTCCAATCTCAAAATCAACATATGCTTGTTCATCTACCAAAAGTGATTGACTATCACTAACCCAAGATGCTTTGTAGGGAGCTTGATGAGGAATCCTTTCTAAGTTCAATTTATCCACCATTTCCCTAGACACCATATTATCTGTTGAACCAGAATCTATTACTACCTTGCATATTTTACCTTTGCTTTTGCAATTGGTCCTAAAAAGTGCTCTCCTTTGTATCATCTCCTTGTCCTTGGATGTCTTCAAGAGTGTTCTCCTTAGCATTAATGCTTCTCCATCTTGAAATGGGGCTGCACTCCCAATTGGAGAGTTAACACTTTCATCTACCTCCTCTTCTTGCACATATTGAACCCTGTTTTCATTCCTCCTTTCACTATCACTGGATATAGAACTTTGTTTCATTGGACACTTGTATGCTGTATGACCAATCTCATTACAATGATAACATCTCCCGGTGAACACATTAGAACCTCTACCTCCACCTCTTGTGCCTCTAAATCCCCCTCTAAAATTAGAAACTTGGCTCTTACCTTTGTTTGTGTCTCCTTGGTCTTCTTGGGACTAATTTTTGTCTTCAAAACTGTCCCTACCTCTGAAATTTCTGCCACCTTTTCCTCTACCTTGCTGCTCACCTTTCCTCTTCAACTTCTCTTCAGCCCTTAGTGCCACTTGAAAGCACTTCTCCATGGTTTCAGGGGTCAATAAATTGATTTCAACTTGGATATTGAACCTCAAAACATTTAAATACCTTGCCACCTTGGCTTTTTCATCCTCCATGTACCCACAATGAAGAGTGTATTTGTGAAACTCTTCGGTGTAAGTAGCCACATCCAAATCTCTTTGCTTGAGATTTTGCATCCTCTTGTAGTTCTGCACCTCATAGTCTGATGGAAGGAATTGGGACTTGATCCTCTCCAACATTCTGCTCCATGAAGAGATCATACTCTTCCCATTCTTAACCCTCTCTCCTTAGGTGTAATTCCACCATGTAAGGGCAACACCTTTGAGTTTAGTTTTTGCAAACTTAACCCTCTTATTTTTAGGAACTTCTTTATACTCAAAATAGTTGTTTAGAGCCTCAATCCACTCCATGACTTCATCAGCATTCATCTTCCCACTAAACATGGGAATCTCCATCTTAGCCTCCGAAGAGTCCTTGCCAATTGCCTTGATGGCCTCAAGGATATGCCTTTGATCAACCGGTATCTCTACCTCTTCTTGTTCTTGTTCTTCTTCCTCTTTCTCTTCCTATTCATCTGAACCTTCCTCTATCCTCTTCCCTATCCTCAATGCCTTCAACTCTGCTTGGAGTGCTTCCTTGACTCCACTCTTGATCTTCTCTTCCATCTCCTTCAACTTCTTGACCACTTCGATGGTCATCCCCTTTGGAGGCATATTGCTAGTCTCTCCTTCACTCTCCTCTGCTGACATATACTAGGCCAACGATAGAACCTTTTATGGCTCTGATACCACTATGATATAGGGGCAAATTGGATGGGGAAAGATAGATAAAATTGACAAGGATCAACTACACCTACAAGCCCAAAAATAGAGATCTTCATGCAAAAGTGGGAATAGAAGAAGGAAACTCTAGTATCATCATGGAAATGTTGGTTTGGGATGTCAGGGGACCCATTCCATCCATTGTTCAAGGTAGATTGGACTTCGGGTTAGTACTTTCTTCCCAAACCACCCAAAATGCTTGTAGCTATTCAAAAAGACAACAGACCTAATAACTTTTGACTCAGACCTCCAAACCTAGATCTTAAACAATTATTAGGCACCCATTATGGCTCTCTATCATATATCCCAAACTTGGCATAGGTTGTTTTGGATGGAATGTCTCAACCAATAACCCCTGTCAGTGGCCTAGTGCGCCAATTAGGCCAAATTTACAAAGAGACTACCAAAGAATGCAAGCCCAAAACTCAAACAAAGGCTTGGACACTTAGAATACATGCTAAAACAAAGGAATTTGTGGGTTTTAGACTTCTACTAACTGTTGTTTCCAAAATCACACCTTTGGTTCCTTTAATGTGCTCTTAAAACTACACGTAACACATGGTTTTGTTAGGTTCTTCAATGACACAACAACAAATCATCTTCTCTGCCAAAACCATTTATGAAATGCATTAAAAAATTACTACAACAATCCATTCCACTGATCTATGGGGTCTTACATCAGTGGAATGGAAGAGAATTCATGAGTTGTAACCAAAATCCTTGTTAGATTTGAAATGGACCATTTTTAAGCAAAACCTTATATCTCCCTTCTAATGTGGTTTCAAAACATCAAACTACTTTCAAGTGATGAATAACTCTCTATATTAGTTGATCAAAACATGAGAGATTAATGACAGTCCACCTTTGTACTGTACAACCTGCAATGGTGTTCCTCTTCAGAAAATCAGAATTTCACAATGGGCAGTCTCAGGTCAAACACTTATAGTTTGCATCCTCTTCAGTGTCATAGGCTCAAACTAATTCTAAATGAAAGTCACTTCATTACACTTCATAACCATCCAACCCAATGTTCATGATAGTGCCGTACAATGTGATGGTACAGACTGTTATTATGCAAAACATAGAAAATAACAAAAGACAATAGAGAATTGGTTATAACTTTCCTAGTAGTTCATTTCAAGACACCAAATCAATCTTATTTGCAATTTACTCCATCATACTACAGTCCCAAATAAACTTGGATTCATGACACTTCCGTACAGGAGCAAGGTACGGCAAAAAATAGTAACTCAAAAAAAGCAAAAACTTGTTTTTTTTGTTGTTTCCTCAACTACAATGTCTTCTCCTCATAAATTCATTGTTGCAGGACTTTAAAAGACCTTTCCCATCACCTTTGGATGGTTAGAAAGTAGTTTGGTTTGGTGGAACTACTTCAACCATCGTACTTTTCTCTAGAACTTCTTGTTTAGGACAACAACCACCCTAATTTGGCATCCTAAACTAATCACCATTCTTTATCATAGAGACATCGATGTTTATGTCTTGTTTATGACTTGTCAACACCTTTGAAAATGTCATAAAGACTTTAACAATCCTACCACCTTTTTACACTTGCCACAAAGGCTTACAACATGAAAAACATATGATTGGCTTTTACATGCCTTGGAAGGCTTACAAATATAACTTATTGCAAACTGCCTATTACATCTTAAAACTACTTTATCATACCATGACAACAATAGATATTTGGACATAGTCCTTATTACATGAATGGTCATCTGGGACCTTATTAAACAAACAAGATGAACATCAAAGCAAGATGAATGGTCTTCTTGGTGCTCCTGCACCACCTTAACTATATTATCGCTGTTATAAAATAATAGTTTCTGTAATAATAGCAACGAAGTATGGCAGTGGAAAACTATGCATGCCCTACGTGATATCATAGGCAAGGCATGTGGATCACCTGGCAGAATGCCTCAATGACCAGTCATTATATGAAATACAATGATCACAGGCTACATATAAAGGCAACATTGGTGCATAGGTCTACATGACAAAATGCCTCACAGAGACGTTATCTTTCGGAATACATTGATTGAAGGATAAGCACAGAAATGGTTATGAAGGATAGTCTTTAGAAATGCTCTCCAAATGCAAACAGCAAGGGTAATGATAATAGGATATGCCTCATAGTGAAGTCATTGCAAGGAATATGATGAACACATATTATGCACAAACTGGATTCGCGGAATAGGCTTTTAGAAGCACTCAACAAATACATCGGCAGGTGTAAGCCTAGTTTCTCATGCAATGTAGGTTGGGCATAAAGGAGGTTGAGTTAATTTCAATCACATACCTAGTGTAGAAATTGCAAAGGATTCTAGCTACTATCTCCACCATCCTCCTAGATTCCAACTCTATATCCTTTGGAAATACAGCATACTAAGGCATTGTCTATTGACCCTCCCTTCATAAGTCCGGCCATCCATAGTTGCTCAATCTATTCGCATAAGCCCTGGGTCCTTGAAGATGCAACTTTCTCCTTGTTTGTCATACCATTACCAGAAGGTCAAGAGAACCCTCTTTTCCCCAATTGTGGGTGCCTCCATCCCCCTTCAACTCCTCATGAAGTTGGAGAAATTATTGTGTCTCAAGCACTTGGGCAATGAGTCGCGTGCCACCATTTGGTAGATACCACACAATGATCCCCTTATTGGTTGGGCTTCATGAGACTTTATGCTCTGTGAAGGTGTCGTCCACCTTGTCCACCTCTTCCTCCCTCCTCGAACCATCTAAAGATACTCCAAATAGACTTGCCCAAAATGGCATTTAATGCCGAATCCCTAGAATGGGGGCATAAAATAGAAATTGTCAGATATTTATGATTGCAATTACCTTGGTAGCTGTGCATGCACCAAAACTATTACAACATACCTAAAATACAAATGGTGCCAGAAACGCTCTGATATCAATTTAATACCAGTCGCTTTTGGAAAAACAAATTCTATATATATATATATATATATTCATGCAACTCTTCCAATCAAAGGTAAAATGTGTGAACTATGTGATAATTACATGATAAGCACCAAAATGGATTGGGATAAAGTGTTTAAGGTCATGATCATGCACAACAATTGGAGATGGTGAGGTCACCCTTAAAAAAAAGAAACACCAAAATAAGAATATAGAGTTCTAGGCAAGGCATATGGTCCAAAAGTGACATCCAAGGGCATAGACACACAATGGTCAAGGTACGATATTAAGTTCTTGGGATTGAGATGCATTAAGATGCTAGGCGCATTAGACATCTCCATGCATCCAAAAATTGTAGGGGAGTAATAGTGTCCCTTTTTGATATTCCATGAGCATTAGCACACTGTAAAAAGTTGGGGGAGGTAAGATTCCCTTGGGACTATAATAGGCTGATATTACAATGAAGCCATAGTATGGCCATAAAGGTGCAACCACTAAGAAAAGATACACAAGAACAATATAATCATGAAAGTTAAGTAAGGTTAAAAATACAAGATAGCATAATTATGTAATCTACATATGGTAAAAGTTTATAAATATCAAGGCATCAAGTAATCAAAGTAGCATATAGCATTATAGGGCATGTGATCATTAGCTTATAAGCATAGAAAACATAAGCATACTAGAATGGTAAGAACAAACATGATCACACAACAGTGACTGACCACTGACATAACTGGCAAGGTTTCAAACCGGGCACTCATCTTTGAGAATGGTGGCTAGGGCAAGGGACCTAGTGCTATCTCTGATTGACTAATCCATTGGGTTTCAAGGTATGCTCTGACCTACAAATTTAGGTGGAGACGTAGCCTAATACCTGTTCACTCAACATACAAGTTAGAACACGTGCATAATAGCCGAAGCACTTGGAAGGAACTCCAACATTCGTATCTCATTCTCGTATGTCCCCCATACATTCAATGGTACGATGCCACCCTTTCCACTTATCCTAACAACATGATGTTGCATCACTTGAGTATCCAAATAATTCTCTACGTACAAATAATAATAATATGCGTCATACCTATGAAAGTACTATCAGAAGTTCTTGTTCCATCATCATCTTCCAGTTCCTTAGCCAGACTACTTGCACAATCAGAGTGAGTACGGAGGGGCACTATAGAGTATTCCTGAGAGTGTGGCCACACAAGAGTCCAATCCGTTATGGAAAGGGCTCTAAGCTCACACCATGGTTCGTAGAACCTTTTGAGATCTTGGAGTGGATAGGACCTGTAGGCTACCGTCTAGCATTGCCACCTAGCATGTCACACATCCACGATGTTTTTCATGTGTTTGTATTATGGCAATATATATCTAATTTATCTCATATATTGGATTAGAGTTCTCTATAGGTAGAGGTGGATGGGTAGTTGGCTTTGGAGCCAATTTGCATATTGGCTCGTCGGACGCTGGGCCTTCAAGGTCGAGAGCTGGACCAAGTTAGGGTCCAGTGGGATCGTTATGATGAGATCACAGTGACTTGGGAGGATGCAGCTACTTTGAGGGCACTCTATCCTCACCTTTTTGATGACTTCCAGGAGGAAGTTTAGTCTTAGGGGGGGAGGATGTGAGGCCAATTTATTTCACTTCCCTATTTTGATCATTTTACATTATGGTTGGTGACATTATTGGACATTTAGAGACTATGGATTTCCATTATGCAGATTTAGGCTATATCTCCTGATTCGGATTAGTTTTGATTAGTTATGTGGTGATTTGATTAGATTCTATTTTAATGCTCTTATGATGCTAGACATGTGAGATACATTTGATGGTTTTTATTGATGATGATTATGAGCACATTTTATGGATTTGTTATTGATTTTGATTCTGAGATATTAGATAGAAAATGCAATTGTGAATCCTAATTATGATGTGAGTTGTAATGTTGTGTATGAATTATGCGATGACATGCTTTTAATTTCTGTTGCTTCGGCTATGATATATCTATGTTGGACTAACCGTTTGATCGAGTGTGCAGGTGATTTTCCAAGCCACATAAAATTGGAGGCAAATCTCACACTTGTGTAATTCCTTGTTAAGCCAATCCATTCCCAAGAGGGATGAGGATCATGTTTGATCGAATGATGTTTTCGTAAATGCTTAATTTTGATTATTGGCCTAGTTCACCCCTTTTATTTAATTTAAATTATGTGTTGTAAAATTTATGTTTTAATTCATATCATTTGGTGTTCTTTTATTTATGGGCCATTTAATGTGATTGTCCGCCTCCTTATGTGTTTATTAGAGTTTCAAACTTACCCTAGGTGGTACCCCTAGGGTCTAGGGTCCATTTAGACTTACTAAACTCCCATCTAGTCACTCTAAACTTGGGTTTAGTAAATGTGATGAAATTTGAAATGGTTAAGGGTGGGAGATGAGTCATGCCTTGGAAAAGACCCATCTCCCTTCCCAAATCTTGGGGATTCCTCCACCAAGAAGACTTGGGGGGTCTTCAAGACCCCCAAGTGTGTGGGATCTCCCTCCAAGACTCTCACACATGTGTGAGAGCATCTTGGAGGAAGAGGGCTCTATTGGAGGATAAGAGGATGACATGTGTCATCCCTTATCCTCATGGAGCCATGAGGAGAGTTGCCACCTCTCCACTTGGGCTCTCACACATGTGTGAGAGCACAAGTGGATAAGGTGAGGGTTTGAATGGATTAGAGGGTGACACTTGTCACCCTCACACCCCTTCTCCCTTGCAAGTGGTATTCCTCATAGCCAAATTTGAAGGCCTATTTTATCTCCTCTTGGAGAGGAGTTGGGGCTTTAGAGATTTTGGGAAAGAGTGGGAGGAGACTTGGAGGCTTGGAGACTTGGAGAAAGCTTGTGGGCTCTTTTTAAAGTGCATCCATTGTGGGGCTCTTAAGGTAAGCCTTATGGCAATAGCCATTCCTTATGCATGTTTTTATTTTAGTTTATGTGATTGGAATTTTATGTTGGGTGTTATTTTTTCTTTTGTATAGGTTTTTGGGTGTTGGTAAGAGCGTCTCCACTTGGAGAAAATGCTCAACTTGTAAGGGGTGGGGGAATGTGAACTTCCTTGATCACCTCCCGGTGTTGTTCTATTTATAGCCTTGAGAGCATTCTATGGTGTTTGCGAGTATTTTGGTTAGCAAGAGTGCCATGGTGATTTTGAGTTTTATGGAGATATTATTTTGGCTTGAGGCTTTGTGGTATTGTGATTATTGAGTTTTTGGAATGACCTCTTGAGTTGAGGGGTCCACTCCCCTACCCCTCCAAACTCATTTTAATGAGTTTTGTATTGTGCAAAATCCTTGGGTAAATTTGTGTTGCTTGTGATATCTTTGTTGTGGTGTGAAAAGAATCCCATGTGACACCTACCTCCCCAACTCAGGGGTGACCCACTAGCGAGTCTATGATAGGGAGGATGGTGATTTGCGTGGCTTGGTTCCCCCTCTTGTGTTTATGTTATTGCAAGTCATTTTGGATTCTTGGAGATTTGGAGAAAAGTATATTTTAGCTTTTTTTGCTTTATCTTGTAGGCTGGTTGAGAGCCATGGCCTTGAAGGCCTTATTTTATTTTAGTGTTTATTTTATTGCTCTCCATTGTGATTGTTGTGGAAGAGAACTTTAATGTGTAATATTTTTTATTGTGATTTCAAATATGTATTATGTTGCTGTTGAGTTTATGAGTTGTGGAAAGTTTACCAAAAGAAAATACAACTTGCTGCCATTTTATTTTAGAAGGAAAACTTATGTTATCATTTTGATTTTGTTGTATGCTAAAGTACAAAGGCAAATAGATTAGTTCTATTTGAAATGGGCTTTAGAAACAAAAAAAAGTGTAGTATTCTCATGTTTATGTTTCTATTTTCAACAAAAAAAGAGAAGAAAGAACTATAAGAAACCTGTTATATTTAAGTTGCTGTCAAAGGAAAATAAGTTATTCTGTTATTCATAATTTTGTCAAAAAAAAAGAAAAAAAATATATATATAGCATTCTATTTTATTTATATTTTCCTAAAAATTGTATATACTATTGTTACTTGTAAACCTACAAATTTGATGTATTTAATTCCTTAAATGGTTGTGTAAATAAATATATATGTGTGTGTGTGTGCAATGTATATATACACACATATATATTTCTGATGATATATTTATTTTAAACTACTGTTAATTTATGCTAAGCTGAGTATATATATATATAATTTTTTATTATTGAATAGATTTAAATACAAGAAATGTTGTGCATATTATATTAATTGAGCTTGAATTAAAAAAGGAAAACTAGTTGATTATGGTTCGAACCCCATACCGTCGGCCGGGAGGGGTGGTCTGTGTTATTTTTTTGTTTGTTGCAAAAATAAAGGAAAGAAAACGGGGTGGATGGTGGCCATGGCCGCTTCCCACCGCAGAGTTCTCATATGTATCACGGGTGAGGGTGTGGGGGCACGGCCCCCTCCGCACACCCAAATACTTCTTGCCAAACTTAAAACTATTACAATGCTTCCCAACGGTGGTGGTGCCGTGGGGTATGTTTGCCCTCCCTCTGCATTTTGCCATTCGACCCCTTTGTAATACGTCTGTTCTTCATTGTAATCTGTAAATAAAAATATTCATATATATATATATACATACGTTGCTCACTGTGTCTCTTTTCATCAATGTAATCTCTAATCTGTATTTATATATATATATATATATATATATATATATATATATATATATATATATATATATATATATATATAAATGTATTTATTTAGGTATATATATACATAAATATATACATTTAAAAACAAAAAAAATTGAATCAATAATAACAACAAAATGAAACCTAGGAACATATACAGTAAGTATATACCTCTGAGAGGTATTTTCGTGGTTGCCAAGCCATTGAAGAAGTAAACCCTACCTGCAGCAATAATGGGGAAACAAAGAGAGAAAATAAGAGAAAACAAAATGAGAAGGAAAGAATGAGGAGAAAATAAAGAGATAGGTTAAGGTTAGCATAAGGAAAGTAATAAAATAATTTTAGGGCAAGTTTTGGAATTATGAGTTGAGTGGAAGTTTCAATGAGATATTTTATTTAAATTTTCATGTCCATTTTGAACGTGACTTTTCCCTCTCTCCTTTTCTTTTAAAATTGCTTTTATTATTTTTGCCCTTGGGTGAATTTTTGTAGTGGGTCATTTTCATGAGTGTGAGGATTTAATTTTATTAGTGGATTTTGTGTAACTTTTTAATGGGTAGTGAATTAGGGAATTTTATGGATTTAATTTTATCCCCTTAGGATATTTTAGTGGGTGGGATTTAATTTATTTAATTCTAGCCTTTAGTTTCCTAGAGGTGATTATTTTTAATTAGGATTGGGGAATCTTATTTATAATATTATTATTGTTGATTAATTTTGGATAGGTTGGATATTGTGAATTTAATTAACTCTTGGGAAATTTTACCTTATTGTCCTTTATTTTAATTGTTGAAATTATTTTTGTTAGTGGGCCTTATTTTGGGGATTTATGATTAATAATTTTATTGAATTGATTTCGGTTAATCAAGGGGTAATTTTTATGACATTTCTTAGGTGAAATTTAATTTAATCTTTTTTTAATTAAATTTTTCTCATAATTATGTTAGAAAGAAACCTTTTTAAAATAATTAATTCAAACATTAAAAACGCATTATGTTGCCAAAATTTTCTGAGACTTAGAGCAGTTAGATTTAAATGATATCTCTTGATATTAGTTAACATTATTTTACCTTGCAATCATTAATTTTTAACAAAGGTATATTATTTAATCTATTTTTTGTGCTATAGAATTAGGGTTAGATTTTGACTCCTGTCGAAATCATGTCACTCACTTAGGTAACTTAGGGTTCGGGTCTATTTGACCCTAACCCTAGTAGCAATGCTCCTCGCATTGCATAACCCCCTAGTCGGCTATCATCATGCAGGGGATTGCATATGTAAATACTCTTCCCCAAGATTAATTGACATGTTTATGCCTTATGCGTATTGCCACCAAGCACGCTGACGTGTGCGAGGGGGTTTCTAGGGACATGTGGAAAAGTTTTTGACATTTCGTGTCATGCCACATGACAAATGTGGACATGACACGTGTGTTGCATGTGACCGTATGGGAAATGTGGGCATGACATTTGGTATTAGAGCCAAGTTTAAACATTGGGCTTGTTTGGGCGCATAATATTTCTATAATTTTGATTAATTTGTAAATACCTTGTTCTTATAGGATGCCTCCCTAACGTGTTAGGCAAGCGCATTCATGCTATACTAAGTCCGTAGAGGTGCATAGTGACTCTTCAGTTGAGGGTTAGGGACCGCCAGCACCGCAGGCACCAGAGGCACCAGAGGCACCACCTATACTGGATATTGGGCCACAGATACTACAGGGACTATAGACAGTGTTAGATAGGTTACCACCGGCCGCAGTTGCGCCACACATCGAGCCACATACCAAGCCCCGCGTTGGTCCATGAGAGGAGCCACAAGCAGAGTCACGTGTGGAGCCTTATGTTGAGGTACTGGATATGATAGTAGAGGAGGTTGGATTAGCCTACAGAGCCCATAGCAGGAGCCCTCCACATCATGCTAGGCTTGAGGAGGCAGTGAGAATGGAGCAGATTTTTTGTAGACCTTATGATTTTGGTGTGGATGAGCCTATTCGAGGGCATAGAGACCGAGGAGACCCTATCAGGGATTTGTTGAGGCTGAATCCACCTACATTTGCTAGGACCACAAAGGGAGCCAAAACTGAGGCTTGGCTTATCAACTTAAACAGGTGCTTCGCATTGCATCTTTACGAGGGCAACATGAAGGCACGCATGTCAGTCCACCTGTTGCGAGACACAACAGTGACTTGGTGGCACACTAAGGAGTGCAAGCACCACTTATCATTGGACACACTTTCTTGGGATACATTCAAGAAACACTTTAATGTGCGATACCTATCAGATCACTACAGACAGTGTCGCATAGACGAGTTCCACGATCTTCAGCAGAGAGGACTTACCATAGCACAGTATGAGGGTAGGTTCACTGAGTTGTCTCGTTATGAAGAGTTTCTCATCATCTTGGAGGGAGAGGGCTCTCTTGGAGGATAAGAGGATTACATGTGTCATCCCTTATCCTCATGGAGCCATGAGGAGAGTTGCCACCTCTCCACTTGGGCTCTCACACATGTGTGAGAGCACAAGTGGATAAGGTGAGGGTTTGAATGGATTAGAGGGTAACACTTGTCACCCTCACACAACTTCTCCCTTGCACGTGGCATGGGATGAGGAAGGAGAAGGTCACAAGTGTCACCTTCTCATTCCTCAAGGCCAAATTTGAAGGCCTATTTTATCTCATCTTGGAGAGGAGTTGGGGGTTCGTGCTTTTTAAAAATTTTCTATTTTTGGAGGTTTTTGGGAAAGAGTGGGAGGAGACTTGAAGGCTTAGAGACTTGGAGAAAGCTTGTGGGCTCTTCTTCAAAGTGCATCCATTGTTGGGCTCTTAAGGTAAGCCTTATGGCAATAGCCATTCCTTATGCATGTTTTTATTTTCATTTATGTGATTGGAATTTTATGTTGGGCGTTATTTTTTTCTTCTGTATGGGTTTTTGGGTTTTGGTAAGAGCGTCTCCACTTGGAGAAAATGTTCAACTTGTAAGGAGTGGGGGAGAGTGAACCTCTTCGAGGTCACCACCTAGTGTTGTTCTATTTATAGCCTTGAGGGCATTCTATGGTGTTTGGGAGTACTTTGGTTGGCAAGAGTACCATGGTGATTTTGAGTTTTATGGAGATATTATTTTAGCTTGAGGCCTTGTGGTATTGTGATCATTGAGTTTTTGGAGTGACCTTTTGAATCAAGGGGTCCACTCCCCTACCCCTCCAAACTCATTTTAATGAGTTTTGTATTATGCAAAATCCTTGGGTAAATTTGTGTTGCTTGTGATATCTTTGTTGTGGTGTGAAAAGAATCCCATGTGAGACCTACCTCCCCAACTTGAGGGTGACCCACTAGCGGGTCTATGGTAGGGAGAAAGGTGATTTGCGTGGCTTGGTTCCCCCTCTTGTGTTTATGTTATTGCAATTCATTTTGGATTCTTGGAGATTTGGAGAAAAGTATATTTTAGCTCTTTTTGCTTTATCTTGTTGGCTAGTTGAGAGCCATGGCCTTGGAGGCCTTATTGTATTTTAGTGTTCATTTTACTGCTCTCCATTGTGATTGTTGTGGAAAAGAACTTTAATGTGTAATACTTTTTATTGTGATTTCAAATATGTATTATGTTGATGTTGAGTTTATGAGTTGTGGAAAGTTTACCAAAAGAAAATACAACTTGTTGCCATTTTATTTCAGAAGGAAAACTTATGTTATCATTTTGATTTTGTTGTATGCTAAAGTAGAAAGGCAAATAGATCAGTTCTGTTTGAAATGGGCTTTAGAAACAAAAAAAAAAGTGTAGTATTCTCATGTTTATGTTTCTATTTTCAACAAAAAAAAAAAAAAGAAAGAAATATAAGAAACCTGTTATATTTAAGTTGCTGTCAAAGGAAAATAAGTTATTCTGCTATATATAATTTTGTCAAAATAAAAAGGGAAAAAAATATATAGCATTTTGTTTTATTTATATTTTCCTAAAAATTGTATATACTATTGTTACTTGTAAACCTACAAATCTGATGTATTTAATTCCTTAAACGGTTGTGTATATATATATATATATTTCTAATGATATATTTATTTTAAACTACTGTTAGTTTGTGCTATATATATCTGGGTGTATATATATATACATTTTTTTTATTATTGAATAGATTTAAATACAAGAAACACTGTGCATATTATATTAACTGAGTTTGAATAAAAAAAGAAAACTAGTTGATTATGGTTCGAACCCCATACTGTCGACTATCATCATGCAGGGGATTACGTATGTAAACGCTCTTCCCCGAGATTGATTGACATGTTTACGCCTTATGCGTATTGCCACCAAGCACGCTGACACATGTGAGGGGGTTTTTAGGGACATGTGGAAATTTTTTTGACATTTCGTGTCATGACCACATGACAAATGTGCACATGACACATGTGTTGTGTGTCATGACCGCATGGGAAATGTGGGCATGACAGATACAGACAATGCTTTTCCACCGACCACCTAGCCTCTATTTGTCCCCACTCTAGTCACAAGGGTGCAACCACTTGGTGGAAGAATGCCTCAGATGACCACTTGACCATTAGTGCTTCTAACTCTTCAAAGGATGCTCCCTCATTGGCTGGTGTGCCCTCTCAAGTTGTTTGTTCTTTGCCCATGCCCTCTTCATTCCTTGAGGAGGTAATGACATTTGAGGTTGTTGTGTACCCCTTGTTACCTACAGTGAATTCTCTCCCTGGGTTGGATTAGATGGTTGTTACCCCTTCCTTTGAGGATAGTGTGTAATTCCCTACTCCCATGCAGTCATTGGGTACCCCAACTTCTTGTTCTAGGGATTCCCCCTCCTCTTGAGACCCATATTTGGTTATGGAATCTAGTGAGGATTCCCTCCTCTCTCATTGTTTTGTGGACTTAGACTCTTTGTGCTCATGGACCGTTGTTCAGAGAAGGAAGAAAGGACTTCCTAAGTCTGTTTCTACTTTGTACCCTCAGGTCAAAGGCATTCATTTTGCTAGGTCAAGTTTTGGTATTGTCTAGCTCTCAACATTTTGTCTTAGTGTCTCACAATGAGGCTGCCATTTGTTGTACAAGGGTTCGGGCCCTTTCAAAATCCCATTTTGTTTCCCAGTTTCACTTGTTGTGAAACTCGCTTCATTCACCCTTTTATCTTTTGTGTATGGGTTCAGGCCCTTCCTATTATATTAATCAAAACATAATGGTCTTTCATTTATATGTAATAAACCTAGATATTCCCATGAATGATTCACCAACACTAATTTACTTTTACTTATGTGCAGATCCAAATCAACATACATAAGGCTACAAATTGATGTTTGTTACAAATATGGATGCCATTTGCATTCTATATTTGTTATGCGATTATGTATATGCTCATGTATTTGTGAGCAATGCTTACACATCAGATTTTACATCCCTTGATTCCACTACTAACATATGATCTTTCCAATTGACAAAGTCTAAAGATAATGGTCTAGTAAAGAAGTCTATTGATTCTTTAAATTATATATGAATGAAATTTACTCCTACTTGATGTTGTAAACAAGAACCATGCTTGTGTTAGCTAATTATTGAGTTATATGTAAAACACCATTTTGTGCATATCTTGTAATCATTTTTAGTCCATGAGACCATAACTTTGGGGGTATTTAATCAAATAGTTCATGTTCCTTGTCTATGCTTCCATATTTTATGTACACATCTACTAAGGTACTAGAAACTACACCAATTGAGAAAATACTCTTCCAAAGCTACATTCCCATAAGGAAAGAAATGAGCCAAGTTCAAGTCCACTTACTATATAAAAATGGAACAACCAAAAGATGAGGTATCACAATCAACTTAATGCGCCCATAGGTGAGTATAACTTATCTCAAAAATATTGTTGGAATTAAAGTGTTCCCACATATTAAAATAGTGATCCTTTTAGAACCGCAATTCCCCTTGAACATCGGTAATGTTTACAAGTTCATAATCCCAGTTGCATTCGTTTATGTTTACAAACACAAAAGATACTCACATAGATTATACAAGCTATTAAATATAGTGAGATTTATTTGTTTTAATGGAACATGAAGCAAAAGTGTCATAACTCACTTCAAATTAATAGGCAAGTAGATAAAATCATAGGTAGAATCAACTTCTTTGAACCATAGTTTTGACTATTTTTCTTTAAACATGCACATGGATTATTGAATGATAGTTGATTCAAATGCACTAAGGTGGATGTGTGATCAAATATGCTAGATTCCTCACTTGATTTCAAAATATAGATGCAAATGTGAATACCCTTGTGATTATTCATGTCCTCTCTAAGATAATTTTGATGATGTGATTAATGAAAATGAATATTTATTTATAAATAAATGTAACATCAAATCATAAATGCTTGTGCATAGTTATCTAGAGATTAAAGTATAAAATGAGGCCAGTAAGCTAAATTCCTAATTTTGTTTTTACATTTAATAAGATCAAGATTATGGTTGCAAGGATGACCTCTCCAATGCAGACATGACCTAGGTCAGATAGCCAAGTTGGATTAGTGCCTAAGAGGATTGAGAATCAAAATTAGATAGATAAGCCAATTGCACCAAGATCATATGCACATAAGCATAGGGATAAGCAATAGGTAGATGGATAGATATAAGTAAGATTAAGTATGTGAGCTGGACATTACACAAAGAAATTACACCAAACTAGGAACAAAACTAGTAGGAAGATGCATCAAGGATGTATTTTTCACCATTACACTGCAATATTATTATATTAGAAATTGCAGTGTCATCACTTATTTGGTGTGATTAGGATGTAACCTATTTATAATTTATGAATTTGACTATTACTAGAAGGTCTAGAACCACTTTCATCTTAAAGCTAGCCCCACTGTACTTTTCAATACAACCCTCTTCAAAAATAGATCTTAAATAAAGGTAAATGGTTTTGATAAGAAACACTAATGTAACAAATGGACTAGGTTGCATGATGTGACCAAATTTAGAACTAAGCCACACAACTTAATTTTGTTTGCATCAACATTGATCTTAATAGAGAACTTTATGATAACCTTCTAATCTCTTTAAAAAATTATACTTTCTAATTCAAAATATCTATCATCTTGAAGCTAGACCCACTATACTTTTTAGTACAACTAGGCTCTTAAAAATATATCTTAAGTGAAGGTGAATGATTTTGAAAGAGAACACTAGCAACAAATAGATTATGTTGCATGATGTGACCAAATTTGGTACTAAGCTGCCACACAACTTAACTTTGTCTCCATCCACCTTGATCCTAATAGAGTTATATTATAATCTCTCATCAACATGCTAATTTTTAATTCAAATTACCTATCAAAATATATGAACAAACTAACTACAAGATCAAATCAATACATGGTAAAACAAATAAACGCATTTTTTACTGAACTCTTATATATTTAAATTAAATTAAATTAATATTGTTTAATTATTTTAATTAAATTTAGATCACATTATGTTTATTTTTGTCACACAATACTTCAAATCAATAGCTATCATTATAATGAAAATGAGTTGAAATATCTTATGCCAATTGCATATCACCTATGTTAAAATGTGTAAAGTGCGGAAAAATACTAAACATAGTATTGCAAAAAGTATTACTTATTACAAAGATGGAAAATACATCCTTTATAATTTGGAAATATCCATAACTCTATAAAATAGCAATAATCCATTAATGAAGTAAAAGTTTTCCATAAACTAAGAAGTGTTACAATTCCATTACATACACCAATCTGGTGTTACAAAACATCTGTTTCAATGTTACAACTAGATATAATACATCAATATATCAACGAAAGTAAAGTTACATTTACAACTTAGCTATACCAGCCATACAAAAGAGTACAATGAAATAAATATCCATATAATATAAGAATCTCTGAACTCAACCGTTGTGATCCTCTGATCTTCCGCAAGCCGAGACCAAGAGTGTGGTTAAGGCACTTTTTCCACCCAACCACGAAGTACTGGACTTCCCCAGGTTTCTTCCTAACTTGAAGAAAACACCGACCCTGCACAAGGAGTCTAGCAACCTGGAACAGTGTAAGCAGGAGGGAATCTCTCGATGCATACCTGTTGCTTGTATGCATCCTATCCTAGAATGACAAACTCTTGCAAGAAGGATGTGGCAGAGACATATATAACATAATTCTAGGTTTTTTAATAATCCATCTATTTCAATAGTACAATAGCTTGGCCAAGCAATAAAACAAAAGTAATAGTCTTAGAAATAGTAAAATTATCATCTCTGGGAGCCCATATTCGGCATCCTATCCCAAAAGTACATTACTTTACCCAAAATACATGCAATGAATAGTTTCCTAAGATTAATTATCCATGATCATAAATATCCACTCCATAAAACAATTACAGTTTTCATCATCCAATTCATTCCTCAAGTTTGTTTGTTGTCTAAGTTTACAATTTTCCAATGGTTTATGTCAATTTTCAAGATAAGATATTTTCTAGTTGTGATGAATCCATCAGTTTACTATAGTGCCATTTCTTTCACAATTCAATGTTTTTGATATAATTCTAGTTTTGATAAAAATAGTCTCAATACTACATTTATCTTCATACAAGAAACTCTCAATCAATAAGTTTAAATTATGGTTCTATCATCAACTGTGTAAACTAAAATAAAATGTAACATCTTTTATTATTATCATATGGGTTTGCTGTAACAACATTATAATGATTTGGTTTTCTTTGTTTATGAAGTTACTACTGTGGGATTTTAATTGTTGTTTTATATATATATAAAACAAAGAAAAACAAATCATTATAATGTTTTTACAACAAACCCATATGATCCACAGTGATTATATATATATAGCTAAGAAATCTGAAGTAATTGATAGCGGTAATATTATATAGTATACAACATACTTAACAATCTTTTATATATTCATACGATAGAGAAAAACTTACAATAACAAAAACTAATATAATAAATACCTAAATGTTTCATAAAAGTAACACACACACATATATTGCCATATCCAGCGAATAAACCGTGAAAGGCATCTCATGAATGGCACTGCATATAGAAGTTAAGGCAAAAGAAAATGACTAGCATATATATTTTACCATATCCAGTGAATAAACCGTGAAAGGCATCTCATGAATGGTGCTGCATATAGCAGTCAAGGCAAAAGAAAATGGCCAACGAATGGCATAAGATAAGTAAGTTTCAAGCTTTAAAATTGTAGAGATTCAAACATAGATTGGCATCTCCCCATATGGGGTCGTAGTCCCTTTTGGGGATTGCGGCACCATGTGGTGGGTGCCGTAGTCCCAAGCACACTATCCTACAGTCTAACACGGCCTTAGCGCCGATAATAACCCTCTTTTGATCTTTAATTTAATTCAAAATATTAATGGATGCAACTGCAATATATGTATAATTTGATTTCAATACAACACTTTAATATAAATTTATATAGGCGAATTTATATATGAATCTCTCTCTCTATATATATACACACACACAATTTTAGTATATATATACATATATGAGATTTCATTAGGAAAACATATACACAGTAATGTATTTACTGTTACAACATATATTCATATAGATAACATTCACAATGATGATAATATGTATAAAATATAGAAAAATATATCTTTCCACAAAGAAAATACAGAGATTTGTCCACACAAAATTAATCACACACAATTTGAGAATATAGATTTACATAAAAACCTGGAGCTCACTCTCTAATCAATCGAATACTTGAAACCCTTTGTTTCCTAATAGCTTCCTTTGTTCTAGATCGTTAACCTTTTTGCCAAAGTCCTTCTTTCTAGTATCAATAAATCTTGTGTTTTTGTTTCAGATTCAGCGATGAGAAAGAAAGCTGTGAATAATTTTCTCTCTATCGAGAGAATAAGTTTTATTCCTCTTTTATTATTTTCCTCTCCATTCTTCTTTTTTTTTTTTTTAAATGCGCCTGGTAAACTTTTTAACTTGACCGGCGACGCTGGTACGACACGCCCTCCGGCGCCACGCGAATGCTTTTGCCCGGAGCAATGAACCGGTGAGGCCACAACTGGGGGACCTCATCCCCTAGGAAGAACACTTCAAACCCGCGAGCTCATTGGCCCAGCGAAGGCGTAAAGCCTTGCAAGCTCGTTGGCCCAGTGGGGGTTTAAACTCTGGTGGCCGCCACTACATCCTAAGCGACTTAACCACCGAACCATGCCATCATCGGCATTTTCCTCTCCATTCTTGCTTTGCTTTATTTTGTGCTTTATTTCCTAAATAAAGTTTTCTTTTCTATTTTTCTATTGTTTTATTGTTTTCTTCTTTTTTGTTTTGTTCTAAAATCTTGTTTCCTTTCTAATTCTATTCTTTAATTTATCACAAATAATATTAAAATAATAAACATGATTATCTCAACTTTCTATAAAATAAATAATAATAAAATATATTCATTCTTCAAATAAAAATCAAATAAATAATTAAATCATTCACTCTATTTTCCTATGAACACATAATATTAAATAATTATTAATTAATTAATCTAACTATAACACAATAATAAAATCAATCAAATGCAATTACAATGCATCTACATGACTTTAAGTGATGTGTGTGAGACAAATCCCTCAATCTTAACTCTGCTAGGCTACTAACCTCTTTTACCTTAACCACACCCTTGTCTTCGACAACCTGCAACTCATGATAAACTCAAATTTTCCATTAATATGTTAGTAACCCAATAGCCGAAGCATAGCTGAAACATCAAAATTAATAACATGAATATAACATTTATTTCATTTCATCTTTTCCATATTAAAATTATCATTCATCTTTCAAAATAACAAATTATTCATCTAACCACACATAATTGTTCATGAAATATTTCCACATAAAGTAATTCTAGAATGTATCAAAATTTGAGACGCGACATTCTTCTTCACTTGGATGTCTTATTACAAAACATCTACATAAAGAGTCTTATACATTCAATATCAATAATATAATAAATGTCATCATACGCATAAATAAAAATAACTAAAATTTCAGATGTGGAAAAGCTTTATCAATATCTTCTGCATTTTCCCAGGTGGCACTATCCACCGAAGTAGTGGTGCTACTCGACTTTATACAAAATGATATCTCAATTTGCAATTAATATTGAGTCCATCAAATAAATCCAAGTATATAATCAATCAATAAATTCACATGGCACATCTGCCAATTCAATGTATAATTCAACACATGGTACAACTACCATTTAATTACATTTATTCTAACATAAGAGTAACAATCACATCTTTAATCTGGTACCCCATATATATATATATATATACCACATTGTTCATAAAATCTTATTGTAACACAATATAATATCAAGAGATCAGTCCTCCAAGCAACTATTGATCGTGACCTCCAACAACGAGGCAAAATTCCTACATATTCCTAACACTGTCATATAAAAATTGGTTGACAGGGTCGACTGTCAAATTTAAGCCCTGATCTAGGTGGTTGGGAATGGGATTAGATATTCCTAACACTTCTTCTGCCAGACCAATTTTCTACCACCCATTTTATTAAAAAAGATTTAGAAGGAGAAATATTCCAAAACTTACCTATCAAGATGCGCAATTTGAAGTTCTTAATCTGTTGTGTCATCAATGAGTCTAGAATTGTTTCCACGAGAGTTGTCTGCTTTTGTGTTGTCTGCTGTCAAGTCTGTATCCCTCGACTTTTATTCTTCTCCCTACTTTGTGCAACCATTTTACCATAATGTCTATCTCTTCTTTGTGCTCCATTGTGAATCTTTCTGAGTCGGCCTTGAACATTTTTCTTTCTGTAATCTTCTCTATGTACTATCCGCCATGAATCTCTTTTTTTTCGTATGGCCAAAGGGTTCTTTTTTGTTTTTTCCCTTGGAAATAACTCAGATTGTGACATAAGTGGACCTTTTCAAAACCATCCATCACATGTCCCCTGTTTGTTTCCAATATGATGCAACTTGTTATTCCAAGTGTCCCTTTGAATGCTGTGTTAATAGGCCCCCCTCAGATCTGAGGTTATTTGTATTTTCAAAAAAACCAGGTCGCAGCTGTGTGGTCTCTAAATGCTCATTGGTGTAAGATACCCAAAGTTTGTTGGTTGCACCATAGAATATGGGAGGCATGGCGTGACTATTTTAGACTGTTAAAATATTCTTAAGTCATCTGTTTAACTACTAATAGTACAGGGTGGGCGTTACTGATACACGTGATTGGGAATAGATTCATTATTTACAACTGCAACTTTACTATCAAGATAACTGTGAAAAGATTGATGCTTTTGTATATGTGCCGCCATACTGTTGCTGAGGATTATGCTGGCCGCTCTTTTTGAAACAAGTTGGAGTAAAGTTTGAAAGAGAAGATCTCATTAGGAAGGAGGCATTTGACCATGTTTATGGTAGCCTTTAAAAGACACGCCAAGGAGGTCCATGGACAAAAGGCAAACTAATTGTCAATGTCCCTAAACACAATATAGTTCAATGAGGTAAAAATCTTGCCATGCTTGAATAGTGTTGGATATGCTTACAGCCCTATCATGTTGAATGTTAGGATTTGAATATTATTATTATTTATGATATTCTTACATAGTTTTGGCAGAGGGTTTATGTGGATTTTCTGAAAATTTGGCACTTGAGAAGGTTGATCTCTAAATTGTGTAGGATGGGAGATATCCGTAGGACGTTTGGGGTGGCCAGTTACCCAACTTGTTGGGCGAGGTTGGAGGCAAGGATGTGCGCTGAAAAGTGCCACTTACTTTAAATGAATTAATTAAGAGTATAATGGGAATTTGCTCTTTCATTTCTAAACTAGATGTAGCTATGAAATAGTAAATGAGACCCAACCCTTCCTTTTGGTTCTAATCTATAACAATTTCCTTTGTAGGAGACCGCCATATGTACCATTGTCAACCTGGTTATTCATATCTCTATTTAGCAAGTCATTATAATACCTTAGAAACATCCCCACTTCTAAATTAAAACCATACCTTTGTAATTGTAAACAAAATGGCTTGCTATGAAAAGAAAAAAAAAAATTGAAGGGCATTGTACATGGAACTTTCTTTGAGTTGATAGCCCAATGTTGACCACATGCAAAAAAATTAATAATATAGGATACCTCTGCAACCTTAAAATATTATTGTCTAAACTAATCTCAGGAGTGACATTACTATTGCTCACAAAACTAAACAAACTTATTATGAACAATGTCCAAAATGCTATAATGTCAACTAGCTTAAAACTGGATAGTTCATGAGTCATGATATAACATGCTTTATACTAGTAACTTAAAAAGTAAACACCACTTGGTAAAATATCTTTAGATTTCAAATTACCTCAAACATCACTTGGAGGCCAATGCATTTAAGTAATTACAAAAGCTTATATTAGGTATGCTCATGCCATCACCTTTTAGACCACCAAAATTTTATTTTGAGTGTTCAAGATGTACCATCATGGTTAGCATTAGGAACAAATTTATACTACCCACAGATTGATTCAACAATCACAACTTTATCTATCTGATTGGTTACTTTTCCCAAAGAAACCTGATAATATAAAATATTGTAGTGAGAATCTAAGTAGCTACAAATTCTTGTAAATTATCTTTGACGAAACAAGCTTGAAACAAATTTCAATATAATACAATAAGCAACTTGCTTTTCCAAAGGTGTTCCTGGTCGTATAAGATATTTATAATTTTTGACCCTTAGGAGGCATATCAAAGGTGCGCAAAAGATTGTGCTTTCATTCTAGAGAAATGCTGAGAGTTAAACTTTGCACTTTTTCACCAACCAGATAAACCAATGTTTAATATCACAAACTCATAGATTGTCCCTCTAAACTCACACTCTCCAAAGCATGTGGTATTCCCATTCATCAAAAGCAGAGGATTGACAAATAGCACTAATCATATATGCATTCCCATTTGAAACCAAAAAAGATTATGAGCATCTTAATAGTTAGATCTAGAAAGGTAGAAAGTAGTGAATAATGTCAGAATTTTGCAAATTCCCTACAACTCACTTTGATTTTCTACGGAGGACCATTACCGCATGTCAATTTATAGAATGCATTGGTGCTTCATATAGACTCCTTCAAGTTATATCCATGTTTCATATAGACTCCTTCAAGTTATATCCATGTTCAATTAGTTCAAATCTAATAAATTTTAGCATTTTAAAAATCCATAGAAAATGTAAACCAAGTGCACGTTACGAGAGCTCTTTGTATGCTCCTCTTTTCTCTTGTGAGATAAGAGAAGTAGATAATCAAATGATTTTCCAGAATTACAAAGAGAAATTAACAGTAAAAAATGTCTTATTACATGGAGTTTGAGTCATCTGAGAAAACCAGAGATTGGAATTGAGAAAATTTGAAAGGACAACATAAAAGCAAATAGAGGAGTTAAGATGAGAAACGAAGACATTTTAAGGCAACTGCAACTCCAAAGGTAGCAGTACTTCTCAGCGTGATCAGACCCTGTAAACAAAACGAGGAACAAATAAATGAATATATATTATGGAGAAGAAGAGACAAAGAGGAAATTAGCTACCAACTTACTGCTCAAACTCAACGAAAACTTTCCCAGCCTGAGGAACGGCAATCCTGGCGAATGCCTCTTGAGATAAAACGATGGTGGCAGCGCATCCGGGCGGGCAAAAATCAACAATCTCCACGACGGTGGATCCGCTCTTGCAAGGCTTGGGAACGCCATCATTTGTTCCCTTGATGCACCTCACTTTGTACAGTCTTCCGCAGACGGCTCCGTCCTCCCACAATGCATCGCTTGCTGCCGCGAAAAGATTTCCGGCTGGAAATTGTGAGGTGTCGTTTTTATAGCATGCCGAGGCTGCCAGCGTCAGTGCAATCAATCAGTATAGCATTCTTCACAAAATGGCAAAATACCCATTCACAATTTAGAAAACAGTATACTTACGGACATATGGAGGAGTGTAAAATGCGGCTGTTTGCTGCTCAGCCTCAGCCATAGAGCAATAGCAGCTCCAAATAAAACCCACTGTAAACACAACTTGCCAAATGCTACGAGCAACTCCACCCGCCATTCTCTCTCAATTCTCTTACTCAAGAATATCAAGAGAGATGCAATTTGTTTCTGAATGTTAAGTAATGCAGCCTCGTATATATAGAATACACTCATAACTTGCCCTCTATCGCCGATCTCGTCGATATTGCCGTCTATTTTGTCCATGCCGGCTATTTTATGGAGCTCTCTTTGTCATGTCATGTCATGCGGCACATTTTGTGAATTCCTCAAAGCTACTTATAATAACAAATAGTTTTGCATTTAGAATAAAAATCAATCATTTATATAATATAAAAATAAAAAATGGTGATGATAATGATGAGTTTTAACTTTCTTTATATGAATTAGTGAATTAGAGTTTTTAACTCTATTGGTTTTAAATGAAAATATGGAACATGTCAAGGGCTACGATGGCAATTACTCAAGTCCAATCTGCCACATAAGCGGTTAAAACAACCTCAAACTATCTCGTCTCCATAGCAAGTATATGTGCTCAAGCATATCAACATTGACGATTGTATATTGATTAAAATGAAGACATAGAATCGAAGTACAAAATAACTCTAATGGTTTTAACATCCAAACAAGAGATCGATTCCTTTGATTATGAGCACATCGCCAAAAAGATCACAACAAATAGAAGTGAATGGAAATTAACTAAACTCATAAAAAAATGACAAAGCGAGAATGTGACGCGTGATCGCCATCAGCTGCAACAATACCGCCAACATCTGGAAAAGTACAACTGAACTACAAACTATGTTGAAATCAAACCAAAACTGAGATAACTATTTTTTTTGGTGATGCAGGATTACGTGTGTGCTCGGGTGCTCCTGCATCAATAATCAATTAACTTCTGGAATTCGTAGATATCTTAACGGCTATTCATTGATATGTAATAAACCTAGATATACCCTTGAATGATTCACCAACATTAATTTACTTTTACTTATGTGTCGATCCAAATCAACATACATAAGGCAACAAATTGATGTTTTTTTATAAATATGGATGCCATATGCATTCAATATCCATTATGCAATTGTGTACATGCTCACATATGTGTCTACAATGCTTACACATTAGATTTTACATCCCTTTGATACTACTACTAACATATGATCTTTCCACTTGACAAAGTCTGAAGATAATGGTCTAGTAAAGAAGTGTGTTGATTCTTTAGATTGCATATGAATGAAATTTACTCCTACTTGCTGTCATAAACAACAACCATGCTTGTGATTAGCTAAACATCTGAGTTATATGTAAAACACTATTTTGTGCATACCATGTAATAATTTTTAGTCCATGAGACAACTTTTAGGGGTATTTTATCAAATAGTTCATGTTCCTTGTCTATGCTTCTAGATTTTGCCTACACGTCTACCAAGGCACTAGCAACTACAATATCTAAGAAAATACTTGCCAAAAATTAGAGCCAAGATCACTATGTAAAATGCAAGTATCAAATCTAGAGTAGTTTGATTGTGCAAAAGACGAATACATATAGAAGATCAAAGGTAGTTAGTAGTTAAGAGAAAGACTCAACAACTAAGACTGGTTTTCAAGTTGACTCCCTACAAACTAGCCTGAGTGGCTAGTTTAGTGGGAGACTTGATGACTCCTCAACTAACCTCCTAACAACCTTGACATTTCTCAAGATTATACAATGACTCACCTAAGTAGGATTAAACGTACATGTGTATAATATATATTAAATATATATACCCTAACACCCCCCTCCCCTTAAGCATAGCTTATGTGGGCATAAAAGAAATGGATTCCGGCTACAAAGCCTGATGAGGTACCCAAGTACAATGCAGTCTCTCATAAATGGAGAAAGGTAGAAAACCCTGTAGGAAAAAAACTACCCTCCAAAAGAGACAAATTATACAGGTGAAGAATTACTACTTCTTTCACTAAGTACAATAAAAGATTGCCCCCATAGGAGAGAAAATGATAGAAGATCTATGAGACCCCCCATAATACATGTCCTATTGCAGTGATGTTGAATAGTCGACAAAGGATGCAGATGTAGATCCAAGAATGCCGAACAATGTTCATTCCCTTGGGAAGAAAATAAACCACTTGAAGATGTAGGATATCTTCCCATGCGAGAAGATGTATGTATGATCTTGAATAATGCTAAAGCTGATTCAATAATATTGATGCCCATGTCAATGCCTTTAAAGAGTGCTCATGTGTCGCCATGTCGATGTCGAAGGATACCATAATCAAATTAGGTGCATGTGCAATAGATGAGGATGATGACGATCCAGAATCATGTGTAGGATGATGTAGAGCATGAATATCCGAAGAGTACAATGGAGATGCAGCTTCATCAAAACTGTCATCAAAGAGAAGACTGATGTCCTCAATGTGTGCTTCCATGTCAACAATGTGGGACTCTAGAAACAAACAAGTGATGTCAGGTACAAATGTGTCCCAATCAACAATGCTAGGAAGACTGATATCCTGTTGCAAAGAAGCACCAGAAGATTTCAAAGAAGTGACTTTAGAATCTGATGAGGCAACAGTACGAGTGATGACTTCTTCTATGTCACAGGAACATTCTATTTCTGTATCATGATTAGGGATGTGAGTTGTGATCAAAGCAAGATCATGTGGGAATGGAGAAACATTTGTGTCTCCATATATCTCCCAAATTTTGATCCATAATGCATGTGCACAGTCAATATCCACGATGGCATAATATCCATCATGGCATACAAAGCGACATTTGGAATATGTAAACTAATTAATCTAACAATGTAATCATGATGATTAAACAACTTAGTCTTCTGAGATTGTTTACCAGGGTCAAGGACAAGTCCATACAGATGGGGTATAAGATTAAGGATCATGAGATGTTTTAGGATGCCTTCACACTAGGACTTATAGTTTCCCTTGTTTAGGTTGATTACAGAAGAGTTTTATATCTCGTGATTAGAACAAGTTAATTCGTTTAGACAAAAGAAAGTCAACACATTAAAAAACCCAGATTAGGTGACCCTCCTAGTTTTGGCACTTTAAGAAGTTCTTAGTGTTTTTTAGACAATTAAAATGTCTATACTAACACTGACATTTGTAAAAGAACCTCTATATAACCCCTATTGTGTATTTATTTTATATTTGTATGTAATTTTTTTTTAGCCTACCTAAAATAAACTTGCAAAATAAATAAAAAATACACTTTGAATGCCCAAAGTTAAAAATCCCTAGTTAGGGCATGGGAAAATTAGTGCTTAATGCCAAACAATAAGATAGAGGAAATAAAAAATAGGGGAGAAGAGAGGTCAAAGCCCAAAATAGGGAAAGATAGGGTTTTCCAAATGCCCAAAAAATAGGGCACGCTGCTTGCAGGGGCGGCCAAGAGTGTTATGGCGGCTAGATGAGGGTGATGACGGCTGCAACGTCTCTTCCTCTTGCTACTCCCAGACCCGCGTGCTGGAATAGATATGGGCCTGCTTCCTTAAGGTGTCAAAGGCTCTCAACCTCTATGTTGCCAAAGGCCTATGAAGCCAGAATCGACCTTCTCTTCCCACTGCCGTGTTTGACCTCTTGTGCGCAGAGGTCTTCTATGTGCAACGTTAGAGAAGAAGTGCGAGGAAGAATGGGGTCTGCCTACACAATGACGTCGGCCTGTGTGAAGAGAATAGAGAAGAGACGGCTCTGTAGGCCACACACAGAGAGTGGGACATCACCAGGAGCAATGTCGCCTTCCCAGCAGGTTCCTTCTTTGCAGCAATGTGGTCTTCTCTTCACGGTTTTTGAAGTCCTTCACCCAGATCAAACAAAAGAGAATAGAGAAGAGACGGCTCTGTAGGCCACACACAGAGAGTGGGACATCACCAGGAGCAATGTCGCCTTCCCAGCAGGTTCCTTCTTTGCAGCAATGTGGTCTTCTCTTCACGGTTTTTGAAGTCCTTCACCCAGATCAAACAAACCAACAAATTAACTTAAAAAAAAAACCAAGAGCTCTGATACCATGTCAGAAATTAGAGCCAAGATCATTATGTAAAATGCAAGTATCAAATCTTGAGTAGTTTGATTGTACAAAAGACGAATATATATAGGAGATCAAAGGTAGTTAGTAGTTGAGAGAAAGACTCAACAACTAAGACTCGTCATCAAGTTGACTCCCTACAAACTAGCTTGAGTGGCTAGTTTAGTGGGAAACTTGATGACTCCTCAACTAACCTCCTAACAACCTTGACATTTGTCAAGATTGTACAATGACTCACCTAAGTAGGATTAAACCTATGTGTATAATATATATTAAATATATATACACTAACAATACTCTTCCAAAGCTGCATTCCCATAAGGAAAGAAGGGAACCAAGTTCAAGTCCACCTATTATATATAAAAATGGAACAACCAAAAGATGAAGTATCACAATCAACTTAATGCACCTATAGGTGAGCATAACTTATCTCAAAAATCTTGTTGGAGTCGAAGTATTCCCACATATTAAAATGGTGAGCCTTTTAGAACTTCAGTTCCCCTTGAACATCGGTAAAGTTTAGAAATTTGCATTGGTTTATGTTTACAACAAAAAAAGTTACATGGATTATGCAAGCCATTACATTTAGTGAGATTTGTTTATTTTAATGGAATATGAAGTAGAAGTCCGATAACTCACTTCAAAGCAATATGCAAGTAGACAAAATCATAGGTGGAATTAACTTCTTTGAACCATAGTTTTGATTGTTTTTCTTTAAACATGCACATTAATTATTGATTGATTTTAAGTTGATTTAAATGCACTAAGATGGATGTGTGATAAAATATGTTAGATTTATTATTTGATTTCAATAGATAGATGCAAATGTGAATACTCTTGTGATTATCCATGTCCTCTCTAAGATGATTTTAATGATGTGACTAATGCAAATGAATGTTTATTTATACATAAATGTAACATCAAATCATGAATTCTTGTGCATAGTTAGCTAGAGATCAAAGTATAAAATGAGGCCGGTAAATGCCTAATTTTAATTTACATTTAATAAGATCAAGATTATGGTTGTGAGGATGACCTCTCACATGCAAACATGACCTAGGTCAGATACCGAAGTTGGATTAGTGCTTGAGAGGATTGGATTATGGATTGGTATAGGTTTGATAATCAAAATTAGATAGATAAGCCAATTGTGCCAAGATTGTATGCATACAAGCATAGGGATAAGCACTGCGTAGAGGACTAGGTGCTAGTAAAATTAAGTATGTGAGCTTGACATTGCACAAAGAAATTATCCCAAACTAGGAACAAAACTAATACGAAGATGCATCAAGGATGCATTTTTCACGATTACACTAAAATATTATTATATTAGAAAGTGCATTCTCATGACTTATTTGGTGTGATTGGGACAAACTATTTATCATTTATGAAGTTGAATATTACTACGAGATCTAGAACTACTCTCATCTTGAAGCTAGCCCCACAATACTTTTCAATACAACCCTCTTCAAAAATATATCTTAAATAAAGGTAAATGGTTTTGACAAGGAACACTAACAACAAATGGATTAGGTTGCATGATGTGACCAAATTCAGGACTAAGCCACACAACTTAATTTTGTCTACATCAACATTGGTCCTAACAGAGAACTCTATTATAACATTCTAATCTCTCAATAACATTATAATTTCTAAGTCAAATTATCTATCATCTTGAAGCTAGCCCCACTATACTTTTTAGTACCACCCTCTTAAAAAAAAATCTTAACTAAAGGTGAATGATTTTGAAAGAGAGCACTAGCAACAAATGGATTAGGTTGCATGACATGACCAAATTTAGGACTAAGCCACACAACTTAACTTTGTTTGCATCCACCTTGATCCCAATAGAGTTATGTTATAACCATCCAATCTCTCATCAACATTCTAATTTCTAATTCAAATTACTTATCAAATCATATAACAAACTAACTAGAAAATCAAATTAACACACTGTAAAACAAATAAAACATTTTTACTCAACTCTTATATTTAAATTAAATTAAATTTATTTATATTCTTTAATTATTTTAGTTAAATTTAGATCACATTATGTTTATTTTTGTAACATAATACTTCAAATCTATCACATGAAATTGAGTTGAAATATCTCATGCCAATTGCATATCACCTATGTTAAAATGGGTGAAACACCATTTCTAATGGAAATGGCTGCATCTAAGCGTTTTGTTATATTTTCTCAATGGACAACATTGCTACATCTCATCTTAGAAATGGTTGCATTTCTCCTATATTTTCTCCATTAAATCTACATTTTAAGTTTTCTTCCAAAATAAAATTTCCATAAAACTATGTTTCATCTTATCTTAGAAATGGTTAGAAATGGTTGCATTTCTCCTATATTTTTTCTATTAAATCTATATTTTAAGTTTTCTTCCAAACTAAAATTTCCATAAAACTATGTTTAAATAATTTTTCTTAAATAGAACTTTAATAAATATCCATACAATAAAATTTTAGTGGCTTTAACAATTTTTTCTTTAAAATTTGAATGTTGTTTAAGATTATCTATTGTTTTTATAAAATTTACTTACTTTTTTAATATAACATTATCTAGGTGGTCACACAATTATATACGTTGGAAACTGGTTAAAATAATTGCACACATGAAATCCAAAGTTTTTTCTAGGTGGTCCACCCACAATCAAAATTTAGCTGCTATAACTAGCATAGAATTTCTCTGTTCTGAGTCCACTGCAAAACATGAAGATAATATGGATTTTGGTTTTTACACTTTTATGCTATCAAGCAAAATCGGCTCATTCTAGTAGGAAAATTTTAGGATTCAATGGGCTTGGTCAGACGCCTGAGATGGGGTATAATGTTTGTCAACTGAAAATACACTGGAATACTGAAATTTATCATTTGTTGATGCATATATAAACTCTGATGCAATGATTGATGTGTTTCTTTTCTTTGTTTAGATGGAACAATTATAATCATTTCCCTTTCGGGGTTGATGAAACTATTATTCGTGAAACAGGTATTATTTATACTTTGATTCTCAATAACAGTGTTCTGAACTTCTTGCCATGAGAAGATTGAGTTGAAATCTAAAACAATAGTATGGTAAGAATGTTATAATAGTTTCTGCATTTGAACCATTTTCATGTGGGCTTCTTTTGTTAGTGGTAGCAGACTACAATTGGTGGTGAATACTTTAGTAGGACATTTTAATTTACTACATTCATTTTGAAAGAAATAGTTATATTGATCTGTGTGCATTCTACAGCTGATGGAATGGTATCCACTGGATTATCCAAGCTGGGATATGAGTATGTGAATATAGGTCAGATATACAACCTTATCTATTAGCTGTATATATGTTTCCTTGATCAATTAGCCGTTACTAATATTAATCTCGTTGTGTCAATTAAGATGACCGTTGGGCCAACCTGAAGAGAGACTCTCAGGTGCATTACATGCATAATTAAGAATTGAGAGTTACTAGAACTACATTTGTACTTTTTGATGTAACGAAACTCAAACCCTTCTTTCTGGTCAGGGTAATCTTGTTGCCAATGCTTCTACATTTCCTTCGGGCATAAAGGCCTTGGCAGACTATGTTCATTCTAAGGGATTTAAGCTTGGAATATATTCAGATGCTGGGTAAAGCCTTAACAGATCTAGGTTAACAATTATATAACTTTGCATTTTTTTTTAAAATTAGAAAGACTGCGAACCACTATTTTCAGTAATTAAATGTGGTCAGTAAACACTGAACAGATCAATATTTAAAACAAAAAATTCAGACTTGCATGATTGATAAGCTCTCCTCCTTAAACATTATACATGTAATTTGTGCGTTCATAATGACATTGATTTTGCATGATTGATAAGCTTTCCTCCTTAAACATTATACTTGTATTTGTGCATTCTACTTAAACATCATCTATTTCAATGGTCAAACAGTCAATAGCAATTTTACACCTTACCCACATCAAAAAGTGGTAAATATTTGTTCTATTTTTATTGGTCAAAATTGATATTTGACTATTGAAGTGGATGATGTTTAAGAATGGCTGTATTTGTGCATTCATATTGACATTGTTTTTGTTTTTTCAGATACATAACATGCGCTGAAACTATGTCAAGTTCTCTTGGGTATGAAGAGCAAGATGTCGAAACTTTTGCTTTATGGGTAACATGCCACTACATTATCTCACCTAGCATGAGGATGCTAAGCCAATTATTTTCCCCCTTTTATATAAATGCTAAGGGAAAAATCCATTGAATAATGAATAAACAGGGAGTAGACTACTTGAAATATGATAATTGCCACAATAGGGAACATATCCTAAAGAGAGGTAAATGCAATCTCTGCACTAGTTGATGGATGTGTAGGTTTGTGTTTGATATTTAGAGTTGTAAAATATGTTTGAGAACATCAGATACCAAAAAAATGAGCGAAGCACTCAACAAGGTAGGCAGCCCTATTTTCTATTCAATGTGTGTTCTACCTTTAAAGAAGATATCAAGGCATTCATGGTCTTTGTTCTACTATGGATGTAAACTAATTTAGGGGCCAAGCGAACCCTACAACTTGGGCTCCTAAGATTACAAATAGTTGGAGAACTACATGAGATATAGAAGACAATTGGGAAAGGTAGGAAAAATAATTGAAAGGTCATTGTTATACTTTATAAAATAAAAGATTTGATTGCACAGAGAAGACATAATCTTTTTATATATCTTTTACTACAATATTTATTAGTTGAATTGCTTATTTTTAGTATGATATCAATACCTGACCAAAATGATAAGTGTGCTGATTATGCAGGCCCTGGTGGATGGAATGGTAAGTTAACTATCTAATGATATTAGGATAATATTAAATTCTAGTGCAACATTTAAGCTCTTTTTGTAATGATTCTTGTTCTTGAATTGAAAATGAAAACATGACCACGGAGGAATATCGACCCCACTTTAGCATATGGGTTTTAATGAAGGAAATTAACATGCAAATAGGCATATAGTAATCTTGTTGAGTTTGGTTTGAATGTTTTATTTTTATGGTTATTTCAATTGTGTTTTTATCTGCAGACCCTTGATTACTGGTTGACATAAGGTCTATGAGCAAAGAAATTTTAGAGATTCTATGCAATGAGGAGGTCAATAAGGTCAACCAAGGTTGGGAACTAAAATATTTTAAAATCATTTTATTATGAAACATTAGAGATTCTAAGCAATGAGGAGGCCATTAATGTCAGCCAAGGTTGGGAACTACAATATTTTTAAATCATTTTATTATGAAATCTTGTTAATAGTTTTGACTTATCTGTGTGTTGATCATATGGTTTTTTGGGCCTTTCTCAAGATTCTTTAGGTTTAGAGGGAAAGAAAGTGAGCAAGGAAGGGGACCTTGAGCTATTGAAATATTTGTAAGAAATATAGATACAAGTTACATCAATTTGAGATTTTACAATTTAATTAAAAGAATAAATAGTTTATTTAATTATATATATGTAGGTATGGGCTGGGCCATTGTCACACATGAGAGTTGCTGTTACATCCCTCCTTTTGAAAACAATGATGCTATTTACTTTCTTACAAATTTCAGTAAATTACTATGTTGTGAACGACTTGAAAACTAAAAATTTATCTTACAAAGTTGTTTTATGAAATTGCGGAATCTATTGATTACGATCAAGTGATATGTAGACTAAAAGTCTTTATATTAAATGCAATGATGTTTGAATATAATATATTTGGATCATAGATGCTTTGACCACAAAATTGTATGCAAGTTTGTCGATGCAGGAACAGGTGGACCGTGTCCGACGGGAAGAGAAAGTATCTTCGAGAGGGAGTATAGACTCTGGAAATTAATCACGGGTGTTTGCCACTGAGATCGCCAAACAGATAGATAAATCTGTGAACCAACAAGTAAGTCTTGTTTGTCAGTTTGGGTAGTTTAATTGATGTTGACGACATAGGATAACGTATAACCACCTAGTCGGAAGTCGTCTTGTAGAATCTTGGAGTCGTCAATGGCGTCGTAAGTTCCTAATAGCAAGTCGACGTATTTGAGATGTTTAATATTTACGTCTATAAGTATTTATTAAGTCCTCTTGTGGCAAAATTGTTAATCTTGTCTCGAAGTTGAAATTGCGAGAAGTCGGCTTTGTGCATCTAACGTTGTTAGAACTTGTTGGCGTTACGTTCGATCTGTCGCGATTGACGTAAAATGCGTCGAATCCGTGAATTCCTTCTATTCTGGTAGATCGACGAATGTTGAATTGATGCCATAGCGTGAAATAATTCATTTTAGTTGTCGTCTAAAACGTGAGTCTCTTCCTCCAACTTTGACCGCGAGTTGTTATTAATCTGACCTTGAGTTTCTAAGTAAAATGGTCTTTGCCCTCTCTCCATCTCGACCCCAACGATGCTCAAACCATTTCGTAACCTTCGCTGTGGCGAGTTTTAGCTCTTCAATTAAATATTTAGCTAGTCTTGGAAGGTTGATGCTTTTGTCGTAGTTAAGTCGGGCAGTTATGTCCTTTGGCAAGCCTCATCACCGAAGGAACTTAATCTTTCTTATGGTCGTAATAAGTAATGAGGTCGGTTAAACTTCTTGTGATCATGTTAAGTGAAGTAGGTAAAAGATTGTTATGTCAACTCAAGTATTTAAGAGTGTGACGATTGTGTGTTTGTAAAAAGATTCCTCTTCATCGTAGATTTAAGTAATTGAAGCGTTGGCGGTTAAGTTCGGTGTAATTGCTATATTTTGGGATTGCCATCATCAAGATAGCAAAAGGCATCAGTTTGTGCGATGGTTGGAAACTTAACTAAACCACAGATGGGTCGGAGGCTTTCCGGCGTGGGATGATTGAAATGTGAGTGGAAGTCCTTTAGAGAAGGAAAAACATTAATGAAAGATTCCTTTTCTCGCGTGGAAGAGAGGGAGTGCAAGTTTGAGGCCGTCGTGGTTCGGCAGAAGGGAGCTATCGACGGAGGATATGGGCGAAAGGTCGGCGAACGTGGGAAAGTGAGTAGCCGGCCGAGCAGGTGGAATAAGGGTTTATTTCGCGGTTCGTTGAGGAAAGTTAAAACGGTATCAAGAGTCTTGGTCGGAGGGCAGTTAGGACTACGGAGTAAGGAGAGTTTCCGGGGGTGTGGAGAGTAGTTTTTGACAGGGAGTTGTGAATGTTAGAGTGGAGAAAACGGAGAGAGGAGAGTATGGACGAAGGGAGTTGTTTGTCGAGAGAGTTTTGTGGGCTCTGATAGAAGTTAGAGGAGGTGGAAATCGCTCAGTAAAAAGAAGAGAGAGGAGAGTGTGTCGGAGGGTGGAAGAATAGGAAGTATTGCAGAGTTTGTTATTGGTAGTGAGTTAACTAAGGGAAACGGAGAGAGAGCGATGGATGCTCTGGTGTAGTGTTCGCCAGAGAAGAAACTGTGAAACCTGCCTTGTCTGGTGTAGTGTTCGCCAGAGAAGAAACTGTGAAACCTGCCTTGTCTGGAGTAGTGTTCGGCAGTGAGGAAGATAGATTGAGGTGGTTGGTCATTGTGCTAGAAGCAGAAAGGAAGAGCTGTGTAAACTAGAGGAGGACGACCAGCCAAAGGAGAAGTGAAGTTACCGCAGTAATCCCACTCTTTGACAACAGGTTCTTTCCATTTCTTTTTCTGTTTCTCGGTATAGACCAGTGGATGTGTCTTAAATTGCACAAGAATAATTATGTTATAATGAATGAAATGTGAAGACAATGTTTGCTTCTGAGAACCTGCGTGAAGTTTTATTGTTATAAACACTTTATTGCTGTTTAATGGTAATAGAAACCCTTTTAAACGATAAATGCTGCTGTCCGTCAGTGTCCAAGAACCTAGAAAATAGATTCTTATCTCTTTTGGTTGACGATGAACGATGATAAATCTTAGCTCTTGAGGTGCAGTCACTTAAGATCAATCACCGTAAGAAGCAAATGTGAGTTGCAAACTTCAAACCGTCAAAAAAGACGTAAAATATTAAGAGTTTCCTTTAAGACAGAGATAACCACGTAAAATCATTCGAGAGTATTTAAAACAGTAGCTGCATTTTGAGAAACGCGTTACTCCACGAGCATGTCGCGTGGGAGATTAAAACCACAGAGATAAATCTTATTTGACGAAAACTTTAATGTGTTTGATAGCCGAAGTTGAAGTTACAACTAGCTTGAGTCGATTCCGTCTTTTATTTCTTTGTTAGAGGTCGACCGTGCTTGTGGGTCATCTCTAAGGTCATATGAAAGAGATCGAATCTTTTATTAGTGTATTGTGTGATTTTTACCTCGATAACTTATGCAAAAATTATTGACTTAAAAACGAAGTAGGGAGTTAGTTTACTTGTGTCGTAGAACGCCATGCTTTTATGACGGGCATGTAGAGTGGAATACCCGCATGTGGAATCTTGATTATTGATGCATGCGACGATTTTAGTTCGTTTTGTAGGCCTTAAGAGTCTAGAAACCTTGAATTCTGGGATAACAGAATATCGTTTAGATATTCGAGTGTATTGGGCAAACATGGGAAAATAAGTAAACAATTGTGAAACCACTTAGGGTGGTCATTAGTAAACAGTGTTTTTCACGAATATGTGTATATGAAACTAAGAACTCGGGATTAGAGTAAATATTGCGCCAAGCGCCATTACAGGAGGGAATCCTAAAACCTTGAGGGTATCAAGGTCGTCAATTAGTTCAAACGATACAAATTGGAAACTGTAGGATTTCGACCAGTTCAAGTCGAGTAGGGTGGGTGAACCAAGTTCAAGCGTTTGTAGAACGCTAACTAAATACAAATCCTTTGGCCAAGGTGGTGTACTATCCTCAAGTGCATCGAACGTTCACCGTAACTGGATGGCGTTTCTTGTGGAGTGTCGTGCATGACTAGAGGGTATCTAGGGATCTGTACGATAACAAGATACGTTGGTTACAACACCAGAGCTCAGATGGCAAACACCAATGGTTATCCTAAGTCTATCCTCTTGAGTAGGGTAGGGCCACTTCCGGTTAGGAAGGAGTGCGGGAGACCGACGGTCTGTGGTTGGAGGTTAAGCTCCTTGAAGATACTTTCTCTTCCTATTATTGAGGAACTGCCGAGTCTTGAACATGAAGGGTTGACAATCGAGATGCATGATATTGGTATGTTTCCGATATTTGTTATTTCATGAAAATTTCATTTGTTAGAAAACAAAATGTATTATGAATATCATTTCTTTCAGTCTTTATGAGAATGCAAATCATGTTTATGATAAATTAAACAAAAATGTTGTAATGGTTTATAGATGAGAAACTTTTGTTTTTGATTACTATGTTTTAAAAAAAATTTTTACCATCGTGAAAACTTAGTTACTTCTTGTCATTTTGGTTTTGGTCGTTACAGTTGCCCTTATTTTATGGAATAGAAGTCTTGAAAAAGCTTCTATGACTGCCAAATGGAAAGATGTCGGTCTATTGATGAAGTAGTTGTTGAAGCTAGAGATTTATAGGATGTAAGAACACTTGATCCAAACCCTCTATTTAAACATAATTATAAACCTTTATTTATAATCTAATTTTTATTATCCTATTTAGTTTACACACTATTTTATTTGATATGTTTATAGTCCAAATTAAACTTATTTTATGTCAAGTTAAATATAACTTTATGATTTTATGTTGTTTCAGCACACAAATCTTCAAGGAAAATTGTAAGGCGAGCTAAAATCAACAGTTGATTCGCATGCATGTAAAATGTGCATTTTAACACCATACTCTAACTAATCCTTCCATCAAAATATTTTGGAGTAATAATTAAGGAAAAGAACAATTGTGACCTCACATCACATTATTGAATGGTGCGATTTGGTTCAATGTGATCTTATGTTCGGATGCGTAGTCCTAACTATTTCTTCTTAGTTAATTACATTTGTATTAAGTTTGAATTAATAAAAGCATATGATGCATATACTTTTTAAGTCATCCCACATGCTTGGGAAGTAGTAGCTATTTGGGATACAATTAATTAGGTATCCATGAATATATTGTATTGAGCATTGCTCTAGGACGTTTCCCACTCGAAGATGCCTACAATTTATGGCAATATAAATTTGGTATTTGAATGGATTCTTGTGTTTTTATTTACAGATTAAAGAAAAAGTCTCTTAAGCGGCCAGAGCTACAGTAGACAGAGGTGGAGGAGGGCCGCGGTCATCTTGATTTCCCCATACATCAGCAGGGTCTCTTAGGAATCTTTATCTTTATCTTTCTCTTCAATGCCCATAATTATAGGGTTTTGAAAAACATTCAAATTATGATCATCTAATTTAAAAACAAAAAGCTCATTGCTTGAAATAATTTTTAGCACTTTAAAAATCCATAGAAAATGTAAACCAAGTGCACGTCAGGCAGAGCTCTTTGTATGCTCCTCTTTTGTGTTGCGAGATAAAAAGAAGTAGATAATCAAACGATTTTCCAGGTTTACAAAGAGATCAATAAAGATTATGATGAGACATTCACAAATGTCTTATAAGGAATGGCAATTTCAAAGTAGTTCTCTTTATTTAAATTACGGACAGCATAAAAAGCGATTGGAATTGAGACAATTTGAATGGACAACATAAAAAGCAAATAAACGAGTTAAGATGAGTAAGGGAGACATTTTAAGGCATTTGCAACTCCTAGGTAACAGGGCTTCTCAGCGTGCTCAGATCCTGTAAACGAAACGAGGAACAAATAAGTGAATATATATAATTAATGGAGAAGAAGAGAAAAAGAGGAAACTAGCTACCAACTTACTGCTCAAACTCGACGAAAACTTTCCCAGCCTCAGGAACGGCAATCCTGGCGAATGCCTTTTGAGATAAAACGATGGTGGCAGCGCATCCGGGCGGGCAAAAATCAACAATCTTCACGACGGTGGATCCGCTCTTGCAAGGCTTGGGAACGCCATCATTTGTTCCATTGATGCACCTCACTGTGTACAGTCTTCCTCAGGCGGCTCCGTCCTCCCACAATGCATCGCTTGCTGCCGCGAAAAGATTTCCGGCTGGAAATTGTGAGGGGTCGTTTTTATAGCATGCCGAGGCTGCCAGCGTCAGTGCAATCAATCAGTATAGCATTCTTCACAAAATGGCAGTACCCATTCACAATTCACAAAACTGTATACTTACGGACATATGGAGGAGTGTAAAATGCGTCTGTTTGCTGCTCAGCCTCAGCCATAGAGCAATAGCAGCCCCAAATAAAACCCACTGTAAATACAACTTGCCAAATGCTTCGAGCAACTCCACCCGCCATTCTCTCTCAATTCTCTTACTCAAGAATATCAAGAGAGTTGCAATCTGTTTCTGAATGTTAAGCAATGCAGCCTCGTATATATAGAATACACTCATAACTTGCTCTCTATCGGCGATGTAGTCGATGCCCTCTATTTTGTCGATGCCGGCTATTTTATAGAGCCCTGCTTGTCATGTGATGTCATGCGGCACATTTTGTGAATTTCACAAAATTACTTAAATAAGAAATAGTTTTGCATTTAAAATAAAAATCAATCATTTATATAATATAAAAACCTGAACTGGTGATGATAATGATGAGTTTTAACTTTATTTAAATGAATTAGTGAATAGAGTTTTTACATGTATCAATCATTTATATAATATTATAATTAGAGGTGCCTCTAAGGGAAATCATGGACCTTGAGGCTATAGAGGGGTGATTAGGGATTGGAATGGAAATATTAGAGGTGCTTTCGTGGTGTTCCTTGGGGTGTAAACTAATCACTATGTGGAAGTAGCTACAACATTCCATGGATTGAAGTTGATCAAAGACATGGGCATATCTAATTGTGTTATAGAAGGGGACTCCCACAACATTATCAATTGCCTCAACAAGAAAGATAAGCCAAGATAGACCATTGAAAGCGTCATACAAGACTCCATTTACTTGCTTGACTCTCTTCAATGTACCCAATATTGTTTTAGAGAGGCTAATTATTGTTGACCTACTGGATAATATGGGAGTGATGTCAAGGGGTGAGAAGAGATAAATAGGGGGTAATTACCTTATCAAATCCTTTTTGATAGATAAACATGACAACAATGGTTGAAATGCTTAGCTCACATCTAGTGATGATCAATATATTAATCATCACTTATAAGACCTCTCTATTGCACTCATTGTGGAAGTATGGGAAGCCGTCACAAGATAGAATCATAATGAGAAACACGTGTGAGTTGTGCATGAGTATTATGCTATCAAGGGTACTAGCTTTCTCTTTTCCAAGTCTAGAAAGTTTGAGGGTTTGGAAGACAACTAGGTGTTCAAAAAGAAAGTTTACAGTTGTCCTCTAAAGACTGGTAGGGTCCCATTACTTTCTATGATCATGGGTGATGATAGGAATAGGACATAGACTATATCTTGTGAAAAGTTTAAAAAGAATCACAAATCTTGGAAGATCTTGAAGGCTAGTGCCTTAACGCCATTCATGGAATGAGTTAATCATTATGATCTTAACCTAGGATTGGAATTTTCCCACAAATGGCACAATAGGGACATAAAAATTAGGGGCATAGATATGGTCATATCTAAGTATCTCATTGTGGAAACCACAAGGATAGAGATTGAAGGGAGAAAGATATTTAAGAATAAAATAATGAGGGAAAAAGATAAGAATATTTTCACATAGAATGGGGAGAAGATAGAGTGCTACCAAGTTGTTTACATGAGAGATCTACCATACTATCGCTATGGTTATTATGAGGTACATGACCTTAGAAGGTAGATTCACTACCTTGTTCACTTACTATTAGGAATTTGCATGTCCAATAAAACTAATTCCACATAACCCATAAGGAGAAAATGATGCAACAAATAACCATAATGCAAAGTTCAAATGACAAACAAGAAAGAACACAAGATATACCCTGGGAAAACCCTCAAGAGGGAAAAAACCTAGCCTCCAAAAGCATCCATACTCATATGTATTATTCAACAAAAGATATTACAATACATTTCATGAGTCTCCATGAATACCTCTGAATCATCAAGCACCTCCAATGCATCCTCCATGTGTCCAAGCATGAATCCACACATCCCATTCCATGCTTCACAATTTGTACTTGTAGGAGAGAGCTCAATACAATGATAGTCTCTCACAAACCTTTACCTGCCAACAATGAATTTAGCCAACCTCAAATAATAAAATTGTGCTTTCTTTTATAATTCAAGCTTGCACAAATACAATGAGAAAACCATGTGCCCCAAAAACCATGGGTAACATAGAACCATTGACCTCTCATTTAAGTATTGGTACTACATTTTCTTCCCAACAATTAAATAATACAAATAAACAATTAACTACTCTATGTGTCCCACACACATAAAATAATTAACCTAATGTTACATACAACTTATACAAGTGGATAAAATAATACAATATTATGCAAGGTGTAAAACACCTATTCTAACATTCTCCCACTTGTTGTATGCATTGCATAAGGTTCAATCAATGAAATATCATCATAGGCAAACATGAAATCACATGAATCTCTAGCATCCTCTCGTGCTCCATCAAGATATCTGCAATAAAATCAGAATGGCCACCATCTCAAGAAAGAACTCCTCTCATCCTCCAATGTGCCACCTATGGAAGAAAAGGAACATGCCAAGGTGAAGATGCACCAATCCAAATAACACAAGCATCAAATCTAAGTGATAGCAAATGACTCCAAGCTGCTGTCAAAGGTAAAAACCCACATGACTAGAAATAACACCCATAACACATTTCTAATACTTCCAACCATCCATACCTCCTAGGTATCAACAACATCAATAAACTCATGCCAACAACATATCTGGAACCCATATACCGCAATCACAAGCTCCATGTATAAGACCTGTCAATGAAGAACACATGCATCCAAGAACTCCCATTGCATGGGTAATGTCAAATCTAAAAATAGATCAAAGGCATACTAAGTCTACCCATCAACACTCAACCATGGTGTGGCTAATCTACAAGCCAATGTAGTATTAAGGACAGTCACAATTATCCACACATGCAAGATAGATCGTTGTATACTCTCTCACAACATGTCACCATAACTATCCCCAAAGTAGAACCATATCAATATGACCCTCCAAGAAGTGCAGCCATAAGACAGAGAGAAAACCTGTAAATCATAATGTTCTACAAACACCTTAAAGTGCTAAGATGTGTCAAGTATTTTCTCCTCTGCAACTGGAAATGAAAAGCCTCAAAAACACCCAACTATTCAATTTCATAGATCAAATAAACATATGTAACATGTAACCAACATGGATGTAATCCTCTCTAACCAAGATAGATCAAACTCGTAATCATTCCATAACTAGGAATAAGCCCAATCACATCTCCTAAACTCCTCATAATGAATATCATAAATCAAACCATATGAAAAATGAGATAACCATGCTAACATCCCTCAAAAGAACCCTCCAAAACCAATAATTGTAGCTCTAGATCCATATCTATGAGAAGATAAAGCATAAAGCAAAATGCATCTAAAAGGATGGAAAATACCTCATAGATGATAAACTATTGAGTAGACCAAGAGCAGGGAATGAGAATGCTCCTCCAGGATACACCAAGACACAAAGACTCTTTCCAAGAACAATCTCCTCTAGGTCCATGAAACACATCCATATCTAGGTGTAAGGTTCCTCAGTCTATTTTTTGTAACCTCCAATGACTAACCATCTCAACAAGTGTCTCTAATCCCAAGAGAACTCTAGACTCACTTAAGTCTCAAAGTATCCATGAGCACCTCCATGATCAATCCATGCTAAACTCTAAGAATCTCTCAAGCAAATGGCCAAAGTACTCAATATCAAGAGAACCAACAAGATCATTGTCAATGCTCCTATTGCACATCTGCATAATCAAGAAGCCCATCATGACATGATGATCTATCCATCTCCTCACGCAGATTACATGCACTGATGCACACATCCTATCTCAAGAGAACTTTTATCATGTCAAAACTCTAATGCGAGATCAAGAGTCCATCAAGACACAAATCAAGATATCTAAACAAAGGATCAACATCTCCAATCACATGAAGATAACCATCTCCTGTCAACACAACTCAAAATTTCAAAGAACTCTCACTACCAAGAGCTCCTCCATGACACCAACATCCACTACAAAAGCTCATCCATCACAAACGTTGAATCCATATTATTGCCAAATCTCCCACTAAATCATGATACCAAGCTATCCATGGCAACAAGGTAATCATCTCCTAAATGAAGATTATCCATGGCCCCAACATAATTAAGGAATCTAACTATTGTAACATCAAAATCTCCAAAAAGGTAGAGTAGAACCATGATATCCAAACCAAGAAGATAAAACAATCACTGTCAAAATCTCACATAAAACCATGTATCCAATCTATCCATGATATCATGATAAACATGCTACAAGTTCCAACAATCAACTATCTAGGAACTTAAAACATGCATAAACACTAAATCAATCTTGTGGATATAGATAGTCCACATTTGAGTCATCCAACTGTACCTAAGGCATAGCTAATCCACAAAACTACATAACTTGTAGATCCAAAACAAATGTAACATGCAAACTCGTAATCACACTAGTAACATGCAAACTGAGATATCAAAGAATGCAACCTATAGACTCCAAGACTCAAACACCAAATCAACGCTAGATTTAATTTGTCAAACAAGTCCACAAATGAGTAATCATAGTCAAGGAACTAATCAAGCATCCAGGAGTTAAGAACAACCTCCTAAAATGACACCACAACACCACATTTCATCTCAAATCAAACATCATTGCCCATACCTGTCAATCACATACATGATCATGTCATGCCAATGCAAAGTGTACCTCCATATCCATGACACCATAATCATCATCATTGTTATACCTATACTCAACTCCCACTGAAACAAGAATCCTAGTCTCACACATGTATCAACCATGTCCTCAAACTAGAAGACAACCTATGTACCTATCTCCATCAAAGCCCAAACTCTAAAAACACTTGTAAACCTATATCTAGAAGTACCAAATCTGAAAACCCACTATACCATACTGATGGTCTCATAACAACATGTACTCTCACAAGTTTGTGCCAAAAAATTCATCCAAATGCACTCTCAATCGCACCCAAAATATTAGGCTCCTACAAGTGATCAAACAAGTACCAATCACTCTCTACACTCCAAACTGAAAATCTACACAATCTAACCTATAGTACACTACAATTTCTCTCCAATGCCTATCTAAAATCAAAAAATTGATTAGTATGCAAAAATTATGAGCATAAAACTATCCTAGAGAAGTGCCTAGCTTTAGGCACTATGGTCTCCAAACCTATAACACTACATAGTGCTTGGAGAGACCTTTTTAATGCCTATAAGAAGTCAAAAATCTAATATCATGGATGAAAGTTATGCCTACCAGAAGAAAATTTCCTCTGAGGGCTAAATGGGGACCCTGGTGGGACCCTGTCGATAATGCTGATGTGGCATGATGTCATCACTGATGTCATCATGTTGACTATACGTTGATGTCATCATAAGCTGAGGTGGAAGGGCACCTGGGTGGCGCTAACATGGCATTTGCTGACATCATCATGGCATGGTGTGACATGTCTCACTGACTATACGGTGGATTTGAAATTATTTTCAAAAAAGGGAATACTTTTTCTTAAGTTTACCACCCAAATTTTGTTATTTTCTACATTGGTTGCTTGGTTGTTCGTCGACTCGGTTAAAGCTTTCGGTTGTCGGCCAGGGGCTCAGAATGACCTACTGGACCAACGTCGGACTAGGGGCCAAAGGCCTACTGGCCATGGCCACCGCCAACTAGCTAGGGGCAGACCGACCCCTACGGGTCATGCGCTATATGCTCAAGGGGCCCGGGTACAGCTATTTGTGGATGCCTTACCTCCCCCCAAAACACCTTTTTAAATTTTTTTTTTAAATAAATCTTGATTTTCAATTCCATTCTATAGTGTTTTTTATAAATTTTTGATTTCAAACTTTAGAAAAGAACATTGTGCAAGGATAATTTTGTTTGTTTTTTCCTATACTTGTAGATCTGTACAATGGTGCAATCAACCTGGGAGGGGGCAAAAAAAATTGCTTTTTTTCTCCAGTGACCTAAATAGGTCAAATTTTATATCAATGTTCATCTCTCGGGCCTCTCGAATCCAATGGCGGGGTACATTTTTACCTAGGAGATCATTTGTGAAAATTTCTCCTTCAAACCCTCAATGAAGCCATCCATGAAACCCTTTTTTTGAACTTGGATTTATAAACTTAGATCTACAAAAAATCACCACAAATCTACAACCCCAAACCCCTTGAATATTTGCAAGCCAAAACTTACACAAAACCCTCCTATATTGTCTCAAATATACATGCATTTCCATGGCTTCCACTTTCCACCAGATCTACACACACAAGGGTTATCAACAAATCTAGGGAGATCACACCTCTCTCAACCATAAACATGGCTCTGATACCACATGTTAGGAATTTGCAGGTCTAATGAAACCAATTCTACATAACTCATAAGGAGAAAATGATGCAACAAATAACCATAATGCAAAGATCAAATAAAAAACAAGAAAGAACATAAGATATACCTTGGAAAAACCCTCAAGAGGGAAAAACCTAGACACCAAAAGAATCCACACTCATATGTATTATTCAACAAAAGATATTAAAATACATTTTATGAGTCTCCATGAATACCTCTAAACCATCAAGGACCTCCAATGCATCCTCCATGTGTCCAAGCATGAATCCACACATCCCATGCCATGTTTCAGAATCTGCACTTGCAAGAGAGAGCTCAATACAATGACAACCTCTCACAAACCTCTCATTAAAGATATGTTCTATGTCAGATTGACTACAATGGATTTTTAGTACAAACAAGTTTGTGTCTAGAGTTACTAAATCAAAATTGTAGGATGAGATAGTCTCCAAGTCGAGTTGGGGTGGCTGAACATTATGTCTATGTTCATTGCGAACGTCTATTTATATTGAATCTTTGGCCAAAGTAATGCATATGTCTCTGTGTACATTATCAGTTCACTGTATCTGGATTTTATAACCTATTAGAATAATCATACTTAGCTAGAGGGTATCTAGGGGATTGTATGATCAATAGTGTTATGTAGGATACAACACCAATACTCGAATGGAAAATGACCATTGGTTACCTTATATCTATACTCTTCATGAAGGGTAGGGTTACTTCCAATTAGAAGGTGTGTAGGGGACCGCTGGTTTGTGGTTGGAGGAAAAACAATCGGATGATGCTCTCCCTTTGTAGAAGATGACTCATTAAGGCTTTTGAAGATAGATACCAATATTCCAGATGCAGTGTATACCATGTTATGACTTATGATAGTCAAATTTATGACATAAAACTATTCTTTATGCCAAGTGCAGTTATGTATTGTAAATGAAATGACAGGATGCCAACTTTGTAAATTATAACATGTAACATGTATAATTTAGAAAGGAAATCTTGATTTTGTGATGTATCTTGATTTGTTGAGATTATTTTATTTCAAAAAAATTGGTTCAATCTTTTTCACCTTATGTGTTTTTATCTCATGGTAAATATTTGATCTTATTCTTGTTGAAGATTTGGTATGTTACACAAATCTTTAGAACTTCAAACTAGAAGTCCTCTCACTATCTATAGTTTACCACTTTGCATGATATCTCAAACCTTCAATCCTTTCTTGACTTCCTTCCTTTACAAATGAACATCTATACTTGTACAACCTTTTTAGCATACCTATAATCTCTTGTTAGTTTGATCCAAAAATCCATCCACAATTCATTTTCATACATTCTGTCATAGATTCACTTTTTCATTCTCTATTCCAACACATCTTTTCACAATGATTCTTCATTCGACAAATTCTAAAAGGATAAATATCCCAACACATTTCCTTGCTATGTCATTGCCTATGACAATGAGAACATTGCACATTCTACTTTTTCTGTACCAACTTGTTTATACCTATGTTACCTGTAACATAATCTATTTTTCCATATCCAAGCCCTACATATTTTGTCCTTATTATTGGCTCAATAGGTTCTTTGATTCCTTTTCCAAACTTGCCTAATTCTTGACCTGTATATCCCATTCTTTTCATCATCTTAAAACCAATATTTTGATCATTACAACTAACATGATTTGTAGATTCAAACACCTTAAATTATCTTTACACTCATCAATATCATCACTTCATCTATCATCCACTTCATATTTGTGTTGGAGCTCATCTTCAACAAAACAAATATCTAAGCCATTTCTCCTTGTCATCTTGAGGAATCGAAGCAAGGAAGCAAGCTTCATAAGGGTCATCTTCATCACCAAAAGATCAAGAAAGAATAGGCAAACAATGGAAATCGCATGCTAAAAAGGTTGTGAGTGTCTCTCTCTCTTATTTTAAATCCTTTTTGTTTCACATTCCATTGATGTTTTGGGTTTTTATTATTCATTTGATTATCCCACTTTTACCCATCACATTTCTAGTGCCCACCGTGGGGCCCTTACTCCTGATCTAATCAAAAATTTGAGTTTCTGAGTGACGGGTTCCATACAGGCTCCAAGTAGGTTTAGTCAGTGTAGTTGATCGATCCTGAGACGCATTTACAACCTGTTTCGGTGCATGCGAACTTCTGATGCATACATCCTCTGAGCCGGTGCTTTTACTTCTTGTTCCGGTGCATGCAGAGTTATGACGCATTCATCCTCTGATTTGGTGCATATACCACCTATTCTGGCACCTGCATCATTCTAACTTATACACCCTCAGACACGACACTTACATTCCCTTTTACGGCGCATCTGTTAAATTAATGCTTTTGTCTCTTCTTCTTGAGCTTTTGACACCTGTCTTAGTGCATTTGTAAATCAGTGCTTACAGTCCCTGTTTCTATGCATATAGACTGTTAAGCAGTGTATCTATTCTTCACTGTGGTTTTAGGATTTCTAGTAATTTTTTAGGTTAATGCTAACATTTGTCTTGTAGGATTAGGAGCTAGATAGATCATTTAGCTGCACTAATTAGCTCATCTTAGATAAATCAGGGGAAAAAGTAAAAAAAATGTGTGCATGCAAATCTAACATAGTCCTTAACTAGGAGGATAGTAACGAACAATCACTGCTATCTTTTGCATTATTGCTATCTTTCCTAGTTTAGAACATTGCTATCTCACAAACAGAATGAACCATTGCTATCTTTAAACACTTCAAAGTTAAAAAATGTTTGAGTGCCCAAGTAGATAACACATTTAGTTTTTTTTCTTTTAAATAGGATTGGATTAATCATTGTTTTCTATGTCTGTTGAATGACAATTGGCTTATGCTCTCCCCTTGACTGGGTGACCAATATGCTAGACTTGTTGTTCCTTGTGTTTAACCTTTAGAGGGGCCTGCCCTTGGATGCCCGCCTGTCCAAGTGGGAACGACCCTAAGTGGAAACAGGCTAAAGCCAAGCCCTACCGATCCACTTTAAATAAATTGTTCTTGATGTGAAAGCTTCCTGCAATGAGTGCCGTTGTGTTACACCAACAGCCAACCTCCCCCAAAACCCTCCAAGGCATAACCCTTGGAGGCTGGGAGACTCCATAACGGACAGTAGTGCTGCCACATGTGTAACCACTCGAACGGTTGCCTTGACTACTTAGCCATTTGTTTAGTATACCAAAAACCCCTATTTGTTGGTGCAAAAGGTGGAACCTTTGAAGTGGCCCCGATTCATGTGATTCATAGTAGAGGTAGTAGGGACAATCCTATGGTTTGGTGGGGGTACGAGCCTAAGGACACCCAGATCTGGTATGTGTGAGAACTGAGTGTCGTGGAGGGGAGCTGGTGCTACCAGATCCTAGAGCTACACGCTTTGAATATGCATAGCTAGGGGACTCAACAAATACTGTCATTTCTAGCCTAGGTTGTAATTGTTCTTGTGTCAAAAAGTCTAAAAACACAAAAAAATTATAAAAGGTAAAAATCATGAAAACTTCTATGTGTTTGCTGTGTCTTTTGCCATAATTAAAAATCAAAATTCAAGAAAAGACCAAGTTTTCAACCAAAAATAGATTTTTTTTGAAAAACGTGCCAAAACTATGCAAATCCAAACTAAAAAACCAAAATAGTGCATCTGTTGCGACCTGCGACGCATTTACTAAGACTTACAACACATTTGATCACTATTGCTGTGTATTTAAAAATTACCAGATTAGTGCATTTGATTCGACCTGCGGCGCTTTTACACTCTGTTTTGGTGCATTTATTGTTGTGCATCCAATCCAGAGAGATATTCCATACTTCCTAGAAAAACTGTCAACTTTTCATAAGCCTATTTCAAACTTGTCTCAATTGTTCCAAAATCTGATTAAAATCATGCAAGTCAATCATTTCTCTCTTTTTCTGCACCATAGTTGCTTTTCCCGCACTACATCATCCAAAGCTTTGCAAAAATTCTTCCAAAAATCCAACAAGGTGAGAACCAAGCTATTCTTGATCACATCAAACTTCAAGCAAACCTAGTGAGTCTCCACTATCAAGGATCACTATCCTTTTCTCTCAACACTAGTGGCTTGTACAAAACTAGTCTACAATCAAGTAAACATATTTCTATCATCCTTACTTCGACTATCGTTTTGTTCACCCAACTTGTTTGACACCAATTAGATCTAAGGAGAACCTTTCTCAAATCTTGACACATTCTAGTACCCCTTGTTCAAAACTTTCAAAGCTCACTCCATGCCATCTCTAGTCACCTTGCATGGTCTTAACAAGGTCACAAAAGAAAAAATAGATTGAAATGGCTGAGAAAACTATTCCGACCTCTCACGATAGTGATGAGGAAATTTATATGGAAGAGGTCCTCCAAACATAGCAAGACTAAAGATTTCAACGTATAATGGATAAGGTACTTGCCCAAGACCCTACCAAATTCTTTCTACACCTAGCACAACTAGGAGTCAAGCTCCCTAAAGATTTTGACGTAGAAGCTCTAAAAGAACCTAAGGAAGAAAGAAACCCTAAGGGAAGTACACACGAGGAAATACCCGCAGACAAAAGCAAAGAAACCATTGATTCTATGGATGCCTTAAGCTTAATGACCCAACAGATCCAAGCTTTACAACAACAATTCACAGACATGCAAATAGGAGCATCAACTAAGCATTATTCCCTAGAGGATATTTCACCATATCCTTTTGATAGAACCTTGATCATGATACCTTTCCCCTCTAAATTTGAGGTGTCAAAATTTGATAAATATTAAGGAAAGGGTGATCCAAGGGACCACATTAGGGAATTTAACGCTGTTTGTCTTGAAGTCACACACAATGATACTTACCTTATGTGACTGTTTCCAAGAAGCTTAGGAGGGAAAGCCATGGAGTGGTTTTCTAGACTACAACTTGGCATTAGAACATTTAACGAACTTATGGACAAATTTGTCACATATTTCTCCTACAATATTAAGCATGACACCTCAATCTTAGACCTTTGTAACACCAAGCAAAAAGGTGGAGAATCTTTCACTGCCTTCCTACAAAGATGGTGACAGTTGGCAAGTAAGTTCCCACATCAAATGCCTAAAAAACAAATGTTGGAAATGTTTGTCCATAACCTGCAAACTAACCTAAGCTATCAGATACAAATCCAATGTCCTACTTCCTTTAGTAAGGTCATTGAGATGAGTCTAATCATAAAAAAAGCTTTAATCACAAAGGGTCAAATAAAGCTTTATAAGGACACTCCTAGTACCAATACCAACGTGGATATACCAAGATTTTGGACAAAGAACAAAAACATTGTGAATGATGGGGTGGTGGATGCTAAGAATGCAGCACCAAAACAACTAATCTTCAACTTATTGAATCCTCAAAACAACCCCCCACAAAACAAACCAAGAAACACTGAATCATGGTTCATAAATTTTTAACCTAGGAGAAAATATACACCTTTGGGAGAATCATTAGAAACTGTCCTATGGAAGTTAATCACAAGTAAAATCATAACACTTCCAATGGCGCGAGAATATGAACCAAAAGTCAAACCTCCTTGGTGGAATGAAAATGATTTCTGTGAATACCACCAAAATAGGGGGCACAAAACCAATGATTGCATTGCACTCAAGCACACTATCCAAGATTTGATCAAGCAAAACAAAGTGTCACTTGATGGACATACCTCTAATAATGATCACCGAGCATTCAAGGATCCTCTTCCCAACTGTGAGTAGGGAGGGTCTTCCAACCAAAACAATAGTGGAACTAACAACATGAATTACACAAATGTCTCCTTTGACTACATTGTTAACTACATCTCAGAAAGTGATTCACGTATCAATGTGATCACTATAAACAAAGATGCGAATTGTAATGTTACCACCCGTAGTAATAGAGTCACTCTTAGAGGAGCCCCCACCTCTACGGATAATCAGTACAGTATCCTGGATCAACTTCATAAGACACCAGCACATATCTCCATTCTAGAACTCCTACATCTATCCCCGTCCTAGAGGGTCATACTTGGAAAATCTCTTTCCGAAGCCTCCATTCCAACGAACCTTGTCAAAGAATAGTTTCAAACCATGGTAGGTCACATTACCTCACCTCACTCCCTATCATTCATTGAAAAGGATGATATCTCAATTACCCAACCTCATAATGCCTCTCTTCGTATCGAAGCCTTTATCCACAAACACAAGATAAAAAGGGTCCTAATCAATGGAGGAGCTAGTTTGAATATTTGCACCTTGAAGATAATCCTTGCATTGGGGTTTTGTAGAGAAAGCTATATATCCTAAAAAGAAAATCACTATCAAAGCCTATAATGAGGAGGAGAGAACTTCCAAGGGAACTATTACTTTACCAATCAGAGTGGGACCTATAGTAAAAGATGTGGCTTGCTAAGTCCTCGATATGGAGATAGCATATAACATTCTTCTTGGGAGACCATGGATACATTCTCTAAAAGCAGTGCCATCAACATACCACCAGTGTATCAAATTCCCTTATGAAGGACAACAGATCACCATCCAAGGTGATCCCAATTTGTTTTAGTATTGCAACTCCATTCAATCTAAACCTAAAGTTGTGATTCCTAATAACCACGCCTCTGCGTCATCTTCAGCTTGTGTTGATCCAACTTTACTTGCTTCCACTTCAAAGGCATCCCAACCTGACCTTAGGTTCAAAGTTAAGGGCTTGGGTGAGTACACAATCTCCCAATCCCTCTGTTTGGCACAACTCCCCCTATCTCCTAGATCATATGGAAGACCTACTCTGAACAAATCCAAAGTAGAGAAAACTACCAAAGGGCCATTTATCAAATGGGGAAGTCTCGAAGATGAGAGTGATGAAAATGATATCTTGCAATGGTTATATAAGAATGAAAGTAGTTCATCAACACAAAAAGAGCATCACACCACTATACAAACTGAACAATATGGTCAAGGATTCCAAATGCTACAAAGAATAGGGTATGAAGGACATGGTCCACTTGATTCATGAAAAGATGGTATCACTGAACCCATCCAACCTCATACCTTGACAGCCTGAGACACTACAGGGCTAGGACACATTGGTAGATCTAGAACCAACAGAGCAAATAAGAATAAAGGCAAACAACTAGAAACATCTGCTAGTAATCTGGTTGATCAAATTCAGCAACTGCAACTGGGGAGTGAGATTGATTCCAAGGAATATGAATGGGATAGCCTCTCTGAGCTATCCTGTGATGAAAAAGGTAGGGATGTTGTCCACGAGTATGACCCAACCCATGCAAATGAGAGACAAGGTCCAAGGGCTAGACCACTAGAGTCTGACCTGCATAATAACAATAGTGAAAGTTGTGAGGAAAGAATGATACACCCCTTGATAGATCCACTAATAGAGAGTACCATCGCAGACTTTGTCCGTGCTTATAATGACCTCCACAACAACTCTATCTTAACCATCAACACCATCGAACCAGACCAACCTAATGACCCCCTACCATTGGTGCATCCAAAACTCATAGATTGGGACTTACGAGGTACTACCCCTGAGCTTGATACCTTTCAGAATGATGAAGCCATCATAGACTATCTTGAGCTTAGAGATCATATACCCACAGGGGACCATAGAGCTGGGTATGCCATAGAACTCAACGAGAAGGCCTATTTTGGAGAGAGTGCCAAGCCTTTCAGTCTCAAAAATGTCAAAATGAAAGAAAGATCTAATGGTGAAAACCACTCTGTGGTAGTGTTAGATCATGAAAAAAGTAAAAATATAGACGAATCCAATGGTGAAAACCTCTCTCAGGTGCCAAAGGATGGAAGGCTTGACCTTCTACCCAATCTTACACATTAAGAGAGATATTCAATGTTGATACAACCAGCAGAATCGATCAATGTTAGCATAGGTGATAATCCCAGAATGATCCACATGGCACAATCTTTAACAACACAAGAAAAGCCAACATTCACTGAATTCTTCAAGAGAAAACAAATCAACTATGCATGGACATATGCAGACATGCCAGGGATAGATCCAAATATCATAATACATGATGCGAAGGAAAAACAACAGCTCACTAAACAGGGTGTCAAAATACCCATATTACCCACAAAGTGTGCAAATAGCTTATCAAATGTTCCTTCGCAAGGCCCATACATCACATCCATGACTCACCGAAATAGATATTCCCATTACCATCAGCAACACTTCTCTTATCGGCCACATAAAATAGCACAGAATCTATGTTTGAACTACCGTAGTGGTTGAACCTTTTGAACTCCTTGAACCATTCGGTTGAACCGTTGCCTTGAACCATTCAGTTGAACTGTTGCCTTGAACCATTCGGTTGAACCATTGCTTTGAACCATTCGATTGAACCCATTGAACCAATGAACCGGTTCAATCCGATGGTTCAACCATCGACAAAACATTTCACTATCGGCTTTCCTCAAAACCGCTACGCCGATACTTAGTATCAACCCGATACAAACTCACTTGTCGCTGTGACAATATAACTTCGGCCAAACAATCATCTCCTTAGCCCGATGCCAAGGTTCATGCTGATGCACACAGATACTTCGTTCTACGATCGCTTTTATACATCTCACGAGGCTTTCTTCCCGGTTGGTTCTAACTGTCTTCCACAATGCCATTTTCAGCAACTAAACACACACAGATTTCTAATCTAATACAAATCAAAATAACACAGAACAACAGAGAAAAGGAACTAAATACAGATTGACATTCCACTGGTCTCGACTGGGGTCTTGACTAGTGGAATGATTCAAAACTTGATTGCTCTTACAAAACACTAAATTTTATTTCTCTTTCTGAGATTACACGCTTCTCTGTTGCTCCTCCTTTTCTCTTCCTCCTCTCTCTTTAACAAACATAGACAGCTTATTTAAAGATTCACTTCCTAGCAGTTACACACGGTGGAATCTCAATCGATTCGTCACCTCTGCCATCCGTTACAAGACAGTTACAACTCGGATAGTTACAACTACTTCTTGCCAGCTATGCCAAATCGGCTCACAACATGGGATTACCTCATCTAGGGGACACATTTGTCCAAATCAAAATGATTGGCACTAGGCCTTACAATAAATTAAAATGATAACCGGGAATGTCTTAACTCTTTAGAGGTGCTCCTGCACCATACTCCTAGATTTGAAAAATTTCCATGTCCCATGGAAATGCTCGGTGAGAACTGCAACAACTCTGTTCTCTTGATGTCTTCAAACTTGATGCCTCTGCTACCTTTACCCTTCAACTGTGACTCCTCTCAATGGAGTTTAACTGGCTGCTCCTCCAGATGCTGCTATAAGTCCACCCTCAATGCTACACCAACACTTCTGTCCCTCACCTGGGAGTCCTCTCTTGCCTCTCTCCCCAGGACTTTTGGCGACACCCACTGGACCTTCTTCTCAGGCCCTTGAACCATCTCCTATGGCTCCATGACAGATCTCTTATCTGCCTACTTGCAGCTTGTGGACATGCATCTGCAACCACAAATATTAGCAAACCAAAACACCAATCTCTCACTTAGATTCCCAGAGCTTTCGCTAGCTCTGATACCAATTTGATGCGAAGGAAAAACAATAGCTCACTAAACAGGGTGTCAAAATACCCATATTACCCACAAAGTGTGCAAATAGCTTATCAAATGTTCCTTCACAAGGCCCATACATCACATCCATGACTCACCGAAATAGATATTCCCATTACCATCGGCAACACTTCTCTTATCGGCCACATAAAACAACACAGAATCTATGTTTGAACTACCGTAGTGGTTGAACCTTTTGAACTCCTTGAACCATTTGGTTGAACTGTTGCCTTGAACCATTCGGTTGAACCGTTGCTTTGAACCATTTGGTTGAACCCATTGAACCGATGAACTGGTTCAATCCGATGGTTCAACCATCGACAAAACATTTCACTATCAGCTTTCCTCAAAACCGCTATGCCAATACTTAGTATCAACCCGATACAAACTCACTTGTCGCTGTGACAATATAACTTCGGCCAAACAATCATCTCCTTAGCCCGATGCCAAGGTTCATGCCGATGCACACAGATACTTTGTTCTGCAATCGCTTCTATACATCTCACGAAGCTTTCTTCCCGGTTGGTTCTAACTATCTTCCACAATGCCATTTTCAGCAACTAAACACACACAGATTTCTAATCTAATACAAATCAAAATAACACGGAACAACAAAGAAAAGGAACTAAATACAGATTGACATTCCACTGGTCTCGACCGGGGTCTCGACCAGTGGAATGAGTCAAAACTTGATTGCTCTTACAAAACACTAAATTTTATTTCTCTTTCTGAGATTACACGCTTCTCTGTTGCTCCTCCTTTTCTCTTCCTCCTCCCTCTTTAACAAACATGGACAGCTTATTTAAAGATTCACATCCTGGCAGTTACACACGGTGGAATCTCAATCGATTCGTCACCTCTACCATCCGTTACAAGACAGTTACAACTACTTCTTGCCAGCTATGCCAAATCGGCTCACAACATGGGATTACCTCATCTAGGGGACACATTTGTCCAAATCAAAACGATTGGCACTAGGCCTTACAATAAATTAAAATGATAACCAGGAATGTCTTAACTCTTTAGAGGTGCTCCTGCACCAATACATCACTTATCCTTAGCTCCAGGAGCTAAACCAGTAAAGTAAAAACTTAGAAAGATGCACCCACATGTGGCCCTCATGGTGAAAGAAGAGCTGAAGAAACTATTAGATGTCAGATTCATCAGACCAATAGACTATCCTAAGTGGATTTCAAACATAGTACTAGTTGCCAAACTAGATGGCAGAGTCCAAATATGTAATGACTTCAGGGACCTGAAAAAAGCTTGCCCGAAAGATGATTTCCCCCTGCCAAACATTGACATTATTGTAGATCTCACGGCAAAGCACACCATGCTGTCACTAATGGATGGTTTTTCTGGATACAACTAGATAAAAATTGCACCTGAAAACCAACACAAAACTGCATTCACATGTGCATGGGGCACCTACTATTGGTGTGTCATGCCATTTGGTTTGAAAAATGGTGGCGCAACATATCAGAGAGCTATGACCACAATCTTCCACGACATGATGCACACTATAATGGAAGACTATGTTGATGACATTCTAGCAAAATCACTCACAAGAGAAGGGCACTTGACAATACTGGACAAAATCTTTAAAAGACTAGAACAATTTAATGTATGCCTCAATCTGAAAAAGTGCGTGTTTGGAGTTACCTCAGGTAAGCTACTTGGATACATAGTGTCCGCCAATGGAATCAAAGTCGACCTAGCAAAAGTGAAAGCCATCATGGAAATACCACCTCCTAAGAATCTTACTCAGCTAAGATCCCTATAGGGAAAACTACAATCTATCAGAAGTTTCATTTCTCAGTTGGCAGACAAGTGCCACCCATTTTCCCACCTCCTACATAAGAATGTCCCTTTCAAATGGAATGATTCATGTGAGCAAGCATTTCAGCAGTTAAAAGAGTATCTAATGAAGTCACCTGTATTGATGCCACCAATTCAGGGTAAGCCTCTGCTACTATATATCTCAACCACACCAACAGCTCTGGGAGCTCTCCTCGCACAGTAAAATTATGAAGAGAAAGAACAAGCAATATACTATATTAGTCGAACACTTGTTGGGTATGAACTACAATACATGCCAATTGAAAGAGCATGTCTCACTATGGTCTTCACCTCACCAAAATGGAGACATTACATGTTGTCACATTCTGTCAAACTAGTAGCAGAAATTGATCCACTCAAGTACTTACTCAACAAGGCAGCCCTAACATGTAGATTGGCCAAATGGGTCATGCTTCTCAGTGAATTCGACATCGAATATATAGATAGGAAAGCAATAAAAGGCCAAGTACTAGCAGATCAACTGGTAGATGCACCTCTAATAGATGATAACCCTTTGAGCTTTGAATTTCTATACGAATCTATCTTTCACATAACCACAACAACCTGGAAAATGTACTTTGATGGATTATACACTCAACATGAATAGAGAGAAGGTATCTTATTGATCACCCCTAGGTGACACCATTCCTAAATCATACAGATTACTCTTTCCCTGGACTAACAACGTGGCAGAGTATGAGGCCCTAGTCATTGGCATCAAGCTAGAAGTTGAATGGAATATCCAAGAACTTCAAGTATATGGTGACTCACAGCTGGTCATAAATCAAGTAAATGACGAATACCAAACAAAAGATGAGAAATTAATCCCTTACAAATGGATGGTAGATGACTTCAAATAATACTTTGTCAAGATCTCCTTTGAGCAGATACCAAGGATTGAGAACAAAGCTACATACACCATGGCAACAATTGCATCTCTCCTCAATATTCCAAATAATCAATCACGTTATGAGTTCTTGGTAGAGCCAGTGTCCTATCCTACATATGACACCCCTAAATCCCATATCATTTGCCACATTGTTGGAGCCAATTCCCCCTATATGGAAAAATATTTGCCTATCTTAAAGAGAATACCCTCCCACCTGATTTCTCTAGTAACCAAAAATGAACTTTCATCTGTCAGGCATCCCAGTATGCCATCGTCGCCAATACCCTATATCGCAGAGGTCTCGATGGTACTCTCCTTAGATGTCTCGATAATGAGGAATATCAAACCGCCTTGAACGCAGTGGACGATGGTATATGCGGGACGCACTCTAGTGACCCTACCCTAGCCAAAAAACTCATACGCATGGGATACTACTAGCCAACCATGGAACAAGATTCCTATCATTTCGTAAAGAAGTGCAAGAAGTGCCAAATCCATGGGAAGCTGATACATGCACCAGCACAAGAGCTGTAGCCATTAACGACTCCTTGGCCTTTCTGTCAGTGGGGACTAGACTTAGTGGGCAAGATTCACCCTCCTTCATCTAGTGGCCATAAATTCATAATCATTGCCATTGAGTACTTTACAAAGTGGATTGAATCCGTGCCCTTAGCCAATATCATAGGTAAGCAGATTGCCTCTTTTATCTTGAACTACATCATTTGTCGCTATGGTATCCCTTCGTGCATTGTCACGAATAATTGACGATCTTTCAAAAATCAAGATGTCAAGGAACTATGTGACAAATTCCATATCTAGTACCGCTTTTCTACCCCCTACTACCCCCAAGGCAATGGCCAAGTAGAGGCACCAAATAAAACCATTTTGAAAATCCTAAAGAAGACTATTAATGATACCGGCCATGATTGGCATGTCCAATTAAATCCCGCACTGTGGGCCTATCATACAAGCACTCGCACACCCACAGGTGCAACACCATACTCCTTGGTCTACAGATCTGAGGCTATCTTGCCCATTGAAGTCAAGATCCCATCCTTGCGAGTTTCATTAAAAGGCCTCATAACTGATGAAGAGTATAGAGTGTCTGACTTCAAGAGTTAGAGCTGCTTGAAGAGAGAAGGCAACAGGCCTTTAACCACCTAAAAGCTTATCAACAACGAATGTCCAGACGCTACAATCATAGGGTAAAACCCTGAGTCTTCCAAGTTGGTGATCTAGTCCTTAGAGAAAACCCTAGAAATTAGCAAGACCAAGAAAAGAAAGGCAAGTTCAAACCCAACTGGTTGGGTCCCTATGTCATCATTGCAACTTATGGGTCAGGAGCATATCAATTGGCTACATCTGAAGGTGAACTATTTGATGATCCTATCAACAACATGCATCTTTGCAAGTTCTATACCTAAATTCCTCAATGTAAGGGAGTCCTTAAAAATTCAAAAAAATAAAAAAAGTGATAAAAAACAAACAAAAAAATCAAAAAAATGGAAAAATAGCAAAAAAAAATTGTCCTCTAGTGAAAACCTGGCAAATAGGCGCCTGGGATAGGTACCATGATGAAAACCTAGCAATCAGGCATCATGTGTACTTTTAGCTTTCATGCAAATAAAAGCAAGTGGTGAAAACCTGGTAAATAGGTGCTATCTATGGCAAACCACTTCCTCCATCTGTTGTAACCTCATATCTCTTGTGTCCATCATATCGTTCATCTTGAACCTGCCCTTTGAACCGTTGTCGAACTACGTCTCCTCTAAGCTATCACATAGGCAAGGCCATTCTCAATGCGCCCCCGCTCCGCTTCTTTCCTATCCATTCCATCAGGTGTCATCTGTCATGTTGTCCATACTGACTCCACATCTTTGCCATCACCTAGGTCTTAGGTCCATCAGGTTCACCCCAAACTATGTTGCCTCTGCGTCGTCACGTAGGCAAGGCCATTTAGCAATGAGCCCTTGAGGCACTAGGTTAGTCCCTTCGGGTCCATCTCTCCATGTCTGTTTGTCCTATCACCCATAATAAGTTTATCCTTTGTCTAAACTGGGGGAAACTCCTTGACCTAGTTGCAGATTTGGATTCTTGAATGCCACATGTTCTAAGAGGATACCAATAAGGATTGTGATACCTTTCACTAGACAAGCGCACGCAGCAAGGCAAGCTTCACAAAAACAAAAGTCTTGACACAAGACATCAAACTATCCAAAACAAAGAAGAACACCATACCGAAACACTCAAACTAATTCTATATCAATTATGGCAAAAAGACACATCTAATGGAAGAATATTTTGTGAACAGATTAACTTACAAAGTCTTGGATTTTTGTCATTATGTCTTCCTATGCTACTCAAGGATGCCAAAAGCTAGAGATGCTATGATGAGGGAAAAATATTTTTCTTTGTCTTCTTTTTGTGGATCAAACTTTAGTAATGTGACGACTTTTGTCTAACAACATGATCAACAAAAGATCATCGAAGACTTCGGGAGGTCTGACCATGAAAAGGGGCAATCCTTGTCTGTTGAAATGCAAGAAGTACTCAGGTCATCTAGATTCAAGTTTGACTAGATGCTTGTATCAACTTGCTATATCAAAATCCATGTAGGAATACTTAGGTCATCTCGGTCTAATTATACCTAGATGCTTGTATTTTCTTACAACATTTCAAAAAAGAGAAAAGAAACAAAAAGTGCCCAATGATGAAAGCAAAGTACTTATGCTCTAATGATGACAATCCACACCCATCCCATACCTAGAAATCCATAACAACCACGCAATAAGAAAATCCTGCAGTGTATCAAATGAAAGCTGGTATTTCTTCATTTCTTTTCTTCTACTCATCCATATAATCTCTATGTCGATTGAGTACATTTGGACATATCAAAAACATAGCATAGGTAACATATCATATCGCATAAGATAGTCATTCACATGATTAAATCATTTACATACATAATAAATGCATTAGGTCATCCACATACATTTGCATCTATATATCATATCAAAAATAAAAAAACATAGACAAATACATATAGAGCTGCATAATCATATCCATAACATTTCACATTTGCATTTGCATATCAAAATCATCCTAAAAACCATCTAGCATGCATCACATATATAAAGCATCATAAGATAGATTGCATCCATAACATAAGCATAAGAACATATGCATGTAGAATATCAATAACTGCATCATCATATAACCATCAAAACATGTCCAAATGTACAATATATCAAAATATATGTCCATCTCTCAAAGTCATATCGTGAAATGTATACAAAGTATAAATAGATAATGATACATGTCTCAGGGAAAAAATAATACATAAACAGGCTGTCTTAGCCATAAAAAATGTGTACATCAAGCCAAAAATCGGTACAAGTGTCAAAAAATGTCTAACCCTGCTACCGTGGAACACTGCTCCCTGCACTACCCTATCCTCTGTCACCCCCTAACTGCTGGGGGCCTCTCATTGATGCCATAGATTGGGATCCACCTGCCCTCTATGATGTCGCAGATTGACTCCTATAACTAGGCGCACACTGGTCCACCAACATTGCCTCGTGATATAATCCTCTGTAGTACTGAGTCTGAGCCTATGCTCTGTCAAGCTCACCCTGTACCTGGACCAACTATGTTTGTGCCTGCTGCACCTATGTAACCAAAAAGTTCAAAGTACCATCTGTACCCAGGGCTGCCACTGCTGCACCTCTCTCTGCTCTCATCGCTCGCACACTCGCCAGAGCTGTGTCTCGCTCTTTGGCTATATCCAATAACCATCTGGTGTCTACCTCTCTCTGAGACTCCACTACTCTCAAGTGGGCTCTCAACTGCCTAATCTGACCCTGTAAAGCAACAATGGCCTGCTGCTGCAAGTCAGGCTGCGGAGCTTGCCCTACCTGTCCCTATCCTTGTGCTACCTGCTATGCTGGCACCTGCCCCTACACCTGCTGCTGTGCCACCTACTGTGTTGGTGACATATGTCTATGCAGTGCCACCTGCTGTGCTGGTATCTGTGCCTGTCCTACAGCCTGCGGCTACACAACCTCCTACTGACTCGAAGGTCCCTCCACAGACCTCCTCCTCCTCCATCTCCTCCTTCCCCTCCTCCATCTCCCCCTCCATCTCCTCCTCCTCCTCCTCCTCCACCATCATCTCCCTGACCTCCTCTCCCCCTCTATTGTCTCCTCCTGCTAGCTCCACCCTCGCCATCTGAATCCTCCTCATCTATACGAGGAGCCAACTCTCTAGGTCCTGAATATCTGGGAAATGGATGAGCTGCGAACCACTCCTCATAATCTTGCATCATGCTCACATCCACTATGTCCCTCCTCATAGGCCAAGCTGCATAGGGGATCTGATGAAGGTCTGCCAAGGCCTCCTCATACGATGCCACAGGACCCCACCTAAATCTCTCTGCATGGGTCCTCGCGAATCGCGCCTACCCCTGTGGCCTGCCTACACTCTACCAAACTACCTCTGTACTTTGCTAATAATCTACCACTCCAATATATACCTCGTCCTGCCAATAAGCCACCGAGTCTAGAAATAGTATGGCAACTCATCAGCGTCATCCTCCCATACCTCGCAGTCTAGGTATGGATGCCAAATAACTAGATCCACATTATCCAGTGCATGTCTCCAATACTCAAGCTTCCCTAGCTTGTGCTGGCAAATCACACCTACATAACCATAGCTGTAGGGCTCACCTCTCTGCCTGTGAAAAAGACATATCGGCCATGTGATAGCTATATGCTCCCATAACCAAAACTGCAAAAGAGACACACCTGCTGACAAAATGGCCCCTCTATGGTATACAACCTGGTACATAGCCCTATACAAGTGTGCTAGCATGCACACACCCCATGTATATCGAGTCCCATCGGTGATCATGCTCTCCAGCACCCTCCCGCAGCTAATCAGGAACCCGTGTGACCTCCTATCAGGGCATACCATGCCACCGATCAATCCCGCCACTATCCTCGGGAAGTAGTCATAGCAGTCATGTATGTCCTGCCATGAAATCACTTGCTCAACCAACTATGGGTCATCAAGCACCCGTCTGCACTCAGCCAATCCAATGTCATGTTCTGGATCATACTCTACCAACTCTCCCTGAATAGGGAGTGCAAAATCCTGTACACATCCTCTAGAGTGATCGTCATCTCCCTGGTCGGTAGATGAAATGTCCCATCCTCGTGGAATCAGTCCACCACTGTAGTCAACAACCCGCGGTTTGTGCAAACCTCAGGCATAAAACAAATGTAATGCAGACCCATAGCACCAAGAGCCTCGCGGTCCATCTCAGTCAACATATACTGTTGCAACAATGGCAAAGGGAACTGCTCTCGTGACATCAGGGTATCTCAGATATCCTCCTGCAATAAGGGAAAGCATAACATCAAAGAAATCCATAACTAAGCAAAACCTACTCAAAGCAATCAAACTATCCTATCATTGACTTAGCATATCAAATTAATCAAAACAACATATCATCTCTTGACTAGATTCTTGGCAATCTCAGAGATCACTTATCAATTGATGCATCAATCAAGGTGCCAATTGGGTTAATTTCGTTAAGTCAATTGATCATCCTAGTGCAAATGTGCTGAACCAGGTGGAAAATGTGTTGATTCATATCATATGCGCCGGTTCACTGTGAATGCACCAATCCTTGACGTGTATGCGTCGTTCTGGCACATGCACCGCTTCTAGTGTCACATGTACAGTTTCACAATGGATGCGCCATTTCGAAGTGCATATACGCTGAACTGTAGTTCGGTGCATTTATCTTAGCTTTTTTTCCTAAGCATCTATTGACCTAATAAATGACTTTTAGCGAGTTTTGACGAACTACATACCAGTGGTCCTGCCTCAGGTGGCCAATTGAACCGTTAGACTCGCTCAAACTAGTGCTCCTCGTGCGGAATATCCATATCTCTGTCGACTGCTCTAGCTTCCATACTCTCCTAAGCTCTCAAAGACCAATCAACGAAGGACAAGTGTGCAAATGAATAGAACTTGTGGACCCAGCTCCTATATAGCAAGTGAACCATAATTGACTGTGTGACAACTATGACTACTTCCCATATCTGTTCCTCCAAACCATGTCCTATTTTTCTCCATCCTAACCTATTTTCTGACCTTCTTCTTCATGAGATTATCCGTCTCATGCCTTCTGCCTTCTTCCCGTCCAATCTCCTGAGGGGGCATCCTGTCATTAAAATTGTACCAGGGGCAAACTGGGGCATGTATCATTGTCAAAAAAATTTATTCTTTGAAACAACATGATAAAACATATTGCATCAAAGAGGGGCAAAATGTATACACCTAAAAATGACATGACTCTACCTAAATAAATATTTTAAATATTTATTTCATCTTAATATTCTTCTATCAATAAATAAATAAAAACAATTTATTTATTTGAGTCATTTTCTCCCATTTAATTAAATAAATTACATTTATTTAATTAATTTCATCTATATCAACTTTATTCTTCTAAATAATTAAATAATTTTAATTATTTAATTAAATCATCCATTCTTCTAAATTTAAATAAAATGCAAATTTATTTAAATTAAATCTCTAAAAAATAAAATATATTTAATTATTTTATTTATTCTTCCAAATTATCTACAAGTAATTAAATAAATTTATTTATTTAATTATGCTTTCTTATCTTCTAAAAAATCTTTAAAATCTTCTAAAAAAAACTCTTCTTGTCATGCAAAACAAAAGCTGACTTAATTGATTTAAAGCTATCAACAAAACTCTTAAATTAGAAAAATATATTCTAAATTAAGAAAATAAAACTCATCCTCATCAAGAAAGCGGTTAACTCAACAAAGCATCTTTTTGAATGACACATGTCCTTCTTCTATTCGCGCACGTTCTCTCAAACATTCTCCTTTGTTGATCTTCTTATTTCTTTTCCACCATTGATCTTCTCTCACACAACTCTATAAATACAACCCTCTTCTTCTATTTCAAAGATCCCAACTTTCGAGTAAACTTATGCTACAAAATCCATATCACGCCATTGGCACCCTCACTTTCATATCACTTCATCTATCATCCACTTCATATTTGTGTTGGAGCTCATCTTCAACACAATAAATATCTGAGCCATTTCTCCTTGTCATCTTGAGGAATCAAAGCAGGGAAGCAAGCTTCCTGAGGGCCATCTTCATCACCAAAAGATTAAGAAAGAATAGGAGAACAATTGAAATCGCAAGATAAAAAGGTTGTGAGTATCTCTCTCTTATTTTAAATCCTTTTTGTTTGCACATTCCATTGATGTTTTAGGTTTTTATTATTCATTTGATTATCCCACTTTTACTCATCACAAAAATAACTATCAAAAATTTCAAAACAACTAACATTACAAACAAATCCACATCATGGTGGGAATAATTTTAGCCACAAAAGGGAGTATCCACTACACAACACCCCAGGAATCAAAGTCTAGAATGCATTAGAGAATGTACACCAAACACACAGACAACTAAGTTTTCTACATCTTCTTATGTAAGAAACTTTTATACAAGGATTTAAGGCAACACAGTTGCTACTTATTTACAAAGAAATTCTATCTTTAATGCAGTACAATTCTGTTGGCAAGAGACACTATGTGGCTTCATGAGTTTTGTCATTGATGGAAACAAAGTCCATCCCACACATCCGCAGGGCATGGTGTGTCTCTATTGGAAGTCAAATTGAAGAATGCTATGGTCCGGTAAGCAAGAATAGAGCATGCAACAAGGTCCGACAGTTAGGTCCAGATCTCTCAGAGGAAGCAACTCAGTAAAGTGCAGACTTGGGGAAGTCAAGAGGAGTACCATGACTAACATATTCCAGAGATTGAGCCTCTGGTGATGAAAGAGTGAAAAGATATAAGCACCTGAGTATTGGGTTCTTGTCTGGCAGAGTAAACTGAGGAAGACCTGACCGGCAGAGCATCAGACCTTAATCTGGATGAGATATTGATGGTGATCAAGCTTCTTAAGGTATCATTCATGATTGGCCGACATGATTGATGACTTCTATATGCATCTCTTTGATACGCATCACTTGATAAGCAAGGATTCAGCCAACAAACCAGAGTTTGGGAAAATATTGAGTATTTTGGATGCCGACTAGAAAGATGTTGAAATCCTTTGTGCGGATATATATACCAGATGGATTTCAATGAGAAGGTGTGTGTGGTGTGTTGGGAAGTGGGAAGAAAAGCAGAGAGCAGTGTGGAAGCAGTAATATAGGTCTGGTATGTGATAGGACAACAACACCAAAGAAGATGAAGAATAAAGTGCAGTAGATCAGTGTATTGAGCCTAACCAGAACTGAACCTTAGCATATGTGGATGTTTCTCATCACTTCAAGTATCTTGTTACTTTCTTGTACCTTGTAGACAGTGAGTCTTTTGTAGGCAGTGAGCCTCTTGTGAGCAGTGTGCTCGGGCAGTGAGCCCTAATTGGCCAGTGCCATTTTTGTATTTCTATTCTTCTAACAGAGAATACATTCTTGGTTTAGTTACCCCATGGTTTTTCGCTTAACAGGGTTTTCCATGTCAAAATCATTGTGTTATGTGAATTGACTTTGTTTCTACTTTCATGATTATGGATGCTTATTTGTTTTGATGCTACACTAGTTATTAAAGAAGAATAGAAAGTTAAGTTAATTAAGATAATTGATTCACCCCCCCTCTCAGTTATCAACAATTGGTATCAGAGCTAAATTCCTCCAAACAAAGCCTAACAGCTTGAGGAAGATTTGGGAATCTCAATAGATATGTATGGTATGAGGGAACAACTTCAGTTTGCCCTAGATGATCTTGAACAATCTCACTCCGAAGTTAATAACTTGAAGTAAAGACTCAAACAGGCTGATGATTTTATAAATGAACTAAAAGAGAAACTGAGTATCTCTATGAAAAAGAAAAAGGAACTTCTTCAACAATTAGCAAGTCAAAGTGAAGCCAATAATACTGATGAAGATCTAAAAGAGAAGAACAAGTTATGTGAGAAGCTATCAAAAGAAGTCATTCTGGTAAGACATGAAATGGAATCAGGGGTTATGAAATTCACCCAAGAAATTGAAGAGAAAAGAAAAATTGAAGGTGATCTAAGACAATCTCTCAAGGAGAAGTCAGAAGACTGCCATAAAATGGATAGAATAATCAGGCATCTAGAATCTGATCTTGAAGAAGCAAGAGATAACGAAGAACAACTTGAGAATTAGATTGACATTTTTAAAAGGGATCTTCAAACAACAAATGAATACAAAGAGAATTTCAAGATAAGCTCTGCTCAACTTGAAGTTCTTCTTCAAAGCCAAAAGAGGGTAGATGACAAGCAAGGCTTGGGGTATGAGAAAGGTGAAAGCTCCGGATCTGGTCAGAAGAACTCTAGATCAGGAAATCCAAGGAACATGCCTAGAAGACCTCCGGTAAGGCAACCAAATGCTCAAAGATATCCATCCTTTAATGGATACTGCCACAATTGCAATAACTTTGGTCATAAAGCAAATCAATGCAGAAGAACAATGAATCAGTCTAACCCATCCTTCTCCAGACAGTATTTTAATTGCAAAAGGTATGGTCACAAAACTCATGAATGTAGAAATTTGCAAATAAACAATTCATTCAATGGTAGATGCTTTGCATGCAATAGAATGGGACATATGGCAAATTAATGTAGATCAAGAGGATTCTAGTCAAATATGCAAAGAAATGTTGTTTGCTACAATTGCAATAGATCCAGTCATATTGCTAAATTCTGTAGAAGTAAGAATTAGGACAAAAAGGGTTCGGTGCATCATAATCAAAACAAGGACAAAGGAAAAAGAAAAGTAAATGTGGATGAAATTCAAAGGGAGATGAACAAGATATGGGTGAAGAAAAGTACAGAAGATGTTGGGGATGGATCTGCACCAGAATCTTGTGCTAATATTCCTTCCAGAAACTAAATTGATGAGCTCTGGCTTAGGGGGAGTAACAAAAGAAAAACATTTTCCCCCAGCTAGTCAATAGGTGCCTGAAATTGGCACATGAAAGGTTGCAGATTAAAGGGTTCTCAGAGAAACATCTAAATAATCCATGGTAAAGATATGGAAGATCCGCAAGAAGTTTTAAAAAGGGTAATCTTCCAAGATTGATCTGGTTCAACAGTCATCCAGTTAGAACAAGATTTTCACATATAGATCTAGTAAAATTGAAATATTTGAATTTGTGGCTAGATGGAATGATTGGTTAAAAGGAGACACTTTGTAAGTTATCATCCTAGGTGCATCACAGTGATCCAGAAAGATCTATTTCAGAAACAAAGTAAACAAGGCAACCAGAATAACCTAAGTTGTGCATTTATTGCAAAATGGAATTAGGGTTTGTGCAGGAATAAAAGGGTTCTTTTGTTCGTCATTTGTACATTTACATTCAAGAAGAAAAGAGAAGAAAAGAGAAGGAGCTCTGCAACAAATTATCTCAAGCCTCTCAAAGATCAACCACAAAAATTGATTTATCTAGCAATTCGATCTGGCTCATTTCGTGAACCCTAAAAGTGTAAAAGGTATTTTCCATTCTTGAAATCTCTCTTTGAATCTTTTGAATGATGGCTACTCCAAATGTTGTGAAGATCATTGATAGGCCGCGTCCTAAATTCAAGAAACATCCATACAAATCCCTAGAAGTTGATCCCCTAGGTGCCTTTTCAAGCATTCCGCATGGGGTTTTGCATGTAGAAGATGTTAGGGCATATATTCATGCAAACATTGAGGACTTTGGGGAATCCAAACCAAAGGATATCTATCACAAACAATTAATAGATGATTCCTTTGAACTCAAACCTCAGTACAAGGCTATTCGGATTAAGCATTTTTGGACAGTACATCCGTTTCCCCTATTTTGCAGAAGATGAGTGGGTCTGATATGTTTTGAGTAGAGTGCATAACAACTTCATGTGGTTAAATAGACCATTTAAGATCACAAAAGATGCTATTAAAGCAGTAACCAGTTTGCACTCATCTGGAGGGTTACCTGTTCTCAAATCGGTCAAAAACCAAACTGTGAGTGAGGCTACCGGATCAAAAATTGACAAGAGAGCCATGAAAATAGAAGATATAATTGATCTGGATATCAAGTTTGCCTCCATGATAATTGGTTACAAGATATATCATTCCAGCAGGGAAAATTTAGTACCCAGAACTACAATTTACACTGCTTATCAGATGCTAAGAGAAAATGCTGACTATGATCTTTGTGAGCTTCTTCTAAACCAACTATTAGAGAATTTGTAGAAAATAAAGAAAAATAAAAAGAATTCTTTCAAGTATGGTGGCCTGATACTTTGCCTATTCTTCTATTACATGAATGAGCTACCCAGATCTAGTGGCTGGATATGGCAAAATGATAGACCTGTTGCCATACAAATAAGAGATTATTTACATGGAATAGGTGATGCCAAGGCACATAATACAACACTATGGCGTTACTTCAAGAACTTTCAGAGTATGATGCAAGCAAGAGAGAGAATCCCCCAATCTCTAGTGGAAAAATACAAAGATACAGTGTGCTTCATGGTGGATACTGATCAATGCCTAATGGAGGCAGTGGAACCAAGAATAGTATGGATCATGCCAATGGAGTATGAGGCTGATGAGAAAATCCTAGAGTTACACATTCAACATCTTTTGAGTCAACCCAAGGACCCTGATGCAGAAAGGTTTGGAACCTTTGAAGAGTTGAGTGTAAAGATTCATGTGGAGCTTAGACAACCAGAGATGAAAAAAAAAGTGAGAAAAGAAGTAGAGAATGTTGCCAAAAGGTATGGCATTTCAAAAGATGCACTCGATGCAAACAGAGAGAAGATGGAAAGGGTAGAGAAAGAAAGGCAAGAAATGGAAAAAGAAAGTGCTCCGGTGCAAGCCCCCTCCTAAACCAGATCCTCCAAAATCTCTGCACCTGCCACCTCTAAGAGCTAAAAAGCATCAAAACTGGAAGTCAGGACATCCAAAAAAGGAGAGAAGAGAACTAAGACAAAGGTCACAAGGTCTTACACCAGTCAAAAGGACGATGAAGACACTGAGTCAGATGAGGAAGTCAAGAAAATGAAGAAGAAGAAGAAAACTTCTGGTGAATCCTCTACCGGTCAAGACAAGGAAGAAGAGGCAAAAGAATTCGTTGAAAGACCTACTCTTCGCGTTGATGATATCATCAAATCAGTTATTGTGGATGGGAACCTACAACTAATGGTTGAATTTTATGATGAATATAGTGAAGCTGATCAGAAGATATTGTAAGATGCCATAGTCAGGTATCTAAACATCTACAACAAAACATTCATTGAAATTATATCTCTAATTCCCAAAAGCTTAGAGAAGGAACTTGAAATAAGGAAGAACAATGCCCAAGCAAAAGACCTAGAAATCCGGGCGCAGATTGCTATTCAACTCTATCCGTCCATTACCCCTAAATAAATGAACATTATCTTCATGGACTACAAGGATGAGTTCCAGAGCAAAGATAAAATGAATTAGCTTATGCTTGGAGAAACTAACAAAGTGGCAAAAGAAACAGAAGATATCCTCTGGAATGCTTTTAAAAGATTCAATCTTCCTATTATAGAGGACTTAGGTGATGAACCATCTGTCATGGATGACAAAGGAGAATCTACTGAGACAGTGGTAGAAGAGGCAAAGGATACAAGTGAAGAAAAAGCTAAGAACTTAGATTCCTCTGCTCCGGAAGAGGAAGTCCATGAAGAAGCAAACATCTCTCCTCTGGTTTCCCCTGCAGACTCTGGATCTAAAGGAGAAGAAAGAATAGAGGAGAAAACCAGTCAAGAAGAAGAAGTAAAGGAAAAGGAAAAAGACCAAACAGAGAAGAACATAGGAGATAGTTCTAAGACTACAGAAGGGAAGAAGACTCTGTCTCTGACAAGAGACACTGCAGAAACTGTCAAAGAATTCTTAACCAAAGAGATGATAGAAATTGATGAACTGGAACTGCTTCAAGGACCATTCAATTTTGATTCCCTCTCCTCAGTTTAGACTATGAAGATAGCATCCTTTGCCCATGCAAAGGCAAAAGAAAAACTTTTGAAGTCTCACATGGAAGACTATGAGCTAATTAAGATTGCATCCGGTGCATTGGAGAACATCATGCCATCCTTCCAGAAGGATCCTTCGGCCTCCTCATCCGGTAACTTAAAATCTCTTGTCAATTCAATTAGCACACATTTTGATTCTTTGGAGAAGTCAGCTGAAGATAGAGTCTGGAAAGAATTTTTGGGAAAGAGATTCTCTAAGGTGTAGGGTCTAATAACAAATGCTAGGAGAGTTATGGATATCGGGATAAAGAGCTTAGAAAATGCTCTTAAAGATGGCAGAGATATTTTGTTTATCCTAGCCTAAAGTGACCAAGGATATTGAGAAGAAAATAAAAGAGCAAGAGGATAAACTGTTAAGTTTGTCTCAAAGTTTTGATCCTCTCTCCTCTTCCATAGTAAATCAAGAGTGTCAGACTATTGCAGTCATAAATGAAATAAAGAACCTTGAGAAGGAGAAGAAAAATAGAATAAACAGGTTAAGTGAACTTAGAGGGATCATTATCCCTAAGTTAGAGGCCATGCATGAAGCCCTAATTGATGCTCAGGCCACAGCCCAGACCAGTGATCTGATAGATCTCAAGAAGGTAGAAGTTTTTGCATTCCTGTTGAGTGGTCACATCTCAATTTTGGACAGGATGAAGCAGAGTTGGACGACAGATGTTGTACAGTTGAAGAATACTTTTGCAGATATACTTAAGAATATGTAAGTACAACTTGTATATATACTTATGCGGATATGTATAGATTGATTTTTGAGAATTTTGGTGTGTGGATTCTACCCTTTGTCATTGATGTCAAAGGGGGAGTGAGGAGTAGTGAAAAATGTGGGATCTACCTAAGGGGGAGCTCCGGAAAAGTGTACATTAGAACAGAGCATCAGCCAAGGGGGAGTACAGTGTGACACTTAGTCATTTTTCACTAAGTGTTGCCATCAATGCCAAAGGGGGAGATTGTTGGCAAGAGACACTATGTGGCTTCATAAGTGTTGTCATTGATGGCAACAAAGTCCATCCCACACATCCACGCAGGACATGGTGTGTCTCTACCGAAAGTCAAATTGAAGAATGTTGTGGTCCAGTAAGCAAGAACAGAGCATGCAGCAAGGTCCGATAGTCAGGTCCGGATCTCTCAGAGAAAGTATCTCAGTAAAGTGCAGACTTGGGGAAGTCAAGAGGAGTACCATGACTAACATATTCCAGAGATTGAGCCTCTGGTGATGAAAGAGTGAAAAGATATAAGCACCTAAGTATTGGGTTCCTATCTAGCAGAGTAAACTGAGGAAGACCTGATCGATAGAGAATTAGACCTTAATCTGGATGAGATATTGATGGTGATCAAGCTTCTTGAGGTATCATTCATGATTGGCTGACATGATTTATGACTTCTATATGCATCTCTTTGATACACATCACTTGGTAAGCAAGGATTCAGCCGACAGACCAGAGTTTGGGAAAATATTGAGTATTCCAGGTGCCGACTAGAAAGATGTTGAAATCCTTTGTGTGGATATATATACCAAATGGATTTCGATGAGAAGGTGTGTGTGGTGTGTTGGGAAATGCAAAGAAAAGCAGAGAGCAATGTGGAAGCAGTAATACAGGTCCGGTATGTGATAGGACAACAACACCAAAGAAGAGGAAGAATGAAGTGCAGTAGATCAGTGTATTGAGCCTAACCAGAACTAAACCTCAGCATATGTGGATGCTTCTCATTAGTTCAAGTATCTTGTTACTTTCTTGTACCTTGTAGACAGTGAGTCTCTTGTAGGCAGTGAGCCTCTTGTGAGCAGTGTGCTCAGGCAGTGAGCCCTAATTGGAGAGTCTATTCTTCTAATAGAGAATACATTCTTGGGTTAGTCACCCCATGGTTTTTCCCTTAACAGGGTTTTCCACGTCAAAATCATTGTGTTATGTTAATTGACTTTGTTTCTGCTTTCATGATTATGGATGCTTATTTGTTTTGATGCTGCACTAGTTATTAAAGAAGAACAAAAAGTTAAGTTAATTAAGATAAGTGATTCACCCCCCCCTCTTAGTTATCAACAAATTCCTGTTTACCAAATTATGAACATATACAATTACTTCCTTATGCAAAAAGATACTTACAGAGGAAATGTATGATGTCACACACAAGAATAATTCAAAGTTTTAATTGACTTACAATATCACATTCATGATCTCCTGGGTCCAACACAGGCTCCTATTTGATCTCCTACATACGTTTCTTACACGTGCATACACAATGATAACTTTCATAAATCACAACAGAACTTCCACATGAGGTCATGGCCAACTAAGAAATAGATATCAGATTATCAAGCAACCACGCAAAGATACCCCACACACGACAACACCACATAATCTACATGATGCCACTGAGTGATTAAATCACTCCAATACTTACACATATAATGCAATTAACATAAAGATGGTATGGTGTTTCTACACCCATAGCTAAACATAACCCCCAAGTATGATTACTTCAGCAAACAAGGGAACACAAAACACCACTGGCCTTTCACAACACCCCACACAAAATGGGTACAGGATATTCACATCACTAGAGGGGGCATATACAACACTCCTAATCACATGCACTAATGGTAATCATGCTTCTTTCTTCTAAAGCACTAGAGACCACAAGAGGGACTCAAGGACTCAACAAATCAACAAGCACTAATATTCAAGAACCAGATATTGTCAGATATAACATGACATTTAAGAAAAAGAAGAGAGAGAACACATAGCAGACACATTAGTAAAACAAGGCATAAAGAATTTATTTCTTCCAGAATCAAAGAACAAGTCTATAAATTTATCAACTTTTTAACATCATACTAAGGAACATATGTGAGAAGTTTTATTACCAACTTGCCACAAGGAGATAAATGCTTAACCTAGAGCAACATAAACAATCTAGAGATCCCAGTGTTGCAACCTAGGCTCTGATACCAAATGTAACACCTCGCCAAGGAACCCAGAGGATAACACAACTAAGCTTACAAAAAGGTATAATATTTTTATTCATGACATTTAAATTAAGCTTTATCCTCTAGGGTTTCACGGCTATATTACTAACGAACTAAAACAAGATCTAACCAACATTATAAATTAACTAACAAACATAGTTCATTCTAAGTCTAATTGTATCAAATAAATACACACATACAATTCCATATTATATCATTAGATAAGTAACATCAAGATCCTGCACATAGGATCATGAGTACATAGACAAGTTCCTTTACAAGAGAGTACAACATTATATTGTTTACAATATCACTATCCATATTACATTGGAGTACATATGTCAAGATTACAATACATGATTCAACTGATATACAAGATTGAAACATGATCATAAGTATCTGTCTCCTCAAGCTAGAGCAAGATCTGAAATCTGCCATATAAGGTACATCCTTCTCGTGCATGAACACCAAGAGAAACCAATGGAGATAAAAGCACAACCACTCGACCATGCAGAACCCTAAGGTCCACCCCTTGTGCTAGGAGATAACAATAAGGTCCCACTAAGAAAACAATTAAGAAAGATAGTAGACTAATGGGTGGAAGGACTAGACAAGACTTCAATACAACACAGGTCAAAAAGAACATCACAAGTAAATCAAACAACACTTCCAGAGGTAATCACACAATGAAAGGGAAAAACACACATTAGGGAGTGCTAGGCTACAGTAGGGAAGAGTGTCATCGCATGGTCCTAACATGGGTTATCCTAGCAGTCTCTCACCGAACGTCATCCCCCATCCATGGGTTATCTTGGTAGTCCAGATGTCGACCCCCAACTATGGTTATCCTATAAGTTTCTCACTAGATGCCGGACCCATAGGGTGACACATGCAGAACCAACATTCCTTTCGTGAGGACAAGAAATTTGATATTGCCAACCATGGCCTTCTCATCCCATCCTTAGCTTGAACGAGCACTATAGGCATGGGTGAGGCATCCAATTATCTTATTTAATGTGGAAACTACCCAACCCTCTAAATTTATTATTAAGTTATCATTGGATTAAAAACTTCCAATGGATTATCCTAGTAGCCACTTTGGGCACTTGCCCCACATTAAAAGCCACTCCCCTACCTGCATCTAGAAGACCCTATTCGTCAAGCAAGACAATTACCATCACAATGACAAGTAATATATATAATGCAAGGCATTTACCTTCTTGCATACAAATCATAATCACAGGGACCAATTCTTGTCCCAAAACATAAACCCTACCACATTCTCATCATGATGCATTTACAACACAAAATACACATCATTTCACATCACATAGAGCAAGGCATTATCTATCTTGCATAGTCATCATAACCACATAAATAGGCACACTGAGGAAGGCATTATCCATCTTGCACATGTATCATACCAAGATGAATAGGAGGCAATATTTCAAGAATACATTTCATTCAACTCACATGATGCACACAGAGTAAACCCCCACACAATCATACCCTCCTAGGCCTCTGGAAATAACTTATTCAAATGACACAACACTTGACACCATTGAAAACATAACGGTTTCACATACAATTCACTCTCAAAGCACATCATAAACTAATACCCTTCAACAATATTTTTTTTTAAGGAATGTAACATTAATCCAAGCATGAACAATCATCTAATAGTTATAAAGTGAATATATCTGAACAATACAAAACTGTAACTAATAATTCTCAAAACTTATTTTAATTTCATTTAATTAAAATGAATGTGAACAACATGAAAATAACCCTAAGACATACAAATTAAACACAACAATTATTTACACTATTTAGAACTGATGTAGATTTCATTAATAATCTAGACAATTTTGTAAATACTATTAAATATAACTGTATAATTAAGACTAAAAGCCTATAATATTAGAATGCTATAAATCTCTTACACTAGTTAGAATCACAAGATATAAAATCCAAAGCTATAATGAAAGAACCTTGTTCTAATGTTAGCTTGAGAGGAAAGGAATACAGAACAAGAAAAAATTCCTATAGATCTAACATCTTCATCAAATGTACCACACTTTTAACCACATGCATATGATAGGATCAACACAAAATGAATTTGTTGAGGAGGCTTTAAAAGCTACCAATAATGCAAAATGTGAAAGCATAGACAAGGCACGCAGACTGATTGGTAGAATGCCTCAAAGAGAGTCATATGATGGAAAGCAATGATTGTAGGATATGCACAAAATGAATTTGTTGAAAAATCTCAGAGAAACCCAATTTGAAAATATAGTTTATTGGTGACGCAACTAATTGTTTTAATAGAGACGAAATGGGTGAGAGGTAGACAGTCACGAAATATTCATATCTCAAAAATAACAAACTGGGTATGACTAATTTTTAGATATGATTTAGCTATCCAAGCCGTGCACCATATATAAAAAATTAGAGAAACCCAGTTCGTAAAAATAAAGTTATGGCTAACGCAATAGACTACTAAAATAGAGACAAAATGGGTGAGAGGTAGACAGTCACAAAATATTAATGTCTCAAAAATGACAAATTGGGTATGGCTGATTTTTGGATATGATTTAGATATCCAGGCCTTGCACCATATATAAAAAAATAGAGAAACCCAATTTGTCAAAAGTTATGGCTAATGCAACAAACTGCTAAAACAGAGACGAAATGGATGAGAGGTAGATAGTAACAAAATATTCATATCTCAAAAATGACAAACTGGGTATGGCTGATTTTTAGATATGATTATATATCCAGGCCATGCACCATATATAAAAAAAATAGAGAAACTTAGTTTGTAAAAATAAAGTTATGGCTAACGCAAAAGACTGCTAAAATAGAGATGAAATGGGTGAGAAGTAGACAGTCACAAAATATTCATATCTCAAAAATTTCAAATTGAGTATGGCTGATTTTTGGATATGGTTTGGATAACTAGGTCATACACCATATATAAAAATATTAGAGGAACCTAGTTTGTAAAAATAAAGTTATGGCTAATGCAACAAACTGAAAAAAACAAAGATGAAATGGGTGAGAGATAAACAGTCACAAAATACTCATATCTCCAAAATAACAAATTGGGTATGGCTAGTTTTTGGATACGATTTGCATAACTAGGTCATACACCATATAGAAAAAAATTAGAGGAACCCAGTTTGTACAAATAAACTTATGGTTGACGCAAGAAACTGAAAATAAATAGAGATGAAGTGAGTGAGAGATAGATAGCCATTTCAATCGGTGATTCCCAGAAATGCAATGATATAGATATGCATAATTGGATTTGATAACAAGGCTTCTAACCTCTAATACAAATTACAATCAATAGGAAAAATCATAAATCAAACATTTGCTTCAACAGAAAATTGAGACAGAAATTAGAACCAAAGGAACCTGATTTCACTTGCTTGACTAGGTTGAAGATTCGATTTCAGATTCAATTGTTGTAGCCACAAACCAGTCTCTCCCATCTCCTCTCTCCCCCTAAAGTTTAATTTGTTGAAGATTATTATGAGAGAGAAATCCCCCCAATATCTTGTAGAAGATTCCCCCCATTAAAGGCAACAAATTCTGCTTAAATCCATTTCTTACAATTTTCTATTTTAACCAAACAATAATTTCTCTCTAATTTTATTTATTTTAGAATTTGCTATTTATTTCATTTATGACCAAACAAAAATAGTTTCTTTCTACTTTTCTAAAATTAGTCTCTTACACAAAAGAAACAATTATTTCTAAGATTCCCTCTTGAGGTGCGTAACTACCACTTCTTCCAAGTGGCCAAAATAGAAAATAATTACTCAAGGCAATAATAATAAAGAAAGAGAATTTATTTCAGACATAATAATGCATATTTCCACACAACTATAATTTACATAAAATCATCTATATTTATTTATCAAAGTGCCCTCTTGACTTAATAATTTTATTGTAATGAAACAATTAACCAAAACATTAATCAAACAATTCCAAACAAAATAACCCAAATGCCAAACAATACCTGACACAATGAATGATCGAAAGCATGACCACAATGACAATGACTAACCATTACACCCATACAGACAACACTAACTGGGTGTAAAACTAGATACTCATCCTTTTCAAGGATGGTGGCTAATTAGGGGACCACATGTTATCTCTGTTCAATAGTTTTCATTGGGTTTTAGGCATGATCAGACCTATCAATTCAGGTGGAATCGATGCTTGGTACCTGCATCCTACAACAACCAAACAGTCAAACAAGTAAACATTTATATATACATACATACATATATACATATATACATATATATACATACATACATACATATATATAGTCAAATACACTGTCAAAGGGAATCCCAGCATAGCAGGGTACTCACACATGAGTAATGCAACACTGTCCCTTTCACCATCACATCAAACACATAATCACAACACACATAGCAATCAGTTACTGAACGACTAAATAAGAACCATCATCAGATAATCACTTGATACACATAATAAGATTAATCCACACAAAACATCAAAACATAACATCCTATGATACATAATTAGTCACATAAAAATTAATTCTAACATATGACAATCATAATAAGATCAACATCATAATCACCTGAATGTAAAACAATGTTAGAGCATATAAATTATCAGTGTCGCAACAAAGATTATTGATAAAACATACTCATTATCATATGAAACCACACATCAGCATAATCAGGAATGTCATCCACATGAATGTAACATCTTCCAACATCATATAATGTACAACATCAACTATCTAACGTACCCTAAATATTCCTATTATTATACCTTCATCTTCACGATCCTTAGCCATACCATCTGCACATCCAAGATAAGAATGGAGGGGCATTACATCCTCCCCCCTAAGACTTGACTTACTCCTAGAAGTCACAGACTAGGGTGGAAACATAACATATTAGTATTGTAGTTTTCTATTGCCAACATAAACATCCATTTTAAGCAATTGTTCATAAGATAGGCACAATCGTTCAATAAAGACAAGAAGAGAATCAATTCCTCACCATTAAGACGTCTCATGTGATCCACTTAAAATCCAATCACACATATTTTGAGAATTTCAAATAATTTAGGGAATTGCATTCACATATTAACAAATAAAAATACATCTCATCTCTTATTTCCACTATGGTTCCCACTAATTACCGAACATGCAAAGTACAATCCTCTGTGGAATCCTCCCTTGAGTACACTATTAGAGGTTCAAAATGAACATGATAGAAACAACACTTAACATGAAATGGAGCCAACAGAAACAAACATTCAAAATAGCCACCATAGAAATTTTAAAAATGCAAACCCAAGTGGGGAAATAATCGAATTCAATCTTAAGTCACAAAATGCTGACAATTTTCAACAATAAATCAAGTATAAAGAAAAGAGTTTTTGGTGACCACTCCTATCATAAGAGTGTTCAAAGAAAACAAATTTACAGTTAGTGCACCCACAACACATGAAACAACTATAAAAAATTCCAAAACAATTAATATTACAAACAAATCTAGAATGCGTTAGAGAATGTACACCAAACACATAGACAACTAAGTTTTCTACATATTTTTATCTAAGCAAATTTTATACAAGGATTTAAGGCAACACAGTTGCTACTTATTTACAAAAAAATTCTATCTTTAATGCAGTACAATTCCTCTTTACCAAACTATAAACATATACAATTACTTCCTTATGCAAAAAGATACTTATAGAGGAAATGTATGATGTCGCACACAAGAATAATTCAAAGTTCTAATTGACTTACATTATCACATTGATGATCTCCTAGGTCCAACATAGGCTCCAATTTGATCTCTTGCACATGTTTCTTACACATGCATACACAATGATAACTTTCATAAATCACAACAAAACTTTCACATGAGGTCATGGCTAGCTAAGAAATAGATATCAGATTATCAAGCAACCACGCAAAGATACCCCACACATGAAAACACCACATAATCCACATGATGCCACCGAGTGATTAAATCATTCCAATACTTACACATATAATGCAATTAACATAAAGATGGTATGGTGTTTCTACACCCATAGCTAAACATAACCCCCAAGTATGACTACTTCACCAAATAAGGGAACACAAAACACCACTGGCCTTTCACAACACCCCACACGAAATGTGTACAGGATATTCACATCACTAGAGGGGGTATATACCACACTCCTAATCACATGCACTAACAGTAATCACCTCTTTCTTCTAAAGCAGCAAATCAGCAAGAGGGACTCAAGGCCTCAACAAATCAGCAAGCACTAACATTTAAGAAACACATATTGTTAGATATAACATCACATTTTTAGAAAAGAAGGAGAGAGAACACATAGCAGACACATAAGTAAAACAAGGCATAAATAATTTATTTCTTCCAAAATCAAAGAACAAGTATGTAAATTTACAACTTTTTAACGTCATACTAAGGCACATAGGTGAGAGGTTTTATTACCAACTCACCATAAGGAGATAAACGCTTAACCTAGAGCAACATCAATAATCCAGAGATCCCAATGTTGCAACCTAGGCTCCAATACCAAATGTAACACCCCGCCAAGGAACCCAGAGGATAACACAACTAAGCTTACAAAAAGGTAAAATACATTTTTTTTTAAAACGAAAGAAATAACAACAATCATATACTTATTCATAACATTTAAATTAAGCTTTATCCTCTAGGGTTCCACAGTTGCATTACTAACAAACTAAAACAAGATCTAACCAACATTATGAATTAACTAACAAACATAGTTCATTCTAAGTCTAATTGCACCAGATAAATAAACACATATAATTCAATATTATATCATCAAATAAGTAACATTAGGATCCTACACATAGGATCACGAGTACAAGACAAGTTCCTTTACAAGAGAGTACAACATTACATTGTTTACAATATTGCTATTTAGATTACATTGGAGTACATATATCAAGATAATAGTACATGATTCAATTGATATACAAAACTGAAACATGATCATAAGTATCTGTCTCCTCAAGCTAGAGCAAGATCTAAAATCTGCCATACAAGGTACATCCTTCTCACACACGAACAACAAGGGAAACCAATGGAGATAAAAGCACAACCACCCAACTATGTGGAACCCTAAGGTCCACCCCCCATGCTAGGAGATAACAATAAAGTCCCACTAAGAAAATAATCAAGAAAGATAGTAGACTAATAGGTACAAAGACTACACAAGACTTTAATACAACACAGGTCAAAAAGAACATCATAAGTAAATCAAACAACACTTCCAGAGGCAAACACACATTAGGGAGTGCTAGGTTGCAGTAGGGAAGAGTGTCATCACATGGTCTTAACATGGGTTATCTTGGCAATCTCTCACCAAACGTTGGCCCCATCCATGGGTTATCCTGACACTCCAGATGCCATCCCCCATCTATGGTTATCCTATAAGTCTCTCACTAGATGCCGGCCCCATAGGGTGACACATGCAGAACTGACATTCCTTTCGTGAGGACAAGGAAGTTTATCTTGCCCACCATGGCCTTCTCATACCATCCTTAGCCTAAACGAGTACTACAGGCATGGGTGAGGCATCCAATTATCTTATTTAGTGTGGAAACTACCCAACCCTCTAAATTTATTATTAAGTTATCACTGGATTAAAAACTTCCAATGGGTTATCTTAGTAGCCACTTTGGGCACCAGCCCCACATTGAAAGCCACTCCCCTACCTGCATCTAGAAGACCCTATCCATCAAGCAAGACAATTACCATCACAATGACAAGTAATATATACAATGCAAGGCATTTACCTTCTTGCATACAAATCATAATCACAGGGACCAATTCTTGTCCCAAAACATAAACCAAGCATGAATTGCCACATTCTCATCATGATGCATTTACAACACAAAGCACACATCATTTCACATCACACAGAGCAAGGCATTATCCATCTTGCATAGTCATCATAACCACATGAATATGTACACTGAGCAAGGCATTATCCATCTTGCACATGTATCATACCAACATGAATAAGAGGTAACATTTCAAGAATGCATTTCACTCAACTCATATGATGCACACGGAGCTAACCCCCACACAATCATACCCTCCTAGGCCTCTAGAAACAACTTACCCAAATGACACAACACTTGACATCATTAAAAATACAATGGTTTCACATCACATTCATTCTCAAAGCACATCATAAACTAATACCTTTCAACAATATATATTTTTTTAAGGAATGTAACATTAATCCAAGCACGAACAATCATCTAACAGTTATAAAGTGAATATATCTCAACAATACAGAACTATAACTAATAATTCTCAAGACTTATTTTAATTTTATTTAATTAAAATGAATGCGAACAACATGCAAATAACCCTAAGTCATACAAATTAAACACAACAATTATTTACACTATTTACAATTGATGTAGATTTCATTGATAATCTAGACATTTTTGTAAATACTATTAAATATAACTATATAAGCAAGACTAAAAGCCTATAATATTAGAATGCTATAAATCTCTTACACTAGTTAGAATCACAAGATACAAAACCCGAAGCTACAATGAGAGAACCTTGTTCTAAGGTTAGCTTGAGAGGAAAGGAATATAGAACAACAAAACATTCCTATAGATTTAACATCTTTATCAAACCTACCACACTTTTAACTACATGAATATGATAGGTTCAACATAAAATGAATTTGTTGAGAAGGCTTTGAAAGCTACCGACAATGCAAAATGTGCAAGCATAGACAGGGCATGCAGACTGATTGGTAGAATGCCTCAAAGAGAGTCATATGATGGAAAGAAATGATTGTAGGATATGCACAAAACAAATTTGTTGAAAAATCGTAGAGAAACCCAGTTCATAAAAATAAAGTTATGGCTGACGTAACAGACTAAAAAAAATAGAGATGAAATGGGTGAGAGATAGACAGTCACAAAAATTCAGATCTCCAAAATGACAAACTGGGTAAGGCTGATTTTTAGATATGATTTGGATGAGTAGGTTATACATTATATATAAAAAATTAGAGGAACCTAGTTTGTACAAATAAAGTTATGGTTGATGCAACAAACTGGAAAAAAAATAGAGAAGAAGTGAGTGAGAGATAAACAGTCACTTCAATTGGTGATTCCCAAAAATGCAATGATACAGACATGCACAATTGGATCTAATAACAAGGCTTCTAACATCTCTAGAAAATTACAATCGACAAAAAAATCATAAATCAAACATTTGCTTCAACAGAAAACTGGGACAGAAATTAGAACCAAAGGAACTTGATTTCGCTTGCTTGACTGGGATTAAGATTTGATGTCGGATTCAACTACTATAGCCACAAACCAATCTCTCCCATCTTCTCTCTCCTCCCCCTAAAGTTCTATTTGTTGAAGATTATTATGAGAGAGAAATTTGCCGTAATATCTTTCAGAAGATTCCCCCCATTAAAGGCAACAAGTTTTGCTTAAATCCATTTCTTACAATTTGCTATTTTAACCAAACAATAATTTCTCTCTAATTTTATTTATTTTAGAATTTGCTATTTATTTCATTTACGACCAAACAAAAATAGTTTCTTTCTACTTTTCTAAAATTAGTCTCTTACACAAAAGAAACAATTATTTTTAAGATTCCCTCTTGAGGTGTGTAACTATCACTTCTTTCAAGTGGCCAAAATAGAAAATAATTACTCAAGGCAATAATAATAAAGAAAGAGAATCTTTATCAAACATAATAATACATATTTCCACACAACTATAATTTACATAAAAGCATCTATATTTATTTATCAAAGTGCCCTCTTAACTTAATAATTTAATTATAATGAAGTAATTAACCAAAACATTAATCAAACAATTCCAAATAAAATAACCTAAATACTAAACAATACTTGACACAATGCACGATCGAAAGCATCACTACAATGATAATGATAAACATCACAACATAACATCCTATGATACAAAATTAGTCACATAAAAATCAATTCTAACATATGACAATCATAATAAGATAAACATCATAATCCCCTGAATGTAAAACAATGTCAGAGCATATAAATTATCAGTGTCGCAACAAAGATTATCGATAAAACATACTAGCTGTCATATGAAACCACACATGAGCATAATCAGGAATGCCATCAACTATCTAACATACCCTAAATATTCCTATTATTTTACCTTCACATTCATGCTGCTTAGCCAGACCATCTGCACATCCAAGATGAGAATGGAGGAGCATTACATTATGTTTGATTTTAGAGTTGTAGAATATGTTTGAGAACATCAGGTACCAAAAAATGAGCGAAGCACTTACCAAGGCAGGCCGCCTTATTTTCTATTCAATGTGTGAATGGTAAAAGTATTTCTTTATTCATAGAAGAATGTATGTTCTACCTTTAAAGAAGATATCAAGGCATTCATGGTTTTTGTTCTACTATGGATGTACAATAATTCAGGGGCCAAGCATACCCTACAACTTGGGCTCCTAAGATTGCAAATAGTTGGAGAACTACATGAGATATACAAGACAATTGGGAAAGGAAGGAAAAATAATTGAAAGGTCATTGTTATACTTTATAAATAGAAGATTTGATTATCGAGAAGACATAATATTTTTATATATTTTTTACTACAATACTTATTAGTTGAATTGCTTATTTTCAGTAAGATATCAATAGCTAACCAAAATGATAAATGGGCTGATTATGCAGGCCCTGGTGGATGGAATGGTAAGTTAAGTATCTAATGATATTAGGATAATTTATTAAATTCTAGTGCAACATTTAAGCTCTTTTTGTAATGATTCTTGTTCTTGAATTGATGAATCAAATCCTGACATGTTAGAGATTGGAAATGAAAACATGACCACATAGGAATATTGATCCCACTTTAGCATATGGGCTTTAATGAAGGTGATTAACATGAAAATAGGCATATAGTAATCTTGTTGAGTTTGTTTTGAATGTTTTATTTTTATGGTCATTTCAATTGTGTTGTTATCTGTAGGCACCCTTGATTACTGGTTGTGACATAAGGTCTATGAGTAAAGAAACTTTAGAGATTCTAAGCAATGAGAGGTCATTAAGGTTAAATAAGGTTGGGAACTAAAATATTTTAAAATCATTTTATTATGAAACATTAGAGATTCTAAGCAATGAGGATGAAATTATGATCAGCCAAGGTTGGAAACTACAATATTTTTAAATCATTTTATTATGAAATCTTGTCAACGGTTTTGACTTATCTTTGTGTTGATCATATGGTTTTTTGGGGCCTTTCTCTAGATTCTTTAGGTTTACAAGGATAGAAAGTGAGCAAGGAAGAGGACCTTTAGGTATTGAAATATTTGTAAAAAAAATAGACACAAGTTACATCAATTTGAGATTTTACAATTTAGTTAAAAGAATATATATATATATATATATATATATATATATATATATATATATATATATATATATATATATATATATATATATATATATATATATATATATATATATATATAGGGCCATTCTCACACATGGGAGTTGCTCTTATTTTATGGAATAAAAGTCTTGAAAAAGCTTCTATAACTGTCAAATGGTAGAGATTTATGGAATGTAAGAATACTTTGATCCAAACCCTCTATTTAAACATAACTATAAACATTTATTTATTTTCTAATGTTTATTATCCTATTAAATTTATACACCATTTCATTTGATATGTTTATAGTTCAAATTAAACTTATTTTATGTCAAGTTAAATATAACTTTACGATTTTATGTTGTTTCAGCACACAAATCTTCAAGGAAAATTGTAAGGCAAGCTAAAATCAACAATGGATTCACATGCATGTAAAATGTACATTTTAACACCATCCTCTAACTAATCCTTCCATCGAAATATTTTGGAGTATTAATTAAAGAAAAGAACAATTGTGATCTCACATCACATTATTGAATGGTGTGATTTGGTTACTTTTGTCTTAAGTTTGAATTAATAAAAGCATATAAGACATATACTTTTTAAGTCATCCCACATGCTTGGGAAGTAGTAACTATAATTAGGTATCCATGAATATATTGTAATGACCATTTCTCTAGGACATTTCCCACTCGAAGAGGCCTACAATTTATGGCAATATAAATTTGTTATTTGAATGCATTCTTGTATTTTTATTTATAGATTATATATTTTGCACTTTTATTATTGAGATTTAATCCTTGCAAGAATGATCATATCATCTGGTACCAAAGCTCCTTCTAGGGCCATGTTTAATTGCAACATTTTTTATTTATGACATTATATGACTATCCACTATATGCTCTCTATTGGTGCTCAAAGTTGAGACTCCTCAAATCCCTAAAGCCAATTAGTTCTCAAGTGCCAAGGGTGTGAAACTCAAGAAAAAGATTATAGACTTATACTTAGGATGACACGACTAAAGACAACATTGATAAGGTGGGTAAGACCTTCTTCTCCTTTTGGCATTGTTAGACCATGGGTAGTATTCTTTGAGGTGTATGAGAGAAAAGATTGAAAATAACATAAACTCAAATCCAGAGTCAAACCCTATCCAATGCACATGAACTCCATTTTTTTGTCACTTTAAGTAGTAGATGTACAACTATGTAGATTCTAAAATATTGCTTTGATAGCCCCTAATGCCATAGCACATCTAGAAATGAGTGGAGGTAGGATAAAAAACACATATATGGTAAAAGATTTAGGTTTTTGTTATGTTTGTGTTGAAGGAAAGAAAGGTTAAGTGGAAAGTAGACTGGTGCTTATGTCCAGTTTGGGAAATAGAGTCTAGACATTAAATCAAAGGGGACACTAAGAAACCTGAAAGGAATCTAGGTGTGCGGAAATCACTTCCTACACTAATCTAATGAGGAGAGGGCTATGCAAATTCAAATTAATCCTTATCACTACAGCAACATAGAACATGTAAATGAGATATTTGAAACAATACAAATGAAATAGAAAGAAGATAGAAGAAGACAGACAAAGATTTACGGTGGGGAAAACCCTTATTGGGTGAAAAACCCCACACTCAGAAACCTACACAATGTATTAACAAATCTGAAAGAATGTTTACAATACACTTGCAATGCAAGCTTCAATGGTCTTTGACACTTGTGTATGGAGTCAGTCCGGTAGCATAATAGTACTTGTAAACCTGTTATACAAACTCCCTCTCCAAGCACCTGATTATATAGAAAATACAAGGCAATATTAGACCTATCTTGGGATGGGCGTCCAAATTGGCCTCATGGCCCAAAACCCATGCCTAAGGACACTTGGTCAACATTGTAGAATGTTCCTGACACTTGTCCACAACTCCCATCCCAAAGAGGTCGCCTATTTCCAAAATGGGCTATGACAGATGCTCTTACGACACTTATGACCGTCATAGAATCTGTCATAGTGGTTACAACTTACAACTATAAGAGAATCTATCATACACAGGCTATAAATAGTATATTCTCTTAAAACATGTCATAGTCCACCTTAGGGCGTTCAAATATGCCTTTTTTCAAAGATGCTTCATGACACATGTCCTTGCCTATCTTACATGCTTCTATTTCTGACTCTTACATGCCATAAATCTGTTATAGGAATCTGTCATAACCATTTCAGTCAAACATTCCCTTACACAACATGGAAGATGCCAACACATGGAAAAATGCTCCTACCACAAAGTGGGACTCCTATCTCCTCATGTGAGGACAAAATTACAAGTTGTCATATTCCATGTAGGATTGACACATCACCGTGCCACATCCCACAATATGACAATATGGAATTTACAAATATTTACAATATAGGCAATTAAATAATAAATACAAACATTAATAATGTAAGGAATTACCAAGGTTGAGAAAACTTAATTCCCAACATTCTCCCACTTGTCGAACACCTTGTAAGAGCCAATAGAATAACAGGATTTAACTGCTATAGGCGGAGAGGCCTATAGACTCTGAACACCATCTGAACTTCTCTATGCCCACTAGTTTTTTCAATGCATCTACAACATTCTTCAAAGTATCTACTTTCTCCAAATTTACGTTTCCATCCTCAACCATGTCTAGCACGAAGTGAAACTAAACATCAATGTGCTTTGTTCTAGCATGGAAAGTTGGATTCTTTGCAAGGCAAATTGTACGCTGACTGTCACAACTGATCGTGATCTGACCTGCATCAACACCAATATTTGAACACAATCTCTTAATCCAAATGGCTTCCTTACAAGGATGAGTTGCTGCCATATACTCAACTTCTGTCAAGGACAAAGCAACAACAAGTTGTCGCTTACTCATCCACCTAATAGCACCACCAAATAGTGTAAACACATAAGCACTAGTGGATCTCTTTCTTTCAATGTCACCTACCCAATCTGAATCCACAAATCCATGAATATCAACAGAATGCAGAGGTCCTGTAACATTACTATGATAGCATATGGAATACTCAAAAGTACCCCTCAAATTTATCTGAACACTTGCTTAACTGCATCCCAATGAACTCATCCAGGATTAACCATAAATCGACTAAGGATTCCCACTGCTTGGGCAATGTTTAGTCTTGTGCAGACCATAGCATACATCAAACTGCCAACAACACTAGCATAAGGTACCCTACTCATGTCCTCCACCTCACTAGGCAATTTTGGACAATCCTCAACAGACAACTTTGTCCCAAATGAAATATGAACACACAATGGTCTACAATATTCCATGCTGAACCTTTCCAACATGGTATTCACATACTTACTCTAGCTTAACCAAAGTTTTTTGTTGGTTCTATCTCTTTTGACTTCCATTCCTAGAATGTACCTGGCTGTCCCTAAATCTTTCATTTCAAACTATGCTGACAACTGAGATTTAAAATTAGAAATCATATTCTTACCCTTCCCAATGAGTAACATATCATCAACATATAGTGCAACAATGAGAATACGATCACCATCAAACTTAAAGTACACACAGTGATCTGATTTTGATCTCACAAATCTAATTGACAACACAAAAGCATCAAAATTCAAATACCATCTCCTAGGGGATTGCTTCAAACCATACAAAGACTTCTTAAGTTTGCAAACCAAATTTTCTTTACCTTTCACCATGTAATGCTCTGGCTGTGACATGTAGATTTCTTCCTCCAAATCACCATGAAGGAAAGTTGTTTTCACATCCATCTGTTCTACCTCCAAGTCATAAGCTGTTGCGAGAGACACCAGGAATCAAATGGATGTCAACTTTGCAACGGGAGAGAATATCTCACTATAATCTATACCCTACACTTGTGAATACCCCTTTGCAACCAATCTAGCCTTATACTTCTCAAAACTGCCATCTGCACCAAATTTCTTCTTGAACACCCATTTGCATCCAACGGGTTTCCATCTAGGAGGCAAAGGCACCAAGTCCCAAGTTTGATTCTTTTCCAACGAAGCCATTTCATCATCCATGGCCTCCTTCTAGGAACCTGCATCTTTCATGTCCATAGCCTCTGATATAGTTCTAGGTTCATCACTATTAGTAAGCAAAGCAAAAGCACAACTAGAATCAAGCAATGCAAAACCAAACCTTTTAGGTTGCTTTATTATTCATGTAGACTTCCTCAAGAGCTGAGGTTGAGGTTCGGCTTCTTCATCTGAGCTTTCAGAGCTGCTAGAGCTCTCGTCATCATTAGGTCCAACATTATCTTTCTGTTCAATCTTCTCAGGGGTAATGGGAAACTGAACAACATCCTCTTTCTTTTCTTTTTCTTCTGGTTGTAAAACAATGGAAGAAGGTGTAAGCTCTCTGAAGATGACACTTCTTCTATACAACACTTTTTCAGCCACGAGGTCCCAAAGCTTGTATCCTTTCACACCGACACCATAGCTAATGAAGATACACTTAATAGCCTTGTTCTCCAACTTTGACCGCTTCTCCCTAGGCACATGTGTATATGCCTCACAACCAAAAACATGAAGATGCCTTATTGAAGGCTTTCTACCAGACCACACCTCCATGGGTGTCTTTCCAACAAGAGCTGATGTAGGAGATCTATTAACAAGACAACAAGCAGTGGCAACAACTTCAGCCCAAAACTTTTGTTTTAGGCCAACTCCACTAAGCATACTCCTAGCCTTCTCCATCAGTGTCCTGTTCATCCTTTCTGCAACTCCATTTTGCTACGGGGTGTATGGAATTGTCTTATGTCTTTCAATCCCAAGTTCCTTGCAATATTTATCAAATTCTATAGAACAGAACTCACCACTGTTGTCAGTTCTCAAACACTTAATCTTTTTACCAGTCTGATTTTCAGCAAAGGCCTTAAACTCCTTAAACTTACTATAGACTTCAGATTTTCTTATGAGAAAATAAATCCATGTCCTACTGTAGTCATCTATCAAAGATATAAAATATATAGATTTTGATAACAAAGGAACATTAAAAGGACTAAATACATCAGAATGAACAAGGTCCAACACACCAGAAGACTTGTGAGAACTCAAATAAAACTAAACATAGTTTTGTTTCCCATAAATGCAATGTTCACAAAAGTCAAACTCAAGATTACAATCATCTAACCCCTCAACGAGGTTTTTATTTTTAGGGTACGCAGACCCTTCTCACCAATGTGGCCAAATCTCTTATGCCATAACATTATCTTTTTAGCAAGAAGTTTAACTTCCAAGGCATGATTACAAACATCAGAACTAGAAACAACAGATCTCTTAACTACTCATTTAGATGGTGGGGATGAAGTGACTACTGCCCTCTTCCTTGAATCAGAAGAACTATTACATTGTGAAATGCATGCCTCCAGCTGCAACAGAGTACCTCTCCTAGTACCCTTAGCAAGCACCATAGCTCCTCTAGTCATCTTGCATCCTTCTTTCGAAAAGACAACCTGCACACCTACATCATTCAAACTACTTACAGAAAGTAGGTTTCGTGCTAAGACTGGGATGTGCATAACCCCAATGATCCCCTTCACTCAACCATCAGGGAATCAGATAGAGACTCTTCCACAACCAATAATCTTCAGATGAGAGTTGTCACCCAAGTACACCTTTCCACCATAGAACTCCTCATACTTAGTGAACCAGTCTCGATGTGAGGTCATGTGGAATGATGCACCAGACTCAATCAGCCACACATCATCAGATGCATGGGTTGTCAGGGCTGCGATGAAAGCATCACCATCATCTTGTGATTTGTTAGAATCTGAATTAGGACCATTCTTCTTCTTCTTCTTCTCCTCTTTTCATTCCTTTCAGAAATGCTCAAATCTACCACAGTTCCAACAGATAGCCTTGGAATTTCTAGGAGATTTGGATCTCCCATGGGATTTGGATCTACCCTTCTCAGCTTTCTTGTCCTTCTTTTTCCTTTTCTCCTTGGGTCTTCCACGAACTGTAAGAGCCTCTTTAGTTGCATCAAAGGACTTTCTCCACATCTCTTCAGATAACAACGAAGAAACCACTTCATCCATTTTGAATGTGGATGTGGTGCTTTCCAATAGCCACGAAAAGGTGATCCCACAAGTCTGGCAAGGAACAAAGCAAGGTCATACACCGATCCTCCTCCTCCATCTTTACACCAATAGATGTCAATTGTGCAACCATCATGTTAAAAGTATTCATACGTTCAATGACAGATCCTCCATCCTCCATTCGAAGAGAATACAACTTCTTTCTTAGAAAAAGTTTATTAACCAGGGATTTGGTTGATACACATCTCCCAACTTCTTCCAAAGCAAGGTTAAATTTTCTCCTCATGGACATTTAACAACACAGAATCAACAAGACTAAGTCTTATGAGACCCTTAGCCTTTTGATCCTTGAGATCCCACTCATCTTGTGACATTGCAGCTAGTTTAGTTCCATTAACACTTTCCCAAAGGTCTCAGTCTACAAGCATGTCTTCCATCTTGAGCTTCCACAGCTCGAAATTAGTGCCATTGAATTTCTCCACCTCAAATTTTTTGGATGTGCTTGCCATCTCCTTGTTGCAATAGAATTCAAAATACTCTGTACAAACTCCCACTCAACTTAAGATCAACTCCAAAAACCCCTACCTAAGAGCTAAGACCAAAACTGGCCAGGCTCTAATACTAACTGAAAGGAAGCTAGGTGTGCAACAATTGCTTCCTACACTAATCTAATGAGGAGAGGGCTATGCAAATTCAAATTAATCCTTATCACTATAGAAACATAGAACATGTAAACAAGATATTTTCAACAATACACATGAATTAGAAAGAAGACAGAAGAAGAGAGACAAAGATTTACGGTGGGGAAAATCCTTATCAGGAAAAAAACCCCACTCAGAAACCTGCACAATGTATTAACAAATCTAAAAGAATGCTTACAATACACTTGCAATGCAAGCTTCAATGGTCTTCAACACTCATGTCTAGAGTCAATCCGGTAGCATAACAGTTCTTATAAACCTGTGATACAAACTCCCTCTCCAAGCACCTGATTATATAGAAAATATAAGGCAATATTGGACCTATCTTGGGATGGGCATCCAACTTGGCCTCATGGCCCAAAACCCACACCTAAGGACACTTGGTCAACATTGTAGAATGTTCTTGACACTTGTCCATAGTTCCCATCCCAAAGAGGTCGCCTATTTCCAAAATGGTCTATGACAGATGCTCTTATGAGACTTACGACCGTCATAGAATCTGTCATAGCGGTTACAACTTACAGCTGTAAGAGAATCTGTCATACATAGGCTATAAATAGCATATTCTCTTACATGTCATAGTCCACCTTGGGGTGCCCAAATATGCCTTTTCTCAAAGATGCTTCAAGACACATGTCCTCACCTGTCTTACATGCTTCTATTTCTGGCTCTTACATGTCATAAATCCGTCATAGGAATCCGTCATAACCGTTTCGGTCAAACATAATTTCCTTACACAACATGGAAGATACTGACACATGGCAAAATGCTCCTACCACAAAGTGGGATGCCTATCTCCTCATGTGAGGACAAAATTACAAGTTGTCATATTCCATGTAGGATTGACATATCACTGTGCCACATCCCACAATATGACAATATGGAATTTACAAATATTTACAACATAGGTAATTAAATAATAAATTTAAACATTAATAATGTAAGGAATTACCAAGGTTGAGACACCTTAATTCCCAACAAAACCAAGACAGATGTATAATCAAGATATCAACAAAGACTATAACTAATCAAATTACTGCACAAGTTAGGCTCTATATAGACAAATTAGTAGCTAGAAAACTTGTAAAACATAAATTCAAGCATTATTTAACCATCCATAAACAATTATAGGTTTCATACATTTTCAATGAAAAAATACCTCATAAAGTATTATAGAGGTGTTTTACAATTTACATCAATTAACTAATCATAGACAACATTCAAATCAATAAATGTGATTAGGAAAATTGCCAATATACCAAAACCCACATAATGCTTTTGGAGATAGTTGAAAAGATGAACAATATGCACTTTGAATTAATCATTTGAGTGTTACAATGCCCTTTTATAACCCTTGAAAGAAACTCTTAAAATATTACAATGAGAAAGTTCAAAAATCTATCACTAGAAGAAAACCCTTGTTTTTACAATCTTTCTTTCTATTTTTCATTTCTACTCTACAACTAAAATTTTTTCCATCCTTTGCAAATGAATTCAAAATATCTTAAATAGCCTATTCAATCCATGAAGGATCTTTGGAAGGAGGAATTTGACCTTTGAAAATGAAACTAGGTGACCATGTTGTTTGCATCATGACCACATGGTTTGTACCAAAAACAAACATGTAGATTTGGAGTGTTTGTCCATGCTTTGGTACAAAAAAATTATCATGAAAGGGTCCATAGTAGTCTTTGGGCATATGGAGCTCACCTAACATGCCATCAGGGTTCAAAATGATCATTAATGGTGACCCTAATATTCGTTGGAGGGTCCACTCATGTGTTGAAAAACATGAAAATGAGTTTTTGACCAAAAGTCAAAATATTGGAAGAACCGAGAACCTCAAAACATGCCAATGTCCCTAGAAAACCTAAAATCCCAAACTCCCTCTATTGATGATGATGTTAATTAGTATTAGACACAAATATAAATTCTACTTTGAATGCCTACCTCTCTTGAAAGATATGATAAGTTTAGGATGAATTTATAATCCCAAGGCTTTGTTAATCAAGTCTTGATTGTGCTTGTAGTCACTCAGGGTTCATTGTAGGTTATTTTACATAGGGGACTTACACACTTTGAGCTTGATTTTCTTGATCCAAACACTTTCTTGCAAATATCACTATTATCTTGTATGATCTACACGTATCTTTAGTGATTCATGTCAACTTTATCAAGTAATGACCAAATTTTGAGAAAATTGTTTGTGACTTTGGCATAGCTTTGATTAGTTCTTCTAAATTACTCCTAATTAACTGACCTTTACACAATTCCTCCAAATTCACTTAAAGATCCTCTTTAAAGTATTTATTTCATTGATATTATTGATTATTATCTTTAGATTCACCATTATTTGCACTTATTTATGATAATTTATAAAAAATGAAAGACAACAAGCAAGGTTAAGAAAGAAAAGGTCCTAAGGATTTAAGTTTTCTAGTGAACTCAAACATATATCATGACAATTCATGAATTAAAATAAAATCTAGTTACACTTCACTAGTTTATCCACAGCTACGTATAACAGATACAAATCTTCGAAGGACAATTGACAACAACAAGAAATAGTTCAAATGCACTCCAAGGGACACAACAACTTGATATTCCACTACTAGAAATCAATTGGAAGATTACTTAAGGTTTACAATGAGGTAGTAATCCATCCTTCAATTCATTCATATGCACATGATATACAAATAATCTCACTAAATATGAGATAAAATCATGAGGGAAGTCAGAAAGTTACAAATTGCTAACTTAATGCTTCATGAGTTTCCTCAATTTCATCCCCCCTTATTACTCAGATACCTTTTATAGGACAAGGATCTAGAATTAGTTACAAAAATCAACAGTTAAGATCCCACTTCAAACATCAAAATGCATTGGTGCTTCATATAAACTCCTTCAATTTATATAATGAATTGGTGCTTCATATAGACTCCTTCAAGTTATATCCATGTTCAATGGTACATGTCAAGCTTCCTAGTAAACATTATAAAAAGCTATCGGCTTTCTCCTTGTTACATCCCTCTTTTTGGAAACAATTATGTTATTTACTTTCTTGCAAATTTCAGTAATTTAATATGTGGTGGACGACATGGAAACTGACAATTTATTTTATAAAGTTGTTATATGAAATTGTGGAATCTAATGGTTACGATCAAGGTGATATTGTAGACTAAATGTCTTTATAATAAATGCAAAATTGTTTGGATATATTATGTTTTGATTTGAACATAGGTGCTTTGACCACAAAATTGTATGTGAGTCTGTCAATGCAGGAACAGGTGGATCGTGTTCGACGGAATGAGAAAGTATCTTCGAGAGAGAGTATAGACTCTAGAAATTAACCATGGGCATTTGTTACTGGGATCGCCAAACAGGTAGATAAACCTTGGAACCAACTAGTAAGTCTTGTATGTCAGTTGGGTTAGTTAACTAGACGTCGACGTCAAAGGATAGAGTGTGACATCCTAGTCGAAAGTCATCATGTAGAATCTTAGAGTCGTCGATGATGTAAGTCCATCATAGCAAGTCGACTTATTTAGATGTTTAATATTTTCATTTATAAGTATTTATTGAACCATCTTGTGGCGAAATTGTAAATCTTGTCTCGTAGTCGAAAGACGCGAGAAGTCGGCTTTGTGCTTCTAACGTCGTAAGAACTCGTTCGCGTTACGATCAATCCGTCGTGATTGTCGTAAAACGCGTCAAACTTGTATTGTGAAGTTATTCCATTCTTGTAGATCGACGAATGTCGATTTGAAGCCATAGCGTGAAATAATTTATTTGGTCGTCGTTTAACGTGAGTCTTTTCTTCTTTCTTTGACCGCGAGTAGTTGTCAATCTAACTTTGAGCTTTCTTAATAAATTGGTCTTTGTCTCCTTTTTCCTTTTCGACCAAAATGATGCTTTAATCATTTCCTAACCATCGCCGTGTCGAACTTTAACTCCTCAAAACAAATATTAAGTTGGTTTTGGAAGGTTGATACCTTTTTGTTCTAGTAAGGATGGAGTTGTTATGTCCTTTGGTAAGCCACATCATCAAAGGAACTTTAACTTCTTGTGGTCATAGTAAGTTTTGAGGTCAGTTTTACTCCGTTAAACAACTTCCCTGAGTTTAGGCTGTTTCGGTGGTCTTTTGATGTCTAAAACTACTCTCACCATAGCTCGAGAGAGAAAAAGATGGACGGCTGAGTTGTGAGACGTCGCAGTTATGGCAGATGCCCCATCATTAAGATGAGTGCGAAGGCATCATGTAAGTGGTTGTGAGAAACCGCAGGGAGTTTCCTACGCGGTAGGGTAGTTAGATTGGAAGGTAGTTAGTAGTGGAATAAGCAAGTGGAGACACAGTCGACGGAAGAGGAAGTCTGTTGTTAAGTAAAAGGGAGTGTTTGAGTAATGACCGTTGCGGGAAGTTAGAGGAGGTCGGTGGGTAGTTGGGGAAGCTGTGTAGTAAGAGAGAGAACAACTATTTGTAGAGGATATACGCTGCGAAGGGAGAAGAGCTGTGGTAGAGAGCATACACTGATTGTAGAGAGCATGCACTGTTTGTAGAGAGCATTCGCTGTGGTAGAGAGCATACACTGTTTGTAGAGAGCATTTGCTGTGGTAGAGAGCATACACTATTTGTAGAGAGCTTTCGGTGTGAAGAGAGCATACACTGTTTGTAGAGAGCATTCGCTGTGGTAGAGAGCATACATTGATTGTAGAGAGCTTTCGGTGTGAAGAGAGCATACACTGTTTGTAGAGAGCTTTCGGTGTGAAGAGAGCATACGCTATGGTAAGAGAGCATTCAGTGGGATGAGAGCATAGTCGTGGGTGAAGAGAGGTAACTGGATAGGAGATATCCACTGGGGGAAATAGAAGCCACAAGAGAGTAAAGGGTAGCAGTGGGAAGTGAGTGTAAAGGTCGTGAGTTGTGTGGAAGGGATCGCTGTGTAAGAGTATAGTTTTCTAGTGGGCATCGCTGCGGCAAACAAGGAGAGCACGACAGAGTAAGAGGGAGTGACTTACACCTGTATTGTAGAAGTGTGAGGAGTGTTGGAAGAGTTTGCGAGAGGAGAGGTTGAGAAGTTGCGAAGGGGCAGTGAGGGAGTGAGTTTTTCTTTGAAGGAGTGATCAGTTTTCTGAGTAGAAAGCAACAAAGAAAGAGATAATTGAGGAAGCTTGTGGCTGTCTGAGGGTGATCAGTTTCTAAGTAAGGAGCCTGCCTTTGTCTTGAATAGTGTCCGGCAGAGAGGAGGACATTTAACCAAGAGGAGAAGTCAAATTTGTCACAGCAACCTCCATTATCGTCCACAGGTTCATTTTCTTTATTTTCTTCTCACAGTTTAGACTAGTATGTAAGCAAGTTTTATGTTTGCGAAAGATGTATACGTATAGCATGAGTAGAATAGAAGGACAACGTAATTCTACTACAATTTTTAGTGTGCAGTTAATCCATGAAATAGAAGTATTCCTGTTTCATTACTGTGTGTTAGGATTTAAAGACTCAGAAATAGAAGTGTGGCTATCTCATTGCTGTGTTTGTGATTTTAAAAACTCAGAAAAAGAAGTATGCTATCTTATAGAATTCATAAACTCAAAAATTGTAGCATTTCTTGCCTTGAATGAAACTGTATAATAAAAGAACGTAGTTCTCTAACGTATATTCATTTAGGAATGAACTTATCTTGATGCAAGATGTAAATTTACCTTCCTTGAACAATAGCTACACAGCAAGTAAACACACTGTTCCACGTGCATGCTGTGTAGAGTCAAAACCACAGTTTTTAAGCATATTTTGATGTAAAATTTGTGTGTTTGATAGCCGGAAAATGTAGTTGTGAACAACTGATGTCTTAACCATCGTACATCTTTAGTTAGAGGTCGACCATGCGTTGGTCATCTCTATGACATAGGAAAGATTCCATAATCATTTATATTTTATTTACGACTCTCATCTTGATGAACCATGTGAAACTAATGACATGGAAAGAGGAGTAGGAAGATAAAGTTTTAGTAATGATTAGGAAACTGTCATGGTTCTAGAATGAACAAATTGAGTTGAAAACTTGCATGTGAGTTGAAACTACGTTGCATGCGACGGTGCTAGAATCGTTTAACCTTGTAGACCATATGAGTCTAGAATCCTCAAATTTTAGGATAATGGGAAATGGATTTAAATATTTGAGTATGTTGTGTAAACATGGGAACCAAGTAAGCAAATATGAAACCAATTAGGAGTGGGCGCTTATAAGAAAGGTTTTTACATGAAATGGATTATGAATTTATGAACTCAAGATTAGAGCAAAAGTTGCGCCATGCGCTATTGTAGGAGGATATCCTAAACCCTTGAGGTCATCAAGGTCGTCAAATAGTTAAAATTATACAAATAGGAAACTGTAGGATTTCGACCAGTTCAAGTCGAGTAGGGTGGGTGAACGAAGTTCATGCGTTCCTAGAACGCTAATTAAAAACAAATCCTTTGGCCAAGGTGGTGTACTATCCTCAAGTGCATCGAACGTTCACCGTAACTGGATGGCGTTTCTTGTGGAGTGTCGTGCATGACTAGAGGGTATCTAGGGATCTACGCGATAACAAGACACGTAGGTTACAACACCAGAGCTCAGATGGCAAACGCCGATGGTTATCCTAAGTCTATCCTCTTGAGTAGGGTAGGGCCACTTTCAGTTAGGAAGGAGTGCGGGAGACCGATGGTCTGTGGTTGGAGGTTAAGCTCCTTGAAGATACTTTCTCTTCCAAATACTGAGGAATGCCGAGTCTTGAATGTGATGGGTCGACAATCGAGATGCATGATAATGGTATGTTTCCAATTTTTGTTGTTTCAAGCAAATTTCATTTGTTAGAAAACAAAGTGTTTTATGTATATCATTTCTTTCAGTTTTATGAAAATGAGATCATGTTATGAAAAAATGAAAAATGTTGTATTGGATTATGGATGAGTTACTTTTGTATTTGATTACCCAGTTAAAAAAAATTTTACCGTTGTAAAAACTTAGTTACTTCTTGTTATTTCAGATTTGGATGTTACACTCCTAAAAATGAGGTGGACTTGACTGTATTAATAGTTTTAATATAGGAATGGACTCTTCCACAACCATTGCTTGTGCTATGCTAAATTCAATAGGATTAGATAGCCATGAATGCTTTGCCAAGCATAATGCATTGGTAGCTACCTCCAGAGTTGGCTCTAATCCAACCTTAAGTGCACCAACTAGATGTGGGATAAAAAGAGTGGCTACTTTCCCCAAAGCCTTGAATTTTTTTTTAAAAGCCTTGTTGATAGCCAACAAAATTTCTTCATTAGTGGAGTGGTATCCCAAAAATCTTTCTCTAAAGCCCCTGAAACATCAGAATATTCAACTTTCTTTTATTTAATGGATAATTTCAAAAGCGTCCACCACTTGAGACAAAAATAAATAAAGTTTTCCCAAAAGATATCAAATGTGCTTCAAGAGTCTTACAATTTGACAAAAAAGATAGTGCCTCAGAGTTTGTAAATTTCATTAACAACAACCAATTTGTGCAATTAATCAACACATAATCTCAAGGTTTCAAATCGTATTTAAACATGATTCAAAAGGGATCTTACCAATATTTTGTCTTTTCCCTCTTGTATAAACAATGAAACATTTAAAATAGGACAAAAAAGAGTGGACTAACCTAAAGGAGGGGTAGATGCAAGAAGTTGTGTCCACTTAAGGTGGAAGTTTCGGAGTTAGAAAAAATTCCGAAATCGGGGAACAAAAAACGGGATCCCGTTTATATAAAACGGGATCCCGTTTATAGAAAACGCGATCCCGTTTTGCCTCGGGATCCCGAGCCTAGGACCAAAAACGCGATCCCGTTTTTTCCCGGGATCCCGAACCTAAAGGCCATAAACGGGATCCCGTTATATAAAACGGGATCCCGTTATAAACGGGATCCCGTTTTATATAACGGGATTGCGTTATATGAAACGGGATCCCGTTTTATAAAACGGGATCCCATTTTTAAAAAGTATAAATTTTTTTAAAAAACAGCAGAGACCCCATTTTCAACAGCGACAGGCGCCAGAGGAAAACGGGATCCCGAGTTCTGATAGCATCCAGCCAGGTAAGTGGATTTTTCCACTTGTAAAAAATACCCATCAATTGTATATGCCTTCCATTGTTTGTAAATTGATGTAAAATACAATGAAAATTTAAATTTTGAATTGTTATTTAGGGTTTAGGGTTTATAGAATCAGTAGTGTATTTTTGACAATTTAGATAACTTAGATAACTTTTCTCTACCCCAACTTAGATAACTTTTCTCTACCAAACATTGATATGGTCGTGGATCTTGTGCATAGCCATATATATATAAAATTTTATCATTAATCTGGATATAATATGGACCAAGTTGAAACATTTGAGTTAGACATGGAGACACCTAGATTATGGAGCTCGGTCTATGTAAGAAAACCCCTGTTATAGACTCAACACAAACTTATCCCTCAACCCTCTAAATTGTGACTTACATCATTTGATTACCCTGGAACACACTATATAGACAACTCTATACAAATTTGGCAAAATATATTTTCTCCTAACAGAAACTTGTATATGTAGAAGTATCTACTACTGCATTAGATTTGATATACTTCTTAAAAGGAAAGAGTTGGGACTAACAACTAAATAGAAAACAATAACTAGTTTTGCATTTTGTAGGAAATAGGAAACAAAATTGAGCTATCTAACCATCTTGACTAATTTATCTATTTCTAGCTAGATTGAACCCTAATTCTATATGCAATTCCAACCCTAACCCTAACACTAATTCTAACCCTAATCCTAACCCTAATTCTATATGCAATTCAAACCCTAACCCATATTATAACCCTAATCATAACCCTAACCCTAGCTCTACTTGTAATTGTAATCGTAACTCTAACTCTAGCCCTAACCCTAACCCTAACGAGCTACTTGTAATTGTAATTGTAACCCTAACTCTAGCCATAACCCAAACCATAATTGTAGCTCTAATACTTACCCTAATTTAGCAACCCTTGAATTCTAATTCTAACCCTAACCTCAATTCTAACCCTAAGCCTGATCCTAATTGAAACCCTAACCCTAACTTTAATTAATCACGAGTCATGCTACAGGGATTTCTTCTACATATTTTGTATGCATGTGTTATTCCCTTATTGCATGTGAGTTCACCAATTATTTGGAAAGTTCTCCTAACTGGGAGGCAGGCTTGTATTCAAGCCCTATAAATTTTGTGTTTATAGGTGTTATGTTTAAAGCTATATGGAGACTTGTAATAGGAGGTCTTGAATTTGGTACCAATGATTGTGAGTGCCTTGTCTAGAATATGATGAACCTTTTGAACAAGAGAACCTTGTAGACCATGATGCATATCTTGAAATTTAAACTTGAACATTATCGTCATGTGAATGCTTTTAGCCATCCTACAACCTCCTATCACCCTTCATCCTCTTATAGGGATATGCCACACAACCTCTCCAAGTTGACCATGCCAAACCCAAAGTCACAATCGTAAGAGGTAAAGAATCTTTTGGCCCCATTCAAGTCCACTCCCTAATAGGAGTGATACAATGCTAATAGGGTTGTGAAGGTAATTAAGTTCTTGATTAGCAAGTTGGGTGTATCTAAGCATAATTTGACATGATATAGTTAGTCTTGATTTCATTAATCTTAAGATCATTGAGCTAGAGTACTTAATATATATGGTATAGTTAGTCTAGGCAGAATAGCAACAATCTATATAAGAAGAAACTTGTGATCGATTAAAATGATATAATAAAAATGGACACTTCCCAAGAGCTCCTCAATTTGACAAACTTCACCTTCCATTAGATACCACTTAGATACAAGACATGACTCCCCTCTCCTTATTGAGGACATGCTATAAACATCAACCTGTGAATAGAAGCTTGGACCCTAAACTCTCTAAGATAGTAGCTCCACTGGACCTTGACATCAAAGAAGGCATATATATAACCATGTCACCATGTTAAATATTACGTTGATTTCTTCATGTGGTCTTATGGTGATATGCCTTGAGACTCCATCTTTAAAGTCATGCATCATCTTGTGGTTCACCTCAATGCCAAACCTATTCAATAAAAGCTACGCAAAATGAACCCCCAAGTAGCCCTCGTGGTCATAGAAGAATTGTATAAACTCTTGGATGTCCAGGGTTCATTCAGACTATTACTTTTCCTAAATGGGTAGATCTAATGTGGTCTTAGTTAACAAGAAAACTAAGGGAATTCATGTTTGCACTAACTTTTGAGACATCAAAAAAGGATCTACCCCAACTTAGATAACTTTTCTCTACCAAACATTGATATGGTCGTGGATCTCAAGTGCATAGCCATATATATATAAAATTTTATCATTAATCTGGATATAATATGGACCAAGTTGAAACATTTGAGTTAGACATGGAGACACCTAGATTATGGAGCTCGGTCTATGTAAGAAAACACCTGTTATAGACTCAACACAAACTTATCCCTCAACCCTCTAAATTGTGACTTACATCATTTGATTACCCTGGAACACACTATATAGACAACTCTATACAAATTTGGCAAAATATATTTTCTCCTAACAGAAACTTGTATATGTAGAAGTATCTACTACTGCATTAGATTTGATATACTTCTTAAAAGGAAAGAGTTGGGACTAACAACTAAATAGAAAACAATAACTAGTTTTGCATTTTGTAGGAAATAGGAAACAAAATTGAGCTATCTAACCATCTTGACTAATTTATCTATTTCTAGCTAGATTGAACCCTAATTCTATATGCAATTCCAACCCTAACCCTAACACTAATTCTAACCCTAATCCTAACCCTAATTCTATATGCAATTCAAACCCTAACCCATATTATAACCCTAATCATAACCCTAACCCTAGCTCTACTTGTAATTGTAATCGTAACTCTAACTCTAGCCCTAACCCTAACCCTAACGAGCTACTTGTAATTGTAATTGTAACCCTAACTCTAGCCATAACCCAAACCATAATTGTAGCTCTAATACTTACCCTAATTTAGCAACCCTTGAATTCTAATTCTAACCCTAACCTCAATTCTAACCCTAAGCCTGATCCTAATTGAAACCCTAACCCTAACTTTAATTAATCACGAGTCATGCTACAGGGATTTCTTCTACATATTTTGTATGCATGTGTTATTCCCTTATTGCATGTGAGTTCACCAATTATTTGGAAACCTCTCCTAACTGGGAGGCAGGCTTGTATTCAAGCCCTATAAATTTTGTGTTTATAGGTGTTATGTTTAAAGCTATATGGAGACTTGTAATAGGAGGTCTTGAATTTGGTACCAATGATTGTGAGTGCCTTGTCTAGAATATGATGAACCTTTTGAACAAGAGAACCTTGTAGACCATGATGCATATCTTGAAATTTAAACTTGAACATTATCGTCATGTGAATGCTTTTAGCCATCCTACAACCTCCTATCACCCTTCATCCTCTTATAGGGATATGCCACACAACCTCTCCAAGTTGACCATGCCAAACCCAAAGTCACAATCGTAAGAGGTAAAGAATCTTTTGGCCCCATTCAAGTCCACTCCCTAATAGGAGTGATACAATGCTAATAGGGTTGTGAAGGTAATTAAGTTCTTGATTAGCATGTTGGGTGTATCTAGAAGCATAATGACATGATATAGTTAGTCTTGATTTCATTAATCTTAAGATCATTGAGCTAGAGTACTTAATATATATGGTATAGTTTGTTCAATCAATAGTGGTAGGGAAAATTAATATACTACAACATGACATGAAACATAAACCAACAGGTGTCTTAAGATATATTAGTGGTAGGGAAAATTATAGTGGCCCTAACCCTAGTAGAGTAATAAGTTGAAGTAGTGTTAGAATTACTAATAAACTAAAAAACTTTATCCTAGGGTGGTGGGACAAATTACACAAGCCTTACAAAGCCTCTACCACTTCCTTGACATTTTTAACATTGTTCGAATTTGATAGGAGGGATTTATGTCACCTCCTCCTCATCTTAATTCTCATAGTGGATAGAATCATCCAATTTAGCATCAAGACATGAAGGTTTATCTTCATTATCTTAGAAATATCCTCCAAGGCTTTGTGCATATGCTCATGCCACACATTGAAGATGTGGAATTTATCTAAGTAGCAATATAGAAATCCTTAGCCTAACCTTCTACCCCTTCAATATCATTGTATAGAAGGTAGATACAAGTAACATTTGATAGCATGGAGGCACAACTTAGGGATTTCAAGTTGAATGTAAAAAAAATATTCTTCCCAACAAATGCTAGATGTCTAGGAGCAATTTAATGATTGCTTCCATTATCTGCCTAGTCTAGAATATAATTACCTTTTCTTTTGATATGTTTGAAGGAGATAGATTTAAACAAGTATTCACCAAGTTTCTAACTTCCAATATATAATAGTTTCCAATAACCACAAGCTTCATCTATGCTTTTTCATATGATCAATGTTGATCTTGGAATCTCCTTCCACACTAAGGGATATCTTGTTTAGTTTCCAAGTCATCTTGAGGCCCTGGATATCATGGCCCTAGAATCTACCATATTAGTGTTCTTGACACCAAAATCATAAGCTTTAAGATAGGTAGAGGTTTTCCCTTATCATCTCTTAATAACATACTCCTCCTACTTCACTAGGATTACCCTTGGCTACCCATCAAAATTTCAAGCTTAATCCATCCCAATGTAGGTGTGGACCAAAGGGTGTGAATATCAACATGGGTATCTCCTTGTTTTAACCTTATTCAAAGCAACCTTGGCCAATTATGAGCCTAATCAGTGCCTCTTCTAGCATGATCATATATTCCTCTTTACCCCAACAATCACCAAGTTCCTAAATGCACCATATTTCTTTAAAATAGTCCAAAATTTGGGATGCATATTCACATTTAAGAATGACATGATGATTGTCCAGAGAAGTTTCCTTACTTAAATGCACATTGAAATTTTGAAATATATATTGCCCATTGTATCAATCATTATGGTAGTCCTAATAGCTCGCTTACATTTTGAAATTTGTACATGCATGTATACATTATTTGTATGTTTTTAATTTAAATTTATTTCAAGTGTAATTTCTTGAAACATATATATATATTCTTGATATCATTTTAAATTTGTACTGAAGTTTGTATGTTTATATGTATTTATATGCAGGTTCATATCTAGATTTTTATATATACATCATGAATCTAGATGATATTCACTTTGATGTTGAGGACTTTATTAATGCACAAGATGATCCGGCCGCACCCCCACCCCCACCCCCACCCCCACCCCCACCCCCACCGCCAAATGCCCCACCTCTAGATGCCCCACCTGCAGATGACCCGCCTCCACCTCCACCTCCACCCCCACCTGGAACTGACCAGGCTCGCTTGCGAGCCATAATAAATGAAAATGTGGATTCGATACAAGGAAAACTGAATTCCATTCGCAGTGAACAATTCATGCCACCTCACGTAGTACGTTTTGCATCTTTGATGCAAAACATTGTAGATTCTGTGAGGTCTATTGACTCAGATTTTGATGGATTCCGGAAATGGAGAGAGGAGAGGCGCCAATTTTATGCTGATGGCCTCTCCTATAAGACTATTTTGGATCTTAAAATCACAAAAGCTCATTTAGCACAATATTTTAGACATCCCATTACAAATGAACCTATTCCTGCAAATAAGAAAAGAATATCAATCAGGTGGTGTAGGCATGAAGGAATGTCTGCTAATTTTTGGGATAGATGGTGGATGGTGTTTGATTATCCACCTCATGCTAATTGTGAGGTTCCTTTATATTTTTTGAGAAAATTATATGTAGAGTTTGTTATGAATAAAAAACCCAACTACTTTGATTTTAGATCATTCCAGGGTGTTGGTGGTGGCATGCCACAACAGAGGTTGGGGGCACGGGTTAATCCCCAACGACCGGTGCCTATTCAACCTCTTATTGACCCTCCTGTTGCTGCCATTCCTTCGCCCTTCGAGCATCGTGCAGTGGTATCCACACTAGGCACATTGAGTGCACTCTCAGGTAGCCTACATGAGCAGACTTCTATGATGGTAGCTCGAGTTAGAGAGCATGGAGGAGTTGATGATGGAAGTGGTCCTAGTGCCACTCCACATGTGTCGATGCCTCATACATGTACGAGTTGCAATCAGTTGTGTTATGGACCTGATCAGGCAGTTGCACCCACTTCAGCTACACATGCATCATCTGATAATGTGGGCACTGAATCATTTGTTGATTATCTATTTGCTGAGGATCATCCCACTGATCATTCGACACAGGTATATATAGGTTATGTACACATGTTGAATTTAAAACAATTTTTTAACCACGTGTTTTTAATCAACATATAGATGATCAATTAAATTGTAATATTTTAACAATCGAATTGTTTGGTTTGTTTGGTGTAGATGATGGCAATAGGGGTCACAATTGATCGAATTAATTTTTCATCGACACCTGTTCATCTCGGGCACCCATTTGGGGTACATTTTCAATGATTTGTAATTTTGTAAAATTCAGTCTTGAATGTGTGTACAATTAAATATTTATGAACTTATTTATGAATTGGTTCAGGGTTCTTCCACATTGAATCCTCCATCTCAGGGTGTCTCGAGCGCTCCTCCATCATTGGGCATCTCACATGACACTCTTACAGTATGTACACATATTGTTTTAAAAAATTGTATATATACTTAAATTTTTCTATTTTGATATCAGTGTATCTAAAAACGTGCACATGTACTATTTAATATTTTATAAATATGTCTATGCAGGTTGACACAACTATGAGGATGGGCATTGTAGCACACTTGGATAATCCAAGTTTATATCAGGAGTCGACTGCATTTCAGGTTGTTGAAAAATGTATTTAATAACATGTACATTGTAAGTCAATTATATATATGTTTTAAAACCTGATTTGTACACACATGTGCTAACTTAAATAAAAATGACATTGTAGGAGCTTGTTAGTGACACGTTTCATGAGCAACACACAGCACATGCAGAGCAGGAGGACAGAGGAGATGGGCAACCTGATACGGTATAATTTAAAATTTAGATTAGATTTAAATTGAACAATTAAAATATACGTTGTGAACTTAAAGTAAATTTCTTGATAGATATATATATATATATGTTGACATGTACATTCCAAATTTTTTTTTCTTAAATTATAGCTCGATACATGTCATGGAGCTAAGCCTGTAGAGACAGGTCCTGGAATAGAGGATTCACAACAAGTTCCTCTTACGGTATAATAATTTTTAAATATGATAGTTCTTATAGATTAAATTCAATTAAATCATTTTTAAAATCGTCAAGTATATCTAATTTCAACTTGAACTTTCTCTTGTATTAAATAGATTGATTCAGAGCATGGAGACACAGGTCCAAGTGCACCAGAGCATGCCTCTCAGCCTCACACGGTAATTTAATTTTATGATATTTAAATTATAAATTTAAAAATTGTCACTAAATTATCTATTTCCTTATCATCTTACATCTAATTTCATATAAATCTTTCTCTTTTGCAGAGTGATTCAGGTCATCTAAGTAGTTCGCATGGTGTGAAGAGGACTCTTGATGATAGAGATAGTATCTGATAGGTTATTTCAAACATAGGCTAGATGTATAATTTGACTATTTCATGGACTATTTGTTATGTACTGTTTGTCATGGACTTTATATATATATATATATTGTTGAACACATGGACTTTATATATTTTTTTGAACATGGACCTGGACTTTATATATTTGACTATTTCATGGACTATTTGTTATATACTGTTTGTCATGGACTTTATATATATATATATTGTTGAACACATGGACTTTATATATTTTTTTGAACATGGACCTAGACTTTATATATTTGACTATTTCATGGACTATTTGTTATATACTGTTTGTCATGGACTTTATATATATATTGTTGAACATGTGGACTTTATATATTTTTTGAACATGGACCTGGACTTTATATATATATTGTTGAACCTGGACTATATATTTTTACATGTCACACAATAAATGCAATCTTGTCGTAGTTCAAAATCATACACATGTCAAAGTAATAATCATGTAAAACCATCATGTTAGTTTAGGTGCATCCATATTTATATATATGTTATCCATGCATACATACATTGCATATACATCATAAACTATAAAAGCATAACATCACATACATATGTATATACAAGCATCCCTAAATTTAATCATAAATCAAACACTAATCTAGAACCATGTGCATGAAGGAAAAGAAATGTAAACATTTGAGATCAACCATAATAAGATATATAGAATGACATCAATAGAAATAATCAATTGTCATATATAAATCTACAAGTGTCAGATTGTTGATCTAGATTTGCGCTTAATGAAGAAATTGCATTGAAAGAATTTATGTAGTGATGAGGTCGTAATAAAGTTCCTCCATTCATTCACGGTATGCATATTTAGGTCCTGGTCTAATTTTAAGCAATAAAATGGTAAGCAAATCAAAACAAAGCATTAAAAAGTGAGATAAGTTCATGAGGATCTCTTGCCTACTAGGAGGGATCAATCTCTCACATCTTCTCATCTAGAGATCAACTAAGTTAAATATTAAATGATCCTAGCATGGTTATAGTTATATTTATCCAAGTGCCTTGGTGCTTGAACATCTTGTGTTGATCATGTAATTTAAGATGTCTTAAGGGGTCCTAATTTACGATGTCTTAAGTGGACACAACTTCTTCACCAAATGGGTGGAGGAGTGCCTACAAGGATAATTGTTGCTAAAAAAACATGTGAACTATAACTTTGGAACTAGGCCTACAATTTATTAGTGGAGGTGGGAATTTCATTGTAGCATAAATGACACAAATTAGGAATGAAGTTAGTAGAAATCTTCCCCTTTGGTAGCCTACAAAAATTACCTATTTAGAGATCTACAATGATCTCAACTCCCCATAGTTATGAATCATTAGCCTTTCCAAAATCACATGTCTAATAATGACACCCATCTAGCATTTAAATGTATTGAGTCTTTGTTCCCAAATAGTTTGCACATCATAATCATGGCCTCTTTCATTTCACTAGGAAAACTTACAATTGTGTAATCCTCCACATTCCTTAACTTTTTAAATCCACATTAGGACTAGCCCAATCTTTTAACACTTCAATTACATTATACTCTTGAGACCATTACCTTGCAACTATAACATTGTACCTCAAAGTGGGTTCAAGTGAATTCAACATTTATTTGAAAACTACTTCTCTCACCATTATTATAGTCTAATTTTCTACATTATTGATATAGTCTACATTTATGGTACAATGCCTAAAAGTATCTAGCAAGATATCTAAAAAGTTAAACACATCAAATTTTCTATCCAGCCTATGTAAGTAGGATGCTCTAACCTACCAACATTTGTGACTACATCTCCTTTGTCCTCTAGCTAATCTATGAAGAAATATTATATTAAATTAAATCCCAAGGCCTTATGTGGGTATCATGGAGTGTCCTTGCAATCTAGTAACTTAGATTCCATTTATGCTTCTACACAAACTATTTATAGTTGAATAAACTCTCATCACTTTGGTTCTAGTTGACTTCTTATTTTGTTTCACAGTCTTCTCCACAATAAGATTCATATACATGTATTTGAGAAATAATCATGAGAAATCACTTGATTTGATAAGTTGATTAATAAACAACTTAATTTACAAGACAAAAGATTTCATCATAGATTTACTTCATTAATGCAAAGAAAATTGATGGGATATTCCAATATTTTACAAAATGAAACCTTAGTGTAACTTTAATTAGGATTTGTCCATTAGTACTTTTAATACGATCTTTAGTGTCCATTCTAGGACTCAAGGAAATCTTGTGCTTGACATGTTTCATCCTATGAACACAAACTCAGGATGTGAATCAAATTTTAAAATAAGTTTAGGTCTGCAGGAACTTATAAGATCTTAATACTTTACATTTTTAGACAAAAGGCCCTAGATCTCATCTATAAATTCTCCCCTCCACTTCCTAGCTATGGTCCCATATGGTTCTCCCACAATTTATATTCCTTTGTATCTTCCCTTCCCTCCACTTTGTGAAAGCTAGATTAACTTTAGGATATGATTTATCCCATCCCACTTCCTATCCTATTGTCTAGTTTTACATCATTTCCCCATAACATCGAAACACTCATTTCTTCCTAATTGTAGAAGCCTAACTGCCTTGAAGAAATCATTTCTTTCTTTAATTCATTTCATCCAATTCCCACTTGAAGTTTTGTAACATTTTTTGCAAAAGTTTGCCAAGTTCATATACCCTGTCCCAAGTCAAATTTTTACAAATTCTTCAAAAGATTCCACCCACCCCAAGTACTCCCCTGCATGACTTAGGACCACCATTAATGACTTTCAATGGACATGATATGATGTAATATTTCCTCCAAATTCCTCTTAACATCGGTGGACCCCTCAAAAATATGATGAGTTCAAAATAGAAATAAAGTGAGGAAAAGCACAAGTTAGCACAAAAAATGGGAGTTAAAATGGGTTAAAAATCAAGAAGAAAAGATAAAAATATGAGTTATTTCATGCATTAAAAACCACAAGGTCACCCATTTTAGGAATAAGGTCACCACTTTTACTAATTAAGGTCACTCAAGTAACCTAGAGACACTAGGGGCAACCCTAAGACACAAAGAGGTGACCCTAAGTAGGAAAAATGAAGGGGGCACTAGGTAAAAATGTGAGGTAGGGAAGGTCAATTTGGGGGTTGAAAAAGATGCTCAAGAGGGGGAAGAACACACAGGACATGCCACCAAGAGTGAAACTACTGGTAGGAGTGTAATTCACACCTACATGACTATGATTAGGACTTATTTATCATCATCAAATTGTCATGTAGGCTTGATGTGATTTTACTACTTATAGATACCAAATGTTAGGAGTTTCAAGCCACAAATACTAATTCCACATAACCTTAATGAGAGAAGCTATGCTAACTTTTTGAATGTCTTAAGGGGTCCTAATTTACGATGTCTTAAGGGGACGTCTTAAGTTCTCAAAATTTGGTGAAGTTACCCAAAGCAACCAAATTGAACAATATAATAAATCAAATTTAAAGTAAATTCTAAGTAGAAAAACATGGACATTTAACAAATAAAATACATAAAATAATAATTTTGATAAATTTAATACTGTAGAGTATAAAATTGTGTACATACACATGTATACAAATTTCTGAACAAAATGTGTAATAATGTAATTGTGTATGTACATATATGCCAACTCAAAATAATGTAAATACAAAATGTCGTTATATGCCATCTCAAGAAAATCCAAAACTTGAGGAGAATGTAGCAGGTCTTCATGCCACCTGATATAAAAATAATACAAGCAATTTATCAATATGTCTGAATCAAAACATGTATTTTAATTTATATAAAACTATCTAGATATACACAATTTGTACCTGTATTTACGAGTGCCTCTCAAGTTTTTGTTTCAAAGTATTTGATGAATTTGTGATGATGGCCTGAGGATATAAAAGGATAAATTAAATCAATTTCAACTAATAACGCACAAGAAATATCAAAACATGTATTTAATACATATTTAAAACAACAATATAAATCTATTTAACTATATTTACCTGTATTTACTTATTCCATTGTACCATCTCCATCCTCTCTTTTTTCTAATGCATCGATGATTGTCTCATGGTCTTCCATAGAAATGTTCCATAACTCTTTATTTGTAGGTTTTCCGCGATACCTCTCTAGTTTTATATTTGTTGCCAACACCAAATGTGAGTAGTGTATAATCTTCTTATGTGTTTCATAATCTTCGAATGCAGGCAAACCATTCTTCCTTATTAGGTATTTCCGTAGCCAAGTGCCAACAACCACCACCGAACCTATTGGATAATGATAGGCATCATCAAAGAAATACTTAAAATTTGCTTAAGGGGATCAAAGAAGTTCTTAAAATATGCTTAAGGGGATGTCTTAAGGGGATCATCAAACCTGTTGGATAAGGAAAGCCATCATCATCTTCTTGAGGTGCTGTTAACTTATGTTTAGTCTCCACACAACGAGCCAACCAATATTCAGTTTCCTCTTCATTATTCTTTGGTGCAACAACAGCATACACATGTCCTGCAAAACAAATTTTGATTCAATAACTTGCACATGTCCACAAAATTTGACCAATCAACATACATGCATTCATATGTACACATAAATAAATAAAAGCACTACAAATTAGTAATCAAAGTGAAATAAAATGAAATGATTTGAATTAAATTACCTTCTTGTACAAGGTCTGAAACACGGTCATAATCGTCTGATACAAACAGTTGATCATTGTCTTCAATTGTTGTTTCACTTTGATTATATGTGCTTGTGCAAGTGTCAATGGTCTTTGTTTCCACTCTTCAACCCATTCTGTATTCTCACATGCTTCCCAATCTCCTGAAATACAAAACTGACAAAAACATGCAAGCTCCCTTGTCCAGATAGTCCATGTACTTGCATTCGAACTCCTAAATGAATGCCATTTAGTAGATCCACTGATTGTTTGGCAATCAAGTCTAGGTAAAATATTTTCTTCTTCAACCAACCAAAAGAATCGACGAACTGTAGAGTACTCGCTTGATCCAGGTGTACATAATCTTGTATTGCACCAATCTACAATCCCACGTGCATCTTTAAATTTTACTGCATCCTCAAATTTTAATTGTTGTCTAGCAAGAATTCTTTTAACACATGCACCAGCTCCATCATGTTCTCCTTTACCATGTCCAGCTTCAAAAAAATTCCACATATGTTGGGCATTATTCTCCTTGTGAACCCTACATAACCAATAGAACATTCGAGCATTCTTGAACTGCCCCGTACAATTATCTGACCATATAAGATGTTCAGTCATCTGGATTCCTCTTTCTCTTAAATTTGTATAAAATATATTGAAACAATATTGAACAAACTCTGACGAGTGTAACCGATTGTCACTTAAATAGAAATGATACTCCCTCAAAACTTTTCTATCATTCTCTGTGCTATCATCTGCATGTCTATAAACAATATGAACAAACATAGCAACCTGCACTGAATTGTAATATTGTGATTGAATTTCCTCTTGCGGAGCTAAAGTATAGTTTTCTGCAAAATCAACCACTGATAGTATAGTACCAACTGGAAATGTGTTTCTACATTCACGAAATTGTCCATCAAGCCATCGAGCTTGTTGAGAGTGCTTGACATATTTTGGTATAATTTTACTTTTAAATTCTGATATGAATGCATGCACACTAACCTTTTCTGTAATTAAATCACAACGCTTTCCAAATTTTCCATCTTTTAAAGAATATTCAACATTCTTAAATCTTTTAACATCCACTAATTGTTGTCCAAAATCATTTTCAACACTTTCATGCATACAAACTCTTAACAAAGAAAGATTGCCACAACTAATGCATTGTCCAGAAATACATGAACTTAAATAAAAACCTTTTTCATTAGATCTTTCACAGAACAAACTTGATATAAACTCTTTTATTGCTTCAGTTGGCATATTAATATCACATTCATGTATAATCATGTTACGATGTAAAGTACAACGTATATATTGAAACACATCATAATAGTAACGAAATTGAACATGCGTTTTACAACAACAAGATATTCGTTCCTTATTAATCTTTACATACCATGGTTTGCATTTTTCAAAAGATCTTTGACTTATTTTAATATTACCAGGTAACACTAATTCATCACAAAATTTTCTATAAAATTCAGTTTGCGTTGTATCTAATAGGTGTTTTGGATGAGGATCGCGAACTTTGGACCCCACTCTTAATTTTAAAACATCTCTAACATTAGACGATATCCTAGTATTATCATGCCAATATTTTTCGATCAAAGATCTGATTTCAACATTTAGTTTCATGTCAGATCTCGGGAGTCGACCACTAAAACTCCAACATTGGTTAATTGGATCATTTTCTATACTTTCTCTTCTTTTTGCCGCTCTTACCAATGTTTTAGGATGTATTTTTAGAATTCCACTAATATTGCTTACCATTCTTCTATTCAAAGTTGTTTTATTCACTATAGCAGTTGTTATAGCTCGTCTTGCTGCATTTTTATCTTTGGATCGACTATTACTTCCAATAGACTCAATGGCACTAGCAACAGTAGACATAGCATGTTTTAGTGATTGATCTTTTTTTCTTGGTTTAACAAAAATGCCTAACATTTTCATTACTTTTCTCATTTTCCACATTCTCATTAATTGCATCATTAGTTGACATTGAAATGATAGTTTTTTACGATAAAAAAATTCCTTATATAATCTATTGGCATGTGTTCTTATTTGTCTCCAAGAAATTTTACCAGGAAGATTATCCAAAACATCTCTTTCAATTTTGAAAAAATATTTTTCATTTTCAACATCACTTCCTAGATTTTCATTTTCATTTTCAACTTCAAAACGATTTTCATTTTCAACAACAAAACGGTTTTCATCTTCATTTTCAACAAAAGGATTTTCGTTTTCATTTTCAACAACAAAACGGTTTTCATTTTCATTTTCAACAACAAAACGGTTTTCATTTTCATTTTCAACAAAAGGATTTTCGTTTTCATTTTCAACAACAAAACGGTTTTCATTTTCAACAACAAAACGGTTTTCATTTTCATTTTCAACAACAAAAGGATTTTCATTTTCATTTTCAACAAAAGGATTTTCATTTTCATTTTCATTTTCAACTACAATTTGTTTCAAATTTTGATCTCTACGAATATTATCAATCTCAACATTGTTATATCCAGCTTGTTTTAAATCTCCTATCAACACTATTTCCATTTCATTCAAAAGTGGATTTGAAGAAGTACCTGGATTTGTGCCCATTGAAACATTCTCCATAGCATTAATAGAGGGATTTGAAGACATACCAGGAGTAGTTTGCATAATCGTATTAGTTTCCACATTCACCTCTTGCAAACTTGCATCATCTATATCCATGGTCTCCTCAATGTTTTTATCTTCAATAGTTGTGGAATTGGATGCTTCAGCATTGTTCATTGATTGAATCTTTACTCTTCTATCTCTTTGCCTTTTTGCCTCCTTCACTCTCTTTGCTTCAATTTCTTCAGGGGTTAATAGCTTCCTATCTTTCCTCTTATTACGACTTTGTGATCCCATGATTAAAAAATTTATGAAGCATGTAATGTCAAAAACTTGAATGTGTTTCAAATCCTTCAAACAAGTACCAATTCAACAAAATTCCACTCAAATAACGTCTCCATGATGGCTTCTATCAAAATACCAACAATACTTCAAGTTGATGGACCTGCAAAAGAAAGAAATATGCCAAAGAATGCTGCAAGAGTCGCTGTCGGCCGTACTGTAGGGCAAGTTGCAGAAATGACAGTCATAGTACAGTATTATTAAAAAAACGGGCAAATATAAAACGGGATCCCGTTTAATAAACGGGATCCCGTTTACTACGCGATCCCGTTTATTAAACGGGATCCCGTTTTATTCACCACCGATGCAGTAGTAAACGGGATCCCGTTTTATAGAACGGGATCGCGTTCTATAAACGGGATCCCGTTATTCAAAATTTGAATTTTAGGCTCGGGTTTTGCTTTGTAACCCGCTTCAGAAAATGCTTTGGGGACCCGACCCTGACCTCTGGTCCTAGTTTGACCTGCACCTTGAAGGCCCTGTCAATGTTACAACAAAATAGTGACTTTGGGCATATATTTAAAGGCCTATTTTGCAGAATATTTTGACGAAATTAAAACCCATTATAGAGGAGACAATGTAGATTCTAAATATGTAATTTTTTTTACAATTAAATTTTTTTTTTTATTTTTTAATCAATTTATGATGAAATAGGTTCATAACCTTGAATTATCAGGGTTTTTTAATATTTTAATAACTTTTTATTAAAATATTTTTTTGTAAAACAAATTGTATGAAAACGTACTTTAGACAATTATTTTCAATTTAAAAAAAAAAAATTTCAAAAAATGTTAAGTTTAGGTCATCTTATGCGTGACGTACACGATGATTTTTTAAAAGACAAAAAATGACCAATAAAAAATTAATAAAAAAAAAATTATTCAATAAAAAATTACAAATAAATATGGAAAACGTGCTTCAGTGAGTTACAAAGCTTTTCCCAAAAGGATTTTGAAAAATATGATTATTTAGGTCAAAATATGGATGACGTACACGTACATGGTATAGTAAAAAAAAAGTGACTTTTAAACAGTGGTTTTTAGAAACGCCTATTCAAAATCAATTTCTATCATCTGGGTATTGAAAAAAATTACATATTTGAAAACTAGACTCCGAGTACTACATTTCATATTTAGTGACTTTTTCTAAGATTCTACCTTGAAGTGCTTCAAATTTTTAGGTGAAATGTGACAAATTCTGAAAATCAGGAAAAACACTTCCACTTTTTGGCCAAAAAGTGGACACAACTTCTTGCACACACCCGGAGATGACTTCTATTTATAAATCTATGAATTTTAGGCCAACATGAATAAATATACTAGTACATTTATAGCTAACTAAAAATTAAAAAGTGACAATTAAATTTGTTCAGCAAATAACTTTGAGAAAAAATAAGGGATGAGATTATGTAGCCCCAACCAACTTAAAAACTCAGACTTGAAAAAATAATGAAAAATCAAAATAGGAAAATTTACATAAATTCCAACAAACTTGAAGACCCAAAAACATCGAAATATCCCAAAAACAAATGCTAAATAGTAATTCTACCCAAAGATAATAGCCATCACTAATAAAACTTGATGTGCTTACTTTCCTTGCCACCTCAAGAATGCCCTTATGGTAAGAAATGATGATATTTTGGATTACCTATTGCAATTCCCAACAAAAGTCGAAGAGATTGCCCACCTCCTTAGAAAGGTCTAGAATTTCTCATGCATACCTATACTTCCTTAATCATTCACTACATTCAATGATTTCCCCAAACCCTACAAACACTAAGCTAAAATATGTCGTTAAGGGAGTGGTTTGGTGGTTAAGTCACTCAATTGTAGTGGTGGCCACCATAGTTCAAACCCCCACTGGTCCAACAAGCTCGTAGGCTTTATGCCTTCGTTGGGCCAACGAGCTCATGGGTTTGAAGTGTTCCTTCTTGGGGATGAGGTTCCCTATGTTGTGGCCTCACCAGTTCATTGCTCCGGGCAAAAGCATTAGTGTGGAGCCAGAGGGCGTGTCATGCCAACGTCACTAGTCACATTAAAAAGTTTACCAGATGCATAAAAAAAAAAAAGTTAAAAAAAATACTAAGCCAAAATATCCTCTGTATTCTCTTCAAAAAATGTTAGGAGCTCCTCTAGATTGCCTCGCAAATCCACCACTTGAACTACAACAACTAATTTAGCCTTAAAATCCACTAACATTTGATGGAACAGTAAGCTCCATCAAAACCTTCTCACATGTTACACCAGAGAAATGCCTGCCATGTATGGCAGCTGGTAGCCAACTTCATAATATGTGCCCTACATGCAAGAAATGGTGAACAATCTTAGAACCCAATTTAAAATTTCTTTCAAGTCTCTTTTTCTAGAATTTTAAGGAATGAAAAATAGATTTGTTAACTGACTAAAAGTCTACCATCCAATCAAAAAAATATTTCTTTTCAAAATTTCTATGTACAAAAGATTAGAAAAAAATTAAATCTTAAAGATTCTTTAAAAAATATCTCCTGTACAACAATCCACACAAATGAAATTGGCAGGATGAAAACATAAGTATTCCTGCCTTCAGCAAGGACTAATAAAATCAATCCTATATCCAAGAAACACTAGTAAATTTGACTTTGCCATGGTGGTGCTTTTGTCATTTAGATTAAGCAACATTATTCTGCATCCATGTCTTTAGATTAAGCAAGCTAAGTAATTTTGTGTAAGACACTAAACAAACCATGAATAGTTGTAACAAGTAGCCTTTACTATTGAACAATGATTATTTATATAAAATTATAAATTTCTAGTGAAAAAAAAAGATCACACCCTCAAAGTCTGAAATGGGTGTAGCCCAGAAAGCAAAAAACATTAAAGAAAAAGTGGCTTAAGCTGTGAGAGTTACAGTAGATAGAGCTGGAGGACGGTCACGGTCATCTGGATTTCTCCATACATCAGTGGGATCCGGAGTGACATTAGGAATCTTTATCTCTATCTTTCTCTTCAGTACCGGTAGTTGTAGGGTTTTAAAAAACATTCAAATTATAATCATCTAATTTAAAAACAAAAGCTGATTGGTTGAAATCTAATAATTTTTAGCACTTTAAAAATCCATAGAAAATGTATTAAACCAAGTGCAGTTACGCAGAGCTCTTTGTATGCTCTTCTTTAGAGAAGTAGATAATCAAATGATTTTCCAGATTTACAAAGACATCAATAAAGATTATGATGAGACATTCATAAATGTCTTATATAAGGAATGACAATTTCAAAGTATTCTTTATTTAAATTACGGATAGCATAAAAAGTGATTGGAATTGAGACAATTTGAACGGACAACATAAAAAGCAAATAGATGAGTTAAGATAAGTAAGGGAGACATTTTAAGGCAACTGCAACTCCAAAGGGAACGGGGCTTCTCAGCGTGCTCAGACCCTGTAAACGAAACAAGGAACAAATAAGTGAATATATATATATATATATATACACACACTATGGAGAAGAAGAGAAAAAGAGGAAACTAGCTACCAACTTACTGCTCAAACTCGACGAAAACTTTCCCAGCCTTAGGAACAACAATCCTGGCGAATGCCTCTTGAGATAAAATCAACAAACTTCACAACGGTGGATCCGCTCTTGCAAGGCTTGGGAATGCCATGTACAGTCTTCCGCAGGCGGCTCCGTGAAAAGATTTCCGGCTGGAAATTGTGAGGGGTCGTTTTCATAGCATGCCGATGCTGCCAGCATTAGTGCAATCAATCATTATAACATTCTTCAAAAAATGGCAAATACCCATGACTAACTTTTATAACAATTCACAAAACAGTATACTTACGGACATATGGAGTTGTAAAATGCGGCTGTTTGCTGCTCAGCCTCAGCCATAGAGCAATACCAGCCACACATAAAACTCACTGTAAACACAACTTGTCAAATGCTACGAGCAACTCCACCCGTCATTCTCTCTCAAATCTCTTACTGAACAATATCAAGAGAGTTGCAATTTCTTTCTGAATGTTAAGCAATGTAGCCTCGTATATATAGAAAACACTCATAACTTGCCCTCTATCGCCGATCTAGTTGATATTGCCATCTATTTTGTCATGCTGGCTATTTTATGGAGCTCTGCTTGTCATGTCATGTCATGCGACACATTTTGTGAATTTCTCAAAGCTACTTATAATAAGAAATAGTTTTGCATTTAGAATAAAAATCAATCATTTATATAATATAAAAATCTAAAATGGTGATGATAATGATAAGTTTTAACTTTATTTAAATGAATTAGTGAATAGAGTTTTTAAATGTATGAATTATTTATATAATAGTATAATCTTTAATTTTTTTTAAACAAAAAAGGTGGAGGCCACCCATATATTAATAAAAAAGTTTTACAGAGAGTATGCCATGATCAACATTAGAAATTATAGACACGAAAAGGTTCCGAAATGGCCTGAATTTAAACATTAAAAACAGAAAAAGAAGACAAAAAATCTTCCATCCGAGCAGACTTCACCTAACACGGGAGACCAAAACAAAGAAACTAGAGGAGAACAGAGAGCCACCACCCACCGGGAAGACACTTGCCAAAAGCACTTGCCACCATTGGAGAACCTGCAACACGACCAAAGACATTCACAATTGCCTTCGCTTCACCGCGAGTCAGAAGTACCACAACACCCTGCCCGAACACCACCGACACCAGGAGACAAAACAACCATGCCAACATGCCAAAACGAACCAACCATCCAAAGCAGAGACACCAACCACTTCACTACAAAACCTACACCACCATCTGCTCACATCGAGACCACTAAAAAAACCACAGCCACCGTTACACCCCTAAGCAAAACTACGATGCAGGACTTGCCACAGGAAAAGAAGCGTAATCCACAGGCTCTATAGTGATTCCAACCTCTCCCTGAGCATCATCATCTCCTTCCTCTGGGTCGTCAAACGCATCTCTGGGAATGCGAGGCGTCAGATCTGAGGTGTGAACTCTAACAAACCTGATGCATGTGAAGGTATCCTTAATATGCATAGCGTCCTTTCTCGAGAAGATGAAACTGTAAGAAGAGAGTTCTCTATCCAGCTCATCACTGCTTAGAGATTTGAGGGAGGATTACATCACTCTATAAAATACTTGGTGGGGAGCTGAAACTCTCAGAGTTTGAATATGGAAAAGCCCTCCAATTAGGGTGTCACCCTTGTCCATATCATATCCCTTGGCTGTCATAACCCATCTATCCACTGTGTAGATATAATAGTACAAAGGACTAGAGGAAAGCTTATGCACGTATTCAGTATCTTGCACCAGGTCCATTATGTTGGAGAGGATCTGGGAAACAATGTCTGAGTAGTTGAGAATTTGGCCAACATAACCTTTTAACCATTTGTGCCCCACAGTACAACGCACTGCAAACTACATCAACGTGCAATCCTGGTCTAATAGAATCTTTAAATCTAAAACCTTCACCTTTCCTCTCACCTCTAGCTCCTAGTCGAAGGGGAAAAAGAGCCTCTAATTTAGATGTGTTTCCACCATGAGAGACTGAGAATGTAAACAAGAACTACAACAAAGAAGACAAGAATCTAGCAGCCTCAGTCAAAGACTTAACAATGAAAATCTAGTAAGATGGGGTGATGTCATCCACGTGAATGGGGGAATGCGATCTGTCCTTGCTCAATCCCAAGGAAATCCTAGCTAAGCTAACAGGTCGTTGCTATATGGGAAGCCACGAGAAAGTCAGTCACAAAAATCACCACGCAAGCTTTCCATTAATATCCATTTTATTTCAACAGCAACGTGGGACGCAAAGATGGCCTCTAAAAGTAGTAAAAAGACCCACTATCATTGAAACAACTTGAGGCATTATGCTAAAAGACATCTCCTTTAAGAAGCTTGGATGATCTCTGAGATTTAAATAATCGTCGTCGAAGAGACAAGCTATCTTTTAAGCTTCACCAACCATAAGAATAAGATATAACACCAGCCCGGTCCCCATGTGCCAGCCACAAGAACTTAAAACTCCCTACCTGCCAGAGATATGAAGGATTTGAACTATAGTCATTGAGAGGTATACAACATCCTTGGGTTGGAATCGTTCTATCAGAGAGTAGATTGATTGGCAATCAGGGAATCCAAATCATCATTCAACAAAGTCAGCAGCTTGCTTGGCAAACTCGATTGCCCCGGAAAGAATACTTCTGCCTCCGTGTCTTGGTCTATTGCCAAGTTGGCTAGACCGTTCGCCACCTTGTTTCCCTCTCTCAAAGTGTGTGAGATAAGGAAGTTGTCAAAATTCTGTAACAGGGATATTGCTTGTTGAAGAATATAATCACTTTCCAATTATTTGAATTTTTGTCCTTTAGAGCGTTAATGATAATTTGAGAATCACCCTCTATCCATAAATCCTTAACACACATGCTGACCACCAATTGGAGACCATGAACCAAAGCCCAAGTTTTGGCTTGGTTATTCGAATGCTTGGGAACCTTGGTTGCTTTAGCTACCACAAGAGAGCCATCCTGTCTTCTAAACACACACTCGGTCCCTGAAATCCCAAGATTTCCTCTACACACACCATCAAAATTTAGCTTGCAATAAGGATTTGTGGGAGGAATCCATTTGACATCCTTTCTAATAGAGGTGTTGTCTTTACTTAGTGAACATCCCCCTATCCCAGCTTTAGTGAGAGATTTCCAGCCTTTTACCAACTTGGAGTCCCAATTTGTTTAGAAGGAATTCGTATACTTTGATTTTCTAATATTTTCCACCACCAACTCTGAAATGGCCTCCTCTAGATTGGAGCAAACCTCATTGCAAGAAGATGCTTCCCTTCTGAAGATTCTATAATTCCTTTCTCTCCATAGATGCCACACAATCATGGAGGGCTCCAGTTCCCTTAAACAGGCAAAAAATGAATCTCTAAACAAGATTGGCCAGTTTTTAAACATGAGAAGTAAAGTTGCAGAAAGAGGGGAACTCCAATTCAACTTTCTCATGAACCAGATCCAACATTATCAACTGAATGGGCAATGAAGAAATAAATGATCCATTGATTCCTCATCCTTCCCGCAGAGGACACAAGGAAAATTGGAGCCAATCCCTAGTCTTTTGATCCTTTCACTTGTTAGAACTTTTTTGTGAAGAGACAACCAAGAAAACACTCCAACCTTGGGCAATAAATCTTTGTTCCTATTACCATTTTTTCACTTACAACTCAAACTAGTAGAGCTAGTTCAGCAAGTTCATTTTAAAGTGAAGTTTTTAACATTTTCTGTTATAAGTTATTTGCATAGTTGGATGATTCAGTGATATTGCAATTCAGTTGTTCAACAAAAGAAAAGAATCTCTGATTATCATTCATTTGTAGAAGGGTTGCATGAGAGATAAGTTATTTCATTTCACTACCATGTTTATTTATTTTACAAATGAAGTACAGAAAAGAAATAAACATTACATTGAATGAAAGATTGATAGATCAAATGTCTCACACAAACCATGGGAATAGCTGAACAAATGCAAAATATAAGAAAGATACTAAGCATCTAAAGATAGAGGAGAGAAAGTCATAGCCATCATTGCCTTTAAGTGTCTTCGGTCTCCGAGGATGCCCTTTGTCCTTGCTCCTGATCTCCAATAAGAATTTGCAAAAAAAAATTGGAAAAGGTCATGTTAGAGCTCTAGTTATGAGTTCTCAATGTGTCTATTAGAAGAGGCATAATACATTGCCTATAATGCACTAGATTAGATGAACATCACTCACATACAAGAGGAACTGAAGGAGAAACAATCATTGAACTTCATTATTTTTTATCTAATCTGTTTGTTTCATGTGCATGTATAGGATAAATCATGTAGTTGGTTGAAGACAAAAGAACATGTGTAAAATGAGGCTCCCACAACGGTTGGGCCCAACATGCTGCCCCTGAATCTCAAAGGGTGTGGAATGAATAGAACAAAGATCATTATTCACATTGCCTAAATTGAATAACTGAACTGAAGGAGTAACAAATCAATTAGATGCATTGGTGTCAAGAACATGACACACTCATGACTGCAGTTCAAAGAATGAAATGAAATCATAAGGGTGAACTGAACTCATTCATGATAATATCCAATGCATAAGAGCATCTGACATTATTGCTACAGAAGAAATTGCATAGAACAACAATGATCAGAACAAAATAATGAAGTAGATTATGTGTGTAGATGGAGTTCAACTCTCATCAATTTCTTTTGCCATTATGAAGGAAATTTTTGTTGTTCCTGTCACAAGAGTGACAGAAAGTCAGTCATATTTGCCTCTGTTTATCATGAACATCATAGATCAAAGTAGAACAGCTAGAGCATCAGGTATATTCCATCTATGCATCTTTCATAACATTTGTATGCCAAATCAATGTAAATGAACTACATCATTCCATAAGTGCATGACTATTTTGGTCATAGCATAACATCATAGATAAATATCATTCTATGCATGACTGAACAAACTAAAGAGTAAAGATGGATAGCCATCAAGAAAATATATATGTATGCCATATGACAGAAAAAGAATCAAGTGGACGTATTGTAGAACTAAGAACAAGTTGAAGGTAGAATAACATATGTTGCAGCAAAAGGAATAGTAAATATTTCATATTCATCTACAAGAGTGTTGTCTCAGGGAAAGATGTTTAAATGTATTCACAAAGGAAATGTTCTATAAGATTTTCCCTCGTATTTTATCCCAAATCACAGTCATCAAGTGGTGGGGGGTACATGTATATGTAATTGATAAGCATAAAACATCAAATATATACTTTATCCTACCAGGTAGGTTGGAACTCCAATGTTCATGTACAAGTGGAAGAAGAATCAAAAGAGAAAAATTCATCTCATTTTATAATGAACATCAAAAGTGTGTATATGTTACAATAGAAAAGATCTGAAAAACACATTTTATCACCTTTGGAGAGAAAGCATCATATGGCTGATGCATTTGAGACAGAATATAGAACATTCAACTTAAGCAATGAATGGGAAATAGTTACTATGTAAAGTGACATGCTCAGATGGAACTATTTTCTTCATAGAATGGTAAGTACCCAGCTCACGGTGATTAAATATAAATACATGAAAATCTTTCATTGGTATTATAGATTTAGGTTTGGTATAGCTGCATATTCAGAACGAAAGAGCAAATTTCAAACAAAGGAATAGCAGTGCAAGAAATGATAGATATTGTGCAAGATGTCATAACCATGTCACATCGACAGGAAGTGTATCTACTATATACAAAAGGAAAGGAGGAATTTTTGAACTTGTTTCTTTCTCATAAATACAAAAAGAAGCACTATTAAAGCCACGACTCCAATAGAGAGAAAATATAGAAATGCATAGCTCAGGGTTTGGTATGGTCATGGGCTGTACATGTAAAGCTTTTCTTCCTCATAAAAGAGGCTACCCATTGTGGGTTTTTAAACAAAACCACAAGCAGGTGCATACCCGTGGCCTTTTCATGAAAGGCAAGTGCAGACCCAGAATGACTAAATCATAGCGGCGGCCTTCTGAAAGGACAAGCACATAAATGAATATGTATGCCTGAGACAAAACATCATATATGGAAAAGGAATGTATTTTCCCATAGAAAGATAATACCGACATGGGGGTTTCATATAAAAGGTGCAGATATCAAATAAAGAGTAAAGACTTTCGAAACCTTTTCATACTCAGAAACAATAAGCAAGGTCACAGTTTTCAGTGACATAATAAATGCAGATACAAAAGAAAATATATATGTGAACCTATATGATAGGTGCACAGACATATGATTATGCAAGCCACGACCAATACAAAAGATTTCTACTAGAAAAACTTGCTATCATTTATGCATAGAGGTATCATATGCAGCCACAAGTCCAAGTAGATCAAACACATTTTCATTCAAAAAAGGGTCCAGGTTGCATCTTGCCCAAATTTCATGGTTTCTTTTGTATAAGGAAAAGCAAGTATAGATACAGTGACAAAGAAGGGTTTCAACCAAGCAAGTATGATGTTCAGAAAACACTTAATACACGGGTATTATATATGGCCATGGATTTTAACCCTCAAAATCTACAAAATGTCATGGAAACAATGAAGCAACCAAGAATATGTCTAAAGTTTGAATTCATAAAAGACTCAACTTGCTAGATATTCATAGTCGAAGACTCTTTTTTTGGTTTCATTTTTTCTCTCGAATGGAGTGGAAACAGTTGCAACCATGGTGGTCCATGCACAGTGAATAAAGTGGCAAAGAAACAGAGATTAAAAAGAGTCATCAAACCCATCAGAAAAATGCAAAGGTCGTGGCTTGAAGGGCCATTTATAGCTCAGAAATTGAAAGAAAGCCAGGAATATGAGTCACATTTGTATTAGACATAATCTTACCTTCATCTTCCTGTACGAAATACTTGAAAAATCCATCAGGAATAGTGAGAAATTGTGGAGTGGCTGGGTCAAACCCTAGCATGATGGTGGCCGAGCAAAGAAGTCAAAATCCCCAAAATTGCAAAAGTGAAATGATGTGAAAATGTAGGGTTTGAATGAGTTTTGTTCTAGGGTTCACTTGGAAGCCCTAATTCAAGTTGTAATTTTTATCACATTTTATCATTGTTTGAGGCACAAAATAATACCCTTCGTGGTATTAAGTGTATATTGCATAACGCCTAAGTCCCAAGACTTAGAGTGAGGTCGAGCCTTTAGGTTCCCTCTATACATTTCATGCCTTAAAACCCATTGATCTTTTTTGCATATAGTTCACATGTCCTTAGAGTCTATTTTTCAGGTCAAATAGAAGATATAGGCCTCATAGGTTTTAAGTTTTGCAAAAACTATAGTATGCCTTGGTATATTTTTATGATTTTTTATAGAAAAATCAATTGATATGTAATGTATATACTTGGCAAAATTATAAGCCTTGTATTTTTAGTTTTTTGCAAAAATCAAATTGAATCAAGATATGGGAAAAAACTGCAAACATTGTAAAGCTTTATTTTAAAGCAATATTTTATAAATTGCTTTAAAATCAAAACTATTTTATACAGTTAAAGCTATTAAAGCAAATCAAATATCCTTTCTCGATTTTCTTTATTTTGGGACAGAATGGACACAAAAATAGAGTTTTTATGGATAGAGAAAATAGATTTTGGTGAGACCACCCAAGAGGACACCTTGGCAGCTTTTTTTTTTCAGTTTGGTGGTAGTTTGAAGGCTTTATTTTTGGTTTTTCTGAGGAGCTCAAAAATGGATTTCTACATCTATTTTAATTAGGAGCTTTTTTGGAGAGAACTGTTGGAGGCATTTATAGGAGAAAAACTTAGTTTTTTTTTTCTCAGTCAGTTGATACTATTTGTTTCATCTCTCATGAGCACACAGAGAGTTTGTACACAGGTAATTGACTCAGTTAGTTCATTTTGCATTGTACTCCTTCCAATTCAATATAATAGGTTTCCTTATTTTCATCTATTGGTCTATTTTGTAGTTTTGATCTTGTTATCAATCAGATATGCACCCTATGTTAAGCCTACAAAAGACTTAGCAATCTGTTGAAACATGGAAATACTCTCAAGATGTGGGTTTCCTATAGCGAGAGTGAATCTCCAAAGTGAGCTGATTCTCCTTATGATCTTTCTAAACTAATCACTTATCTAAGAAAAAGAATGAGGAATAACTGGAATGAAATTCTATTTTTATCTAAAGATGATCTAAAAATCTAAAATTTTACCCACAAACAACTCTCAACCCTGTAACCTTCTTAGTTTCACCTAAGTCCAATAATCCAAAAGTACTTTGTATGAAGGTTTAATTAAAACACAACACACAACCTAGATTAGATAGCAATATCTACATAGATTCCAACAACATCAAGACATAATTAGAGGATTAGACATAATAATCACAGTGAAAACATCAAATCAAAGTTATAAAAGAGGCAACAAATGTGAAACAAGAATGCTTTGCTATATTGAACTAAAAGGGGTACATCTAACTCTGAAAAATATGAGCCAAGATCAGTTTACAAACTCTCTGTCTGTGCTCAAGAGAGAAGAAACAAAGATATCAACTGAGAAAAACTAAATCTTTCTCCCCTATTTATAACTCCAAAAATCTCCCAAGGAAAAAACTGAGAAATCTTCCTAGAATAGCAAATTTGATCATTTTTCGAGCTCCACTAAAAAGCCAAAAATAAATCTTTCAAATCACCTCCAATCTGTATATGAAAGCTGCCAAAATCTTCCTTAAGGTAGACCTCACCAAAAATCTACTTTAAAACAAGCTTTATTTGCTCAATAAAAGCTTAGTTTTTTTATTGTCCTCATCTGTCTCAAAATAAATCAAATCCAGAAAAAGATATTTTATTTGCTTTAATAGTTTTAACTGCATAAAATGACAAAATATTAAAAGCAATTTATAAATAACATTGCTTTAATATTTGTCTTACATCAGGGCCTGCATCTTTTCTTTCTGATTTGCCTAATCTTACCTCTTTTGATTTTCTTTTACAAAATAATAATACAAGGCTTATTTTTGTCCATATCTTGCCAAAAGAAAACAAACTAAAAAAAAGAAAGATATTATTTGCTTTACTTTGTTTTAACTGCATAAATAAAGAATATTTATAAGCAATTTATAGGATATTACTTTAAATATCATTTTACAATAATTTTTTGCACTTCCAATTTGTAAAAAGAAAGAGGGTCCGCCATTGTGAAGATTCCTCAAAAACTACAAACTAGGTAGGTGAGAAATTTAAAGGGTTTTTATGTTTTATATTCTCATTTCTATCTAAAAATCTCAAAAACCCAAATCATATTTTTTGAGATATGATTAAAACACGCGACTGTATCTTCATTTTGTTGTGTATTGTGCCTCTGACTATTTCTTGAAAATTGCAAACTAGGTTGGTAAGGAATTTAAATGGTTTTTGTGTCTTATTGCCTTCTGATTTCTCTCCAAAAATTTCAAAAACCCAGATCATATTTTTTGAGATATGATCAAAACACGTGACAACTATCTTTATTTTGTAAGGTCTTTATGTGACATTACTGCCCTTTCAGACTCTTTCCACAATCCTCTTAAGACTTGGGGGCAGCATGCTGAGATTAGCCCTTGTGGGAGCCCATTCTACTCCACATGCTATGATATGCCATCAGAAAGCTACATGACTTACCCTATACCTGCACATGAAACAAACAAATTAGAATAAAACATTGAACTTCCATGATTGTTTCTTTCTCAGCTCTTCTTGCATGTGGATGATGTTCATTGATCGATGCATTATAAACAAAGTGTTATGCCTCTTCTAATAGGATATAGAGATCTCATAACCGGAACTCTAATAGGACCTTCCCACATTTTTGCAGGTTCATGTCAAGATCGGGAGCAAGAATAGAAGACAACTTTGAAGGTTGAAAACCTTCAAGGCTGTGATGGCTATGACCTTCTCTTTCTTATTCTAAACAACACTGCAATTATCACTAAAACACAATAACTATGCAAATAACTTATAACAGAAGAATGTTAACCTTCACTCTAAAAATAAATTTGTTGCATCAGCTCTGCCAATTTTGAGATGTGAAAAAATGGTAACAGATCTGATGTCTCATTGTGCAGTATTATGTCTTTTGTTATGTCTCTTTACTGTGAAATTGCATGTTGATCCTGGTTGTACTTTGTGTTCAATATGAACCTTGTTATAAATTATTTTTGGATCAAATCTTGTAGGTGGGGTTATGGAAGTTTAAGTTTGAAGGGTTGTTTGTGAGTAAAAGTATTTTGTTTGGATTAAAATTTAGAGTTTATAATTTCATTTAAGTACGCCTCCCTCATCCCTTTTCTCAGACAAGTCAATAGTTTAGGAAATCATTAGGAGAACTAGCTCACTTTAGAGATTCACTCTCAACACAAATCACCCACAATCTGAGAGTGCTTCCGTGTGTCAATAGATAGCTAAGTTTTCCATAAGCTTAGCATAGGGTGCATATATGATTGATAATAGTTTTTGGCACACCTGGTGGGACTCTGAAAGTTCATTTAGAGAATTTCTAATATCCTCAAATCTATTATTCTTGTATATGCAGCAGTGTTCCAGCCTTTGGAGGCTTTTACAATATACCTGGTGATTCATTTCTCTGGTCTTACATGCAGATTAGTGTTTCCAGCTTATGAAAATTAGATCTAGTTCTGAGCCATTTGAATATTTATAGCTATCTCTGCCAAGAAGAAGAGGTAGATTAGCAAGAAGAATAGCTAATTCATCAAGGAGGTCAAAATCAACACTGCCAACTCCAATATAGAGAAGCAGAAGTCTGGTGTTGATAGTGCAGATACCCATAATGGCTAGGTAGTATGCATTTACACCCTTTAACAGAGGCAACCCACTACAACTTTCTCAGCGTGATGATATTCTATTTGTAGCCGTCAAAGGACTGCCGCATTTCACCTGAGAAGACCACACTACAGCTACTGAGCACATTCAAGATATGGCAACTCTTTGTTCCGTACATAATGTCACCCAAGAAAATGTAGCAATCAGACTCTTGGTTGCATCATTGAAAGGTAAAGCTTTCCAATGGTTTAGAGGCCTTGCTGAGAATTCAATAATGTCATGGGATCTACTAGGAGATGGGTTACACAAGCACTTTGAAGACAAGTCCGATCATCTTTCATTACTAGAGCAGTTGCGCACCATCAAAAGGGCCCCCCATGAATACATGGCAGATTTCAATTACCGATTTCAGAGGACTTGGGATAGAATCCCCGCAACGGTAAAGCCTCTTCCAAGGCATGCATGTTTGTTTTATCTTAAATCTTTGAACAATGAAATTTTTGTAATGATCTAATCTATGGGAGGATCCACTCTTCCTAATTCTTTTGAGATAGTTGTTAGAGCATAAAATTGCCTTATCCAAGTAGGGAAGATAGCCCCAAGGCCTCCTTTACCCATTTTTTTAGAAATCTAGCCATCTATGCCAATAGTAGTGCCTCCTTTGGTTGTTGTCCCACCTATTCCAGCAATAAGACACCAAGCTACAGCCCAAGAAACTGCTATCCCAGCCCAAACTCAAGAATTACAAGAGCTTAAAAATACATTGAAAACCATTCCAAATGAGTTGGTAAGTTACAAGAAGCACACTGGTCAAGAGTATAGGCCTTATCAAGCCCTGTATCAGCCCAACCAGCAGAATAGGCCACCTTTCCAAACTGATCTTTAGGGTCAAAGAAGAAATTACAACCCTCGACCTTTCCAATCTTACAATCCTAATGCTGCCAGCACTTCGAAAGAACTTGTACCTACTTAGAACAACATGGCACAAGATAGTGACTGGTGTTATCCATGTCACCAACCCCATAATCAAGATGCTTGTACAAATGGTGTAAGAAATCAGGCTCTTATGGTGCAAAATAGCTATACAAGTTCAGAAGGTACTTCTAGTGAAGTTTTAGCTTAGCAAAATAATGTTGAGGTAGCCTTGATGAATTGGCAAGATACTGATTTCTGCAATGTGAGTTATCCTCAAGGCCAAAATCAGCAAAATACACTTGTTTCAGCCAACACAAGGTCAAAACAGATGGATACAGATCTTAATCAGCAAGCTACAATTGTACAATAGTAGCTTGCAAAGGGCAAATATCAGACTTTTCCATCACAAGCTACCCCTGTAGCACAGCAAAAAGTGCAAATTCTGCAAAGGGATCAAACTGTCCCAGGAAAAGATCAGTCCAAAGCAAAAGAATCTACTACAAGAGGCATTGGTTGAACTATCAATTTTTGATTGTTCTAATCAAGAAAAAGCTAAAGTTGTACTTGCCAATAGCTCAGAAATTAATAATAGACATCCAACAAATGAGGTAAAACCTCCTTCTTTTTACCTAAGTCTGATTATTGGTGACAAGCTTGTCCATAACTGTATGATAGATTCTAGAGCAAGCAGTTCTATCATGCCCAAGAGTTTAGCTGATTCATTAGGATTGGTTTATGAGCCCCTTACAAAAGGAGTAGTCCAGTTAAATGAGTCTGCTATTAATACTGCAGGAATAATAAAAAATATGCCACTTACACTGCATCCTTGTCCTAATCTTTCCATCCATCAAGACATTCATATCATAGATCTACCACCTAGCTTTGCTATATGTCTTTCTAGGGAGTTTACTACCAAATTGGGTGGGTTTTTATCTTCTGATTGGTCCCACTTGTTTTTTAGAACAAGATATGATATGAAAGTAACCATATAATCTGAACCACTTGCAAAGGATCATGTTGAGCCCTATGTCCCCAACCTAATAAATGCTAACCTCTACATCACCCATGGGCAGCATGATCAATCCATGAGCCCAGATCCCATTGCACCTATAGAAGATATAAATTTAGATGGCTGGGCAGCTAAAGATCATGAAGAAGACTCTTTCTGTCACACTAATGAGGTAGGATTAGGCATTTGTATGATACAGGAACCTAAAGCAGTGATTCCTAATCTGATTAAAGATCAAGTCCAATATGAACATCAAGGAAATCAACTTTGGAAGCTATACTTTGATGGATCAAGGACCAAAATAGGTGTTGGTGGAGGGAATATGTTGATTTCACCTAAAGGAGATAATTACTATGCATCCTTGAGGTTCACTTTCAGCTACACAAATAATGTGGCTGAATATAAAGCCCTGATTCATGGTTTGGAGTGGGCCTGGAAAAGAGGTATCAAATCTATCCAAGTTTATGGTGATTCTGAATTGATTGTGAATCAGGTTAGAAATCTGAATGTTACTAAGAATGACTTGCTCAAAAAGTACAAGCATCAAGTTTGGGACTCAATTAAAAATTTTGATGCTTTTAATTTACTTTCAATTCCAAGAAGTCATAATAAGTATACAGATAATCTTACTGCTTTAGGATCTCAGTTTGAGATTCCTGATCAGATTCATAACATTGAAGTATAGCCATATGTAAAAGTAGTTGTCAGACCTTCTATACCTGACAATAGTGTTTTGTGGCAAGTATTTGATAGTGATGAACAGATATTAAGTTTTTTAAGTTTAGAAGCTAAATTTGTAGCTAATAATTAGCATAAATACCAGTAGCAGTTTGAGGATCAGATTGTACAGTTGAAATCTAACAAGATGCCCAAGGGATTGGTGACACTAGAATTAGTGTTTAATTTAGATGATCAGTTCAGAAAAGAGAAGTGCAACATGACTGTGAAATAGGAGCACTATGAGGCAGTAGAGATATTCAAGGATAAATTGTTGAAACTGGGAAAGGTATGTACTAAAGACGAACAACAGTCCTTTGTTCAGTTATGTCAAGAATTTTCTGATGTTTTTGCATGGGAGTATAAGGATTTAAGGGGATTTAATCTTGGTTTAGCCTAGCATACCATTGAATTAGAGCCTAATGTCAAACATGTTAGGCAGAAACAAAGACCCCTTAACCCAACACGTGAGCATCTAATGAAAGCTGAGCTAAACAAATTGATTGAAAGCAGTATAATATTCCCAATAAAACATACATCCTGGGTCTCCAACTTGGTACCATTCAGAAAGAAGAATGGGGAGATTTGACTTTGTGTTGATTTTCGTGATCTAAATCAGGCTTCATTGAAAGACCACTACCCCCTTCCTTCAATGGAAAAAATATTGCAAACCATTTCTGGTTCTGATAGATATTCCTTGTTAGATGGCTATTCAGGTTATAACCAGATCTTGGTGAAGGAAGAAGACCAATATAAAACTGCATTTATGACTAAGTGGGGTACCATGGCATACAGGAAGATGCCATTTAATTTGTCCAATGTAGGGGCAACCTTCCAGAGGGCAATGGACATGGCCTTCCATGGCCTTATTGACAGAATAATGTTGGTATATTTAGATGACATAACAATTTTTTCAAAAGATTCTAATGATCACTTTGACCACTTGAAGCAGATTTTTCAGAGCTACAGAGAGTTTGGAGTTTCATGGAACCCCAAAAAGTGCATATTTTTAGTTCATGAAGGTAAACTTCTCGGCCATATTGTTTCAAAGCACAGTATTTCTATTGATCCTGAAAGAGTGTCAGCAATTCTAGATTTACCGTTACCTACACATAAGAAAGGTTTGTAGAGCTTTCTTGATAGAATTAACTTCGTGAGAAGATTTATTCCAAACATTACAGCTTTGTTACAATCTCTCATTGCCATGCTAAAGAAGAATGTGCCATTTAGTTGGACTAAGGAAGGAAAGAGAAGCTTCGAGCAAATCAAGGAAGCTCTCACAGCTATCCCTACCCTCATTAATCCTAACTATGAGAGGGATTTTATTTTATATGTTTTTGGAGGTACAGACACCATTTCAACAATGTTATACCAGCAAAATGATGAAGGCTTGGAGCAACTAGTGGCATTTTTCAGCCAGGTACTACATGACTATGAGGTAAAGTATTCTTTTGTTGAGAAGCATGTTTTTGCTTTTGTTAGAAGCCTCAAGAAACTCAGACACATGATGTCCAATAATAGAATTCATTTAATGGTTGCTCACCCAACTGTTAAGAGCTTTTTACTTAACAGAGATATAAATGATTAGAGGGCAAGACCAAGAAGCTTCATTGTTGGTGATTTAGGTTTTCAAATGGAATGAACTAAGAAGCAGACCTGGAAAGCATTCCAAGTTTGATGTAATTTGGGATGGGCCTTATGTAATCATAGAGTGTAAAGAAAACAATGCATTTCAGTTACCCGAGTTGAGTGGAGAGGTGTTGTCTATCCCAGTTAATGGGATCCACCTCAAACATTGCCTCTAAAGATAAGTACTACCTTTATATCATAGTAGAGTAGTGCAGTAATAAGTGCTTCATGCACATTTGCTTTCAATATTTTTGTTTCCCTAAGTGTTGTTGCACAAGTTTTTCTAGCCACCAGGGCCTTTTAGTTTGCTTTCAATTTGGTTTGTTTTTGTTTTTTGTTGCTGTTTAGATTGGTTGGAGTGCTGAGTTTCAGTATTTTCTAAGTTTAATAAGAGCAGAGTATGACTCAATGCCCAATGGATATTCAAGGCAACTGATCCGATGCTTAGTAGGCAAGCTTGTACATAGTAGAAGTCACCAGAAATGTTACCATTTTTTCACTTACAGCTTAAACTGGTAGAGCTAGTTCAACAAGTTCATTTTAAAGTGAAGGTTTTAATATTTTCTATTATAAGTTATTTGCATAGTTGGATGATTCAGTGATATTGCAGTTCAGTTGTTCAACAAAAGAGAAGAATTTATGATTATCATTCATTTGCATAAGGGTTGCATGAGAGATAAGTTATTTCATTTCACTACCATGTTTATTTGTTTTACAAATGAAGTACATAAAAGAAATAAACATTGCATTGATGAAAGATTGATAGATCAAATGTCCCACATAAGTTGTGGGAATAGCTGAACAAATGCAAAATATAAGAAAGATAATATGCATCTAAAGATAGAGGATAGAAAGTCATAGCCATCATTGCCTTGAAGTGTCTTTGGTCTCTAAGGATGCCTTCTATCCTTGCTCCTGATCTCTGATAAGAATCTGCAAAAAAAAATGGAAAAGGTCTTGTTAGAGCTCTGGTTATGAGTTCTCAATGTATCTATCAGAAGAGGCATAATACATTGCCTATAATGAACTAGATCAGATGAACATCACTCACATACAAAAGGAAGTGAAGGAGAAACAATCATTGAACTTCACTATTTTTTATCTAATCTGTTTGTTTCATGTGCAGGTATAGGATAAGTCATGTAGCTAGTTAAAGACAAAACAACATGTGGTGTAAAATGAGGCTCCCGCAAGGGTTGATCCCAGCATGCTGCCTCTAAATCTCAAAGGGGATGGAATGAATAGAACAAAGATCATTATTCACATTGCCTAAATTGAATAACTGAACTGAAGGAGGATCAAATCAATCAGATGCATTGGTGTCAAGAACATGACACACTCATGACTGCAGTTCAAAGAATGAAATGAAATCATAAGGGTGAACTGAAGTCATTCAGGGTAATATCCAATGCATAAGAGCATCTGATATTATTGCTGCAAAAGCAATTACATAGAACAACAATGATCAGAACAAGATAATCAAGTGGATTATGTGTGCAGATGGAGTTCAGCTCTCATCAATTTCTTTTGCCATTATGAAGGAAATTTGTGTTATTCTTGTCTCAGGAGTGACAGGAAGTGGGTCATATTTGCCTCTGTTTATCATGAACATCATAGATCAAAGTAGAATAGATAGAGCATCAGGTATATTCCATTTATGCATCTTTCACAACATTTGTATGCCAAATCAATGTAAATGAACTACCTCATTCCATAAGTGCATGACTGTTTTGGTCATAGCATAGCATCAAAGGTAAATATCATTCTATGAATGATTGAACAAAATAAAGAGTGCAGATGGATAGCCATCAAGAAAATATATATGTATGCCATATGACAGGAAAAGAATCAAGTGGTTGTATTGTGCAACTCAGAACAAGTTAAAGGTAGAACAACATATGTTGCAGCAAAAGGAACAGTAAATATTTCATATTCATCTACATGAGTGTTGTCTCAGGGAAAGATGTTTAAATGTATTCACAAAGGAAATGTTGTATCATATTTTCCCCTGTATTTTATGCCAAATCACAGTCATCAAGTGGTGGGGGGTACATGTATATGTAATTGATAAGCACAAAACAACAAATATATACTTTATCCTGGCAGGCAGGTTGGAACTCCAATGTTCATGTACAGGTGAAAGAAGAATCAAAAGAGAATATTCATCTCATTTTATAATGAACATCAAAAGTGTGTATATGTTACAATAGAAAAGATATGAAAAACACATTTTGTCACCTTTGGAGAGAAAGCATCATATAGTTGATGCATTTGAGACATAATATAGAACATTTAGCTTAAGCAATGAATGAGAAATAGCTACTATGTAAAGTGACATGCTCAAATGGAACTATTTTCTTCATAGAATGGTAAGTACCCAGCTCACGGTGATTAAATATAAATAAGTGAAAATCTTTCATTGGTATTACAGATTCAGGTTTGGTATAGCTGCATATTTAGAACGAAAGAGCAAATTTCAAAAAAAGGAACAGTAGTGCAAGAAATGATAGATATTGTGCAAGATGTCATAACCATGTCACATTGATAGGAAGTGTATCTACATTATACAAAAGGAAAGTAGGAATTTTTGAACTTGTTTCTTTCTCAGAAATACAAAAAGAAGCACTATTAAAGCCATAGCTCCAATAGAGAGAACATATAGAAATGCATAGCTGAGGGTTTGGTATGGTCATGGGATGTACATGTAAAGCTTTTCTTCCTCATAAAAGAGACTATCCACTGTGGGTTTTTAAACAAAACCACAAGAAGGTGCATAGCCATGGCCTTTTCATGAAAGGCAAGTGTAGACCTAGAATGACTAAATCATAGCTGCGGCTTTCCGAAAGGACAAACACATAAATGAATATGTATGCCTGAGACAAAACATCATATATGGAAAAGGAATGTATTTTCCCATAGAAAGATAATACCCACATGAAGCTTTCATATAAAAGGTATAGATATCAAATAATGTGTAAAGACTTTCAAAACCTTTCAGTACTCAAAAACAATAAGTAGGGTCGCGGTTTTCAGTGACATAATAAATGCATATACAAAAGGAAATATAGATGTGAACCTATATGATAGGTGCACAGACATATGATTATGCAAGCCGTGACTAATACAAAGGATTTTTGCTAGAAAAACTTGCTATCATTTATGCATAGAGGTATCATATACAGCCGCAAGTCCAAGTAGATCAAACACATTTTCATTCAAAAAAGGGTCCAGGTTGCATCTTGCCCAAATTTCATGGTTTCTTTTGTATAAGGAAAAGCAAGTATAGATACAAAGACAAAGAAGGGTTTTAGCCAAGCAAGTATGATGTTCAGAAAACACTTAATACACTGAGGCATTATATATGGTCATGGGTTTTAACCCACAAAATCTACAGAATGTCATTGAAATAATGAAGCAACCAAGAATATGTCTAAAGTTTGAACTCATAAAAGACTCACCTTGCCAGATATTCACAGCCGTAGACTCTTTTTTTTTTGTTTCATTTTTGCTCTTGAATGGAGCTCAAACAATTACAACCATGGCGGCCCGTGCATAGTGAATAAAGTGGCAAAGAAACAAAGTTTAAAAAGAGTCATGATACCCATCAGAAAAATGCAAAGGTAGTGACTTGAAGGGCCATTTACAGCTCTAAAATTGAAAGAAAGTCAGGAATATGAGTCACATTTGTATTAGACATAATCTTACCTTCGTCTTCCTATGTAGAATGCTTGAAAAATGCATTAGGAATAGTGAGAAATCATAGAGTGGTTGGGTCAAACCCTAGCATGATGGCAGCCGAGCAGAGAAGTCAAATCCCCAAAATTGCAAAAGTCAAATGATGCGAAAATGTAGGGTTTGAATGAGTTTTGTTCTAGGGTTCACTTGGAAGCCCTAATTCAAGTTGTGATTTTTATCACATTTTATCATTGTTTGAGGCACAAACTAATACCCTTCATGGCATTAAGTGTATATTGCATAACGCCTAAGTCCCAAGACTTAGAGTGAGGTCGAGCCTTTAGGTTCCCTCTATACATTTCATGCCTTAAAACCCATTGATCATTTTTGCAAACACTATAGTTTGCCTTGGTATATTTTTATGATTTTTAATAGAAAAATCAATTGATAGGTAACGTATATACTTGGCAAAATTATAAGCCTTGTATTTTTATTTTTTGCAAGAATCAAATCGAATCAAGATATGGGACAAAACTGCAAACATTGTAAAGCTTTATTTTAAAGCAATATTTTATAAATTACTTTAAAATCAAAACTATTTTATGCAGTTAAAGCTATTAAAGCAAATCAAATATCATTTCTTGATTTTCTTTCTTTTGAGGTAGAATGGACACAAAAATAGAGTTTTTATGGACAAAGAAAGCAGATTTTGGTGGGACCACCCAAGAGGACACCTCAGCAGCTTTTATTTTTCAGTTTGGTGGCAGTTTGAAGGCTTTATTTTTGGTTTTCTAAGGAGCTCAAAAATGTTTTTCTACATCTATTTTTAGGAGTTTTTTTGGAGAGATCTCTTGGAGGCATTTATAAGAGAAAAAATTAGTTTTTTTTTCTCAGTCAGTTGATACCATTTGTTTCTTCTCTCTTGAGCACATAGAGAGTTTTTGTATATGTAGTTGACTCAGTTAGTTCATTTTACATTGTACTCCTTCCAGTTCAATATAATAGGTTTCCCTATTTTCATCTACTGGTCTATTTTGCAGTTTTGATCTGATGTCTCATTGTGGCAGTGTTATGTCCTTTGTTATGTAGATCTTTACTGTGAAATTGCATGTTGATCCTGGTTGTAATTTGTGTTCAATATGAACCTTGTTATAAATTATTTTTTGGATCAAATCTCGTAGGTGGGGTTGTGGAAGTTTAAGTTTGAAGGGTTGTCTGTGAGTAAAAGTATTTCATTTGGATTAAAATTTAGAGTTTAGAATTTCATTTTAGTACACCTCTCTCATCCCTTTTCTCAAACAAGTCAATAGTTTAGGAAATCATTAGGAGAACTAGCTCACTCTGAAGATTCACTCTCAACATAGATCACCCACAATCTGAGAGTGTTTCCATGTGTCAACAGATAGATAAGTTTTTTGTAATCTTAGCATAGGGTGCATATCTGATTGATAATAGTTCCAACACAAGTTTGTTGGCCAATCTGACTTCACTCTTTCCATAACTGCCCTATAGCTTCTTTAACCGAATAGGAACCCACATTAGACCATGTCCATATCAATTCATCATCTTTGTTTGAGAAGATCACTACTCTTTTTCTTGGGAGAGTCTTCAGGAGGTCCTTCTGTACGACTAGAAAATTACACTCTTGAGTACTTTTCTAGGAAATTGATACCAAGTCATAGAATCTGCTAACACTCCAATAGTCATTAACTTTACGACCCCAATTTTTTTGAAGAAATGATTTCGCCTCTCTAAGAGCTTCCCAGCTTGACAACTTGGCTTGCCCACACTAGGAGTCTTCCCAAAAATCTGTTTTCTCTCCATTATGGATGACCCATGACAGACTTGGGAGAATAATATCTCTACTTTTTGACAAAAAGTTCTAGATCGTTGAACCCCTAGGAGGATTTTTGATAGTAAAAATTCTTTCACTTTCATGAGAGTTGAGATATTTGGCCTTCATCAGTTTAGTCCATTTTGTATTTGGATTTTTATAGAGTTTCCATGCAAGTTTTTCTCCCAAGGATTGATTCTAGACACTTAAGTCCATAATGCCTACCCCACCTACTGATTTTGGTTTACATATTTTCCCCAGACCATAAGATGAAATTTCTTCTCTTGAGAGGTGCCTTGCGACATGAATTGCTTACAAATCCTCTCAATCTTTATATTTACGCCTTTTGGAATATGAAAGATTGACATCATATAAATTGGAACTGCAACTAGAACAACTTTTATCATTATAATTATGCCTACCTGTGAAAGCCAATGCCCCCTCCAAGTAGCCATCTTGAATTTCATATTTTGAATGACATTATCCCAAGATTATTTTGGTGACGTCCACTGAAGAGGGGTAGACCTAAGTATTTCCCTAGGAGAGATTCAATTTTAAAGTTAAAGATCTTGTTGATCTCTACTTGCTCGGCCTAGAGGATATTGAAGAAATAAACCACTAACTTGGAGCAATTAATAAGGTGGCCTGACAAAGAATAATGAATGTCAACTATTTTCTTAATTCTCCTAGATTCCTCTACTGTGGCTTTCCCGAATAATATTGTGTCATCTGCGAATAGGGCATTCGTGTAAGGGTCTTGAGTTTGTTTAAGCCTAATATTGTGCCAGTCAGATCTTCTATTTGCTTCTTTGATAGCCCATGTGGGGGCTTCTTCCATGAGAATAAAGAGGTATGGCAATATAGGATCTCCTTGCCGCAACCCTTTGGAAGGCTCAAACATTTCAGACTCTCTTCCATTTATTAGAACTAAAACTTTAAAGACTATAATACAAGAAAGTATCCATTTACATATCTCCTTTGAAAGACCCAATTGCTCTAAAATAGCCAGAAGAAAACTCCACTCCACCCTATCATATGCCTTTGCCATATCAAGCTTGATAAACATCACTGCATCTTTCCCCTTATTTAGTGAATGTAAAATTTCATGAGTTAAAATAGCCCCCTTAGGGGTTTCTTTTCCTGGCATGAATCTGCCTTGCTCCTCTGAGATTAAGTCTAGTAGAAAACTAGCTAGCCTCATTGTCATTGCTTTAGAAATTATCTTATAAACAAAGTTGCATAACGATATTGGCCTAAAGTCCTTGAATCTTTGAGGAGATTTTGATTTAGGAATAAGCATTTAATTAAGAAAAAAATATAATATAGTTGTATAGAAAACAAGTGCCACCTGCCTTGTAGTGTTGTAATAATAGTATGTGTTTTGTAGTTGAATTTTTTTCTTAGATTAAATATTTGTTTAGTATTGATGTGGAACTCATTTATTAGTAAATATTCGTCATAAATTGATTAGTTAATTTTGAGTTTGATTTAATATTTGTTTGGTTGGCATACACTACAATCGAGTTTTTTGCATCGAAGAATGTTAGAAAATATGAATTTTAGCTTAATATTACCAATTCTTGAGTCTCTTTTTCATTTTTTTTTTATAGCATTTTACTACTTACTACATAAAATTGTGAATTTAGAGAGATATCTTATTTTTCAATCCAATATCTCACATCCCTTTCTAGATTTAATTCAATTTATGTTGTGTAATACTCATCAATATAATATTGATATTAATATGATTATTTATTTTTTCTTCATTGTATTGGTTTTCTTTGTAGTATGGGTACTACTTGGCTATCATTTTTTAATTCTTATCTGCATGTAAAGGGTTTTAGGATCCCTTCAAAACCTATTTTATCACTTTTTAATCAAAAACAATGAAATTATATAAAATACGTTAAGGAATTTAGAGATATATTTTGTTTTGCACTCCAATATCTCACTTTTATTGTAATTTAATTCAGTTGATGTTTTGTAATATTCATATTAATATAATATTGATATTAATATGATTATTTTTTTCTTCTTTCTCTCTCTCTCTATATTAATTATTATAATATAGTTAAATAAAATATTGATATATATTTGTCTATAAATATTAAATATTAATATATCATAGTGATCCAAATAATATTGTTTATTATTTGTATTAATATAATATTCATATTAATATGATTATTAAATTTTATTCATTATTCATTATTTTTTTTAATAAAAAGAATGAAATTACATAAAGTAAACTATCAAGCAGGGAATTTAGAGAGATATCTTGTTTTGCACTCTAATATCTCACATTTCTTTGTAGATTTAATTCAATTTACGTTGTGTAATATTATATTAATATAATAATAATATTGCTATTAATATGATTTTTTATTTTTTTGCTTCATTGTATATATATTAATTACAATGTCAATTATTATAACATAGTAAAATGAAATATTCATATATATTTGTCTATAAATATTAAATATTAATATATTATAGTGATCCAAATATTAATTTATTATATTGCCTAATATTCATCATGAGTAAAGTGGGTTAGTGAGCTCATGTGAAGGTGAATAAAACATACCTATTCCTAGTGATAGAAGAAATGCAATCATCATAAATTTCATTGCTAGGATAAACATTACAAATAAATATTTTAAAACCAACAACTATATCATTAGGGATGAGTGAAGGTGGATCATCATCATATGTGGGTGAAGGTATGATGTGTATCTAGATATCATATGTCCACAGGTTTAAAATGAAAAAAAAACTATGATTATATACACTATCAAGTATAAAAGAAGTTAATGCATTCAAAGTACATGAATCTATGGAGACAATCTAGCATGACATATGAGAGATGTATCATTAAAAGTTGTAATAATTTAATGCATAGTTGAAGGAGGTAAAACTATATTTAGTGTTTAGAGTAAAATTTGGATTGTTTAGTTTTAGTTTTGTTTGAATCCTCCTTTCACCCTTTACATTCAAGGACCTTCGGATTGAGTGGCAGAGAACTATTAGGTCTTTGGTCTCTTACAAATGTAGGTAAACTTGGATTAGGGTGTTTGATTATCAATTTTCCTTTTCTTATGCTCAATTATCCATCAAAACCCTAATTATGGAAATACGTCAATAAACTGACGAATAACAAAAAATGCCTCTGCAGAAAGATGTAAAATTACAAATGACTATGCACCTATTTTTGGGGTTTCGAAGCAGAAAATTCAGGGACAAAAGAGAAGGTGCCCAAGTCCAGTGCCCTGCTTTTTATCAGGATCTGCGGACAAGATCTACAACTTGTTCCTGCTGCACCGAAGGTTTTTCCATCACGAAACTTTAAGGACTAATGAGCGGGTGCCCAAGTCCAAGGTGTCCTTTTTTTTACTGTTCTACAATTCTAACACTCCAACATGCCCTCCTACAAGTTCACTTTGTCTGCATCATCAACCTGTAACCTGTAATCATAAAACTTTGGGAGGGGGTTGTGGTGTTTAGGAGCTTGCCTTAGTCAAGCCCTGAAAGGAGACTTAAGTCTTCCAAACACCTTTGTTAGATAGAGAGTGCATGCCCTTGTGAGGTAGAGGTAAAAAACAAATGAATAAATGATCACAAACACAATAAATGTCACCTTGTAGTGAAGATCTCATGGGAGAAGGATGCTCTTCATTCCATGAGGAAATGGATGCTCAAATCTACAAACACAAACACATAGACAACACCAATATGCTTTTGCAACACAATGAAAGTCTTGAATCACCTTGAGAACACAATAGCTTGCTAGTAATCATCTAGTTTTCAAATGAATGCCTAAACATGCTTTTATATGCAACTACAAACATTCCCGCCAAGATTTCATAAATTCAAACTTAACCTGTTGGCCTAGGGACCAAATAATGGTCATAAACTGACACTTAAAATTTGGGCCTAACCTAAAATAGGGCAGGACTAGGGTGCAGGTGCCCAAGTCCTCCTCTCTATTTTGGGCAAGGTTAAGCTCAAGGGGTCCCCCTAGGCCCCACTTGCCATGATACCCAGGGTTCATTCCATCGAGATGCCAAATTATGATGCAAGATGTCATAAATGCATGTAAAAGATCTAGGAGCTAAACCTTATGAGGGAAAAGCCCCCAAGGGGACATTTTTCGATGTTACATTTAGCACCCACTTTAATGTATGTATAAACGCAAGGCCAATACATGCATTAAAGTATGGTCACAAACATAACAAACACGCTAAGCATGGAGAAGAGACGCTAATCACATGGAAAATAGTAATAGGCACACAAAATATAGAGAATTTAGTTACAGTCACATAGAACATGGAGAAGACAATAAATGCATAGAAGACACATTAATGCATATAGGACAGTCATGATTCTTTTCTTTTCTTTTTCTCATATATATGAAATGCCAATGCAAGTACTGGAAAGTAAACAAACCTCCCATAATGTAGGATGCACTCATTGCATAAGTCTTTAAACTACATATATGGGGCAACACACACGCAAGACATGTAAAACCTCCCAAAATGCAGGATGCACTCATCGTACAGGTCTTTAAACTGCATATGGGGCAACAAACACGCCAAACAAAGAAAGCACACCAAAACACACACACTTGAAGACATGGAGAAAACATGGCAGACAAGCGATGGAGTGTTCCTATTTCTAGGCTCAACAGCATCTTAGGCACATTACAGGCACACACTGATGATTGCGCTTCACCACAACAATCATCGAAGACATGCTTAAGGGTTGAGTTAGTCACAGAACCACTCCCCACCTCCACAGAGGACTTTTGAAAATGATAGGATGATGCAATCTACTTTGAGAAATACACCATCCCCACCTCCACAGAGGGCTTAAGAAAAAGGATATGCTCGATATCCCACCTCCATAGAGGGCTTGCATGATTTATTGATTGATTACAAACAAACTCAAGATGCAGGATGCACTCATCGTGCAGGTCTTTAAACTGCACCTGAGGACAAACACATTGCTAACATCTACAATAGACAGCTTACCTTATATATGCCCCCACCTTAAGGTGGTTGATATCAGGCATCAATATCAAGCACATTAATGTAGGAAGAAAACACACAAGGGAACACGGACTTTCGCAAAGCCCATGCCCCCCAGAGGTGACATGAACTTCACGATTGCCAAATGTTCCCACAAACACATCCCTGCAAGAAACATGTTAGTATCTACAACATCATGATAAACAACAATTCATATGATTAACCACATAAAGAGACAAGGTTATACTATGAATTCAGAGTTCAAGGATAACCGTGGGGCTACATCACGAAGCTCTCCGAATCGAGTACCACCAAGGCTAGATTCAAAGACAAACAAAGGTGCACATAGTAGTAGTATTGTTAAGGTTTGTAGATGAGATATAAATATCATGAAAATCACTACACAGAAAGCACGCGTGCTTCCACTAGCCAAGCGTCAGATAAAATATACAACCCCATCATCATATTAGGAACTAAGTCCATTTTTTTTATTGCTCTCGAAAGGGACACTAGGTCCGCATTAGTATAAATGTTTGTCATCATCCGCCCACTAGATAGAAACACTAGAGGAAGGGAAACAATAAATAAGAGAGGAGAAACAAGTGTCTTAGGGATAGTCACATAGGAGGGTGCCCCCAAGTCACCAACCGTAATGCTATGTTCCTAAGACAACACACAATGATGAAATCAGAGAGAGGCAATATAGAAGAATGCTGATACAAATAGAAGAAGGTCACAATAGAGGTGGTCTCCTGGTATCTTGGACCTTACAAGAGAGTCAAGGGTCATGCCAGGAGGCCTAAACAACACATAACACAACACAGGGGAAGCACAAAATGAAAGAGATAAAGGGTTAGAGATACTTACCTCTAGGGTCTTTATATTAGATTTTGGAACTCACAAATCTCTTGGAGAGGTACTCGATCATGTTGAGTGCAAAGTTTGAGTGGTTCTTATGAAAGTCTTGTTTATTATCAGATGATGCTTGTTTTGTAGTTCCTTATTGAAGTGAGATTTTTTGTTGCTTATGAGGGGGAGAACCACTATTATTTCCAACTGATGATAGTCGCCTTACTCTTTTCCGATTTTTAGCAATTTTTCATTGTTGAATCTTTCTAACATAGTAACAAGAATCATCTTGTACCATCTCACTCATTTGTATTGGTTGTTGTATTCATTTTTATGATGTATTTTGATTGTCTCCCAATCCATATAAGGATAACAGAGGAGGAACCTCAGCATAAATTCTATTTCTTCATGGACGAGGTGGATTTTCCACTTGTTTCTTATCCACTTCAATCATTCCTATGATGTTATCATTGTCCAAGTAATCATCCTCGTCTACTTCCACTAAACCATGTTCAAACATATTAGTTTCAATATGCTTAGGGAAAGGATTAGTGAAGATTTGTAAGTTTTGATTCGGCGAAGCAACCAACTTGTTTCCATTATCATTCACACCCAATAGCTGGATGATATTTGAATCAATAAGGTCATGTATCTCATGTTTAAGACACATACATCATTTAGTGTCATGTCCTTGCATTCGATGATAATGACAAAAGGCATTAGCATAGAAGTAAGGTCCTTGTTTACTAGGATCAACAGGCTTGATCGGGAGAAGCTTCAGAATGTTATTACTCACAACTTGGTTCATGATAGAAAGATAAGACTCAGATATCAGAGTAAACTTTCTCGGTTGATACGATGCTTTCTTTGGATTGGTGATAGTAGAAACATTTGAAAAGTTGTTCATATTCAGTCCGTTAATCTTGATGAAGCTCCTGTTATTATTATTTCTCTTAAAGTTATTTTGTGATGATCCACCCATGGATTGACCAACTTGAGCCAATGAGTTTTGATTTTCATACTGACTAGATGAAAGTGGATAATCACGAAGGGCGGTGCATAAATGTTGAAAGGAGTTGTACTTCATCAAGAGGATCTTATCACGAATATTAGGTTGTAGATTTGTAATAAATATCTTTTGAAAATCATCATCTTTCATCTGATACTAAATCTATGCATAAAGCCCTTGATACTGACTAATGAATTCAGTCAACTTTTTTTTCAGACCTTGTTTACATTGAACCAAGTCAATGAGAGTGACTTGGGGTCCGATATTTGCTTGAAAATGTTGTAAAAATTGATCAATCAACTGTGAAAAGGAGTGTATTAAATTTGGCGGAAAAGAGAAAAACCATTCTAAGGCTGTATCTTTGAGAGATCACGGGAAAATTTTTGCTAACAAATCCTCTTCAAAATAAAAATCACTACACATAGCTGTGAATGCTGCCACATGAATATTAGGATCACCTTTTGCACCATATTTTTCAAAGCGAGGAGTCTCGAACCTCTCGATCATGGGAGATCTCAAGATTGCATAGGAAAGGGGATTATGGGCATGATATGTTGGTATATTAGGCTACGAAGAATTTGTCAGATTTGTTACTTTTTGTTGTAAAGCATTCATGCCCTGTAAAAGTTGGTTTAAAATGGCATCATTTGGAGATGCAGTTTGTTGTGAGGAATTGGAACCAAAGTGAGGAGGTGATTGAAATTGAGATCTGATAGGTGGAGGCTGGGAATAGGTCAATGGTAGTTGGACATATTGGTAGGTGGAAGATGGTTGGGAATAACTATGTGTGATGGAAGGTTGAGAACAATTATTCATAGGAATAGTCACATTATGGACCAAGTTTTGATAATAAAATCCCATAGCTTTTTAATTAGTACCATTAGATACTTCAATACTAGTGGTAGCATTACTACAAGCATTTGCATCAGTTGTTAAGATCGTTGATGTAAAAGTATATATTCATGTAGTCAGTATAGGTGCTGAAACATGAGTATGCGACAGTGATGGCATGTTGTTAATAACTTTTGCACATTCACTCACTGGCATTACATTAGTTTGCACAATATGTGTTAAACCACGAATGACATTAATTCCATCTTGTCCTTCTTTTATAAATCCTCTTACATGGTGAATCATAGGTAAGGCCTCTTCATCTATCCTCTTAGTTTGCACATATTCTTGAAATTCGGCAAGGTCTTTATAAAGCTTATTGACTTGTTCTATAGGTACATGTCCTACTACCTCAATAGCATCCTCAACATCATGAAATATTTGATCTTCCATAGTGGTTGGAGGATGTATAATATCTTGCACAATTTGAGTTTCTCCCTTTGTAAAGAAGGTGTTCAAAGGATTGTCAGAGGTAGGAATGTCATTTTCATCAAGAGCATTAGATCCCATTAACCTTTTACTTCTTCTCAAAGGGATATTTATTTTAGGATAGCTAGTCATAAAGCTTATACAAAATCATACAACACAAAATGCACAAACTAAGAGAACAAACCCTAAGAAGATGATATGCTTGAAGGCCAAAAATGCTTGATTTTTTGTACTTTTTCAATGCAAATGAGTGAAAGCAAAGGTGTTGTAAGGATTTTGATTAAGGGAAGAAAATTATATGTCTGATATTAGTCTAAATCAGCAATAAGATCCTTCACAACACACTCTTGATGCAAATCTAAGATCACAATAGGTCAAAATATAGTGAAATATGTCAAAATATGCAATTTTTTCACCAAATCTCTATGCAAAAGAGCATGACAAAGGGTGTTGTGAGGAAAATTATGATGGAAAGAAAAGTATATCATTAATAACAGCCACTTAATGTCAAAATATCCATCACAACATGCTTTTAGTGCCACTTAAGGTCAAACCCTAGTGAAAATATAGCAAAAATAAGCTATTTTTCACAGTTTTTCAACTCCAATACCTAGAAAAAGGGGTGTTGTAATGAATTTTAGGAGGTAAAAAAATAATAACAATGATATCATTCACCACAATCCATAAAATTTGTTACAACATACTTGGAGTGCAAACTAGGCCAAACCCTAGGGCAAAAATAGTAAAAATGTGTAGTTTTTCACCAAATTTTCAATACAAGAGGCCAATAAAAAGGTGTTGTGAAGATTTTTAGGAGGGGAATAAAATAATCACCTTGATAACATCCAATTAGTGCAAAATACCCTTCACAACACACCTATGGTGAAAATTTAGAGGGTCGATAAGGCCAAATCTAGTGAAAATCGATGTTTTTCAAGCCCTAGGTTTGAGATCTTGACACAAAATGCTATATGATTTTTTTGAATTCTGATTTATGATGAAAATGAAATGTACTCAGATCTAAAAATAAATTCTAATCTCTAAGATGCAAAATGCAAGTGCAAATTTAATGAAAATGCATGAAAATTGCTAATTTTTTGTTGAAATTTTCTATGCAAAAATGCAAATATTTGAACTCTAAATGCAAATTTACACTAAAATGTAAGAATACAACCAAATGCAAGTTTGAATGAGTCTCTAAAATCTGTAAAAAAATCTAAAAGAAGATTTTGCCTACTAACCCTAGATTTTGGAATTACTAGGTTATATGAAAATTGTCAAAATTTCTACAAAACCGTAGCAATTATATGATGAAAATGCAATGCCAATTATTGAATTTTTGTAATTTTCTATATTTTATATCAGATCTGATGCAAAAATCATAAATTAGGAAAAATTAGAATGAATTGATGCAAATTAGTGACCCTAAAACGTAATTTTTTTTTAAATTTTTCTCAATGCAATAAAATGAATGACTATATGAATGAATGAAATCAACCCAAATCTGAAGAAAAACACTCAGAAAGTTGAAATTAAGTCTAAAAACATGGGTTCACCAAAATGTTTAGAGTAAAATTTGGATTGTTTAGTTTTAGTTTTGTTTGAATCTTCCTTTCACCGTTTACGTTCAAGGACCTTCAGATTGAGTGGCAAAGCACTATCAGGTCCTTGGTCACTTACAAATGTAGGGAAACTTGGATTAGGGTGTTTGATTATCAATTTTCCTTCTCTTATGCTCAATTATCCATCAAAACCCTTATTATGTAAATACGACAATAAACTGACGAATAATAGAAAATGCTTCTGCAAAAAGATGTAAAATTACAAATGATTGTGCACCTATTTTGGGGGTTCTGAGGTGGAAAAGTCAGGGACAAAAGAGTAGGCGCCCAAGTCCAGTGCCTTGCTTTTTGTCAGGATCTGCGGACAAAATCTGCAACCTGTTCTTGATGCACCGAAGGTTTTTCCATCACGAAACTTTAAGGACTAATGAGCGGGCGCCCAAGTCCAAGGTGTCCTTTTTTCTGTTGTTCTGCAATTCTGACACTCCAACATGCCCTCCTACAAGTTCACTTTGTCTGCATCATCAACCTGTAACCTGCAATCATAAAACTTTGGGAGGGGGTTGTGGTGTTTAGGAGATTGCCTCAGTCAAGCCCCAGAAGGACACTTAAGTCTTCCAAACACCTTTGTCAGATAGAGAGTGCGTGCCCTTGTGAGGTAGAGGCAAAAACCAAATGAATAAATGATCACAGACACAATAAATGTCACCTTGTAGTGAATATATGATGGGAGAAGGATGCTCTTCATTCCATGAGGAAATGGATGCTCAAATCTACAAACACAAACACATAGACAACACCAATCTGCTTTTGCAACACAATGAAAGTCTTGATTCACCTTGAGAACACAATAGCTTGCTAGTAATCATCTAGTTTTCAAATGAATGCCTAAACATGCTTTTATATGCAACTACAAACATTCCTGCCAAGATTTTGTAAATTCAAACTTACTGTGTCAACCTAGGGACCAAATAATGGTCATAAACTGACACTTAAAATTTGGACCTAACCCAAAATAGGGCAGGAGTAGGGCGCGAGCACCCAAGTCCTCCCCCCTATTTTGGGCAGGGTTAAGTTCAAGGGGTCCCCCTACGCCCCATTTGCCATGATACCTAGGGTTCATTCCATCAAGATGCCAAATTATGATGCAAAATGTCCTAAATGCACACAAAAGACCCAGGAGCTAAACCTTATAAGGGAAAAGCCCCCAAGGGGACATTTTCCGATGTTACATTTAGTTTATGTGAAGGAAACTATAGGCTACCCATGTTCTTAACTAGTTATTAATAAATCTTTTTGCAACCAATGAAAACTGAAATAGTTTTTATATTTAACAAATATTTAGCTATTGCTATAGTATAGATGCAAATATTTTAACAAAACATATTTGAAAAATTATTTTTCTTCAATGTAATTGGAAGAAAACTTTTACATGATAAGGGCGATTAATACGGATCCATTACAATAATGGCAATAATATTGCCAGATTTTTTAGGCCATTTTTTGAAAGGCAAAATAATTCTGGAAAAAATGATTCCATATGTCTCTTAACTCCTTTTGCAAGTATGATTCCCACCAATAATTGTGCAAGCTTCTTTTAAAATTCATTTTCTAGAGGAGTTATAAAATTAGGTTATTTTGAGGTCTACATCAAAATTTGGAGAATTTGTCATTTTTTGGTGGGGAGAGGAGGTTTTATTTTGGGTATCAGAAAGATTTGATGTTGTGATCTATGAAGGAAATTAGGGTGTGTTTACAATCATATTCAAAACCAGAAAGGAACAAGGTAGCATTTAAACTACCTCCAATTTTTAGTGTTTTTTGTTGAATTGTAATTCCTTTTTTGGGTTCTAGAAATGTATGTACAATAGTTAGGGTTTCAAACCATTCTATATGTTTGATGAAAAAGGTTAGAATTTGAAATCCCATGTTTTTTAAGCTCTTTTTCTCCCTAGGTTTTGGAACTTACAATCAAGGGGTCTGAAGCAACTCTAGGATTTTCCACTCTTGGAACTGGTAAATTCTTGTGGGGCAAGTTTTTTTTGGTAAATTCTAGACTAGATATTTTGCGCTCTCATCAACTATATTCATGTAGGGTCGATTCATTCTTTTTGTACAGGTGTTTGCAGTGATATAATCTATCAAATTTTGTACTCTTCTAATAAGTGGGTTTTGCTATTTTTGGGTGAGTGCGAGATCATGATGGGCCAAATAGTGGCAATGAAGAAAAAACTTGTTGGATGAAAAAGTGCAAACATTTAGACTAATATTTAGATTTGGATGGAAAGGGTGTTAATATTTATAGCTCAAATATGGATTCCCTTTAAAAATACCTTGGAATTACCTCATATATAGGCAAGTTAGAGTCCCAAAACTTGCCAAGAAACTTGCAAAACCACCCATTTAGTGATCCTAAAATTTTTCACAATTTCATCCTTGAAGCTAATAGACTTTTTTGTAACTAAATTTAATCAAATGAAAAGGATTTATAAAGGAAGCTATTAAGATTCTAAAAATATAATATATGCCTCATAATAATTTTAATAGGTAATTATTAGTAATTTTCTACATACGCTATGTCTGATTTCCTAATAGATCTACATATTGAAAAACATCCATAACTTTCAACATATTAATCCTTTTTTAAATCCAAAAGATGCGTCACATTCTAGGACTTATTGGGTATACATTAAAATTTAAATTTTTTTATTTTCATATATTTTTGACCAAGTTAGGTTGGCTGGAAAATTAATTTTAAATATTTTAAAAAATTCATAAATAATTATTTATTTACTTAAAAAATTCAAAAAAATATGCGTCACATCTGCTCATGTGTCTTTTACTTAAGTCCAAATAATGGAGGAAAAATATTATCTTTTTCTCATACTTAGGTTGGCCGGAATGACACATACTTTTTACATTTTCTAAAAAAATTAGTAGTGCTTCATTGAAATATCCAAATTTCACCAAACTATTTTTAAAATTTTCAAAAAAAAGTAGTAGCCCATAAACTACATTCAATTTGTTACAACTTTTATTACTATCTTATTTCTAGATTGTGTAGATAACTCATTCAATTTTTGACATGAAGTTACTTAAGTTTGTTTTTCACATTTACATTGCCACTTAGGGGTAGTGTTTGGCCCATCATGATCCTGCACTCACCCTTTTAGCAGAATTTTCAGAGGCTTCTACAGTTACCTAGGGCATGTTGTTGAAGAGGAAATATTATTACTGTTGTATCTGGCTCCTCAGTCTCACTGTGTAGGTAAGTCATTTTCTACTTTTGTTTGACAATGAGTTTTGGTTTTCTCTTTGTTTTGATAACTAATTACAGTTTTTCGTATTGAGTGCAAAATTTAGGGTTTTCAGAATTTAGCATTGGCAAGAACGTTAGCTGTGATCATTAGTGATTCTATGGATCTCTTATCTTATGACAATATACTGCTTTATTTTGAGAGATAGTGACTTCTCTGTTTTGAAATTTAGGCCGATTCTTTCAAAGTTATGGCATTTGTTTAATGCTGTGTGGGATGAGTTATGGATGCACCCCATAATTAATACACCACAACCATGTGGGTTATGCTATTTTTAGCAGAATTTTCAGAGGCTTCTACAGTTACAGCAAAAATATTGAAAATTTAGAATTAGACTTACAACTTGCAGCTTGAGACCAAGTTTTGCTTCAATTAAGAAATAAATGCAAATAAATTTTAGTGGCAATGCCTATCTTCTATGGTACATGAGCCTTTAATTTTGAGATGCCTGGTGCTATTAAAAACTGTGGACTTTGTATATGGTTCAACTCATACAGAGCTGGCATACCTTATATGGCCTGTGTTATACTTAGGCAGCGCCACATTTGTTTGATAGAGCTTTGTTTATATGAAGGTCATGCCTATCATTAAAAGGCCATGCTATATGCAGTGCCTTCATCCTATGTGCCTTCTTTGGTCAGCATTTGGAACTTTTATATTGTTGTGTCAAATTTGAGGTGTAGATGTGCCTTCAAATTTGATAGCAGTGCCAACTTTGAACTAGCAGCGCTATCATCTACAGCTGCACCTTGATCTTATGTTGGTGGCGCTATGCTTTGAGTATGCTATGTCAACTTTAAGGCCGATCCTTTTCTTAAGACCGCGCCATTTTCCTTTTGTAGCCGCGGCTACTAGTGGCTCTTAAAACTCATGCTGTGTCTTTTCCTAATGTCAAGATTCAATTTTGCATGCCGGTATCACGCCATAATAACTTGACTTGAGTGGTAAGCTAAGCCAAAAACTTATTTGTACAAATTTGCTTTACAATGAACATTATAAAGATAACACATTTATAGGTGTCAAGGAACAAAGCACTTCTTATGTCTCATGAAATGTGCCAGCATTTGTCTTTTTCACATTTTTAATGTGTAACAAGGAGGATTTTTAAAATTTTGATGTTTAAAATTGTAACCTGTACTTCGAGAGAGTTTCATGTTGTTCTAAATTATAAAATGCACCACCAATAATGACCTTGTTTAATGAAATTATTTGTCCATAAAATAAACTGCTAAATGAAATTTTATGGTCAGCAAACCCTGTCCCATTATGCCTGTAATTTCCTTATGCAACTAGCTTAAAGGTGACTTGCCAAGTGTTATATGATATATCCCTATTAAGATAAAATTGTAAAAGGAAATATGTAACAGAGTAATTGCCAGAGATAACCAACACAACCCAGAACAAATATAAACAGCAAATTGATAGACAACCTTAAGATGTAGCAATTACTCTCTTTTTTACATTCAAATTTTTATGTAGTACTTGGCTAATCAATGTTAAGAGTTGAAATGTTATATGTTTTCGTTCTATCAATTGATGCATTCCATTGTTACATTACATTGGTTTTATTGCTTTTAGTTTCCTTGTGCATCGGTATTCTTCATGGATTCCCACCACTTAACAGAGAAGTCATGTCCTCTTTGGCCCACTTTCTGGATTCTTTTTCTATTAAACATTTGATGAGTTTCATGTCTCTGATACATTGTTGTTTGTTTGTGTTTTGTGGGTTGTGTTGCAGGCCATGATGCATGTCATTTTGTGTATGTTCCTTAAAGCCTAAGGTAATATGTTGTGAGGATAGATTGCAGGGTGTTTGGCTTAGATGGATCATGAAATATTGAAATAATTTGTTAAAATAGTAGATCATAGATACTATGTTTCTCACACAACAATTAGTAGAGGGGATTAGTTGTTTCTTTTCATTTGCCATTTTGTTGGAAGCAACTGAATGCAAAAGTCCATGCTCTTTCTGTGGAAAACTATTGCAACATTAGTAAAAAAATAGAGTTCACCAAATTCTTGTGTATTTATTCTTCCTTTATTTGGTGGTCAGTGGCAAAAAGTGTGAGGTAGAGTTTAAGGATTTGAATTGTTTTTTACATGTTATTACATTTTTTCTTGAATTTAGCTGTGTAGTGCACTTCAATTCCTCATAATACCATGGAAAATGTAAACAATTAGTGTGGAATTTTTCATTTTATGCTGAGATACATATGGCTACTGGAGTTTATTCAACTTTATCAGCATCTTGCACCAATGATTCATTATCTAAACCATAGCAAAGTAGAGGCACAAGTAAAATCTAATAATGTAGACAATGTATTGTATTAACTTCTTGCATTGCCATGCTGAAATTTGTTTTAAGGGAATTTTATTTTTAGATTGCTAGATGTATTGTCAGAGTACTTTATTAGTATCTTGCATTTTTTTCTTGAATTTTGTTGTTTAGTACCTTCCTACCTTCTCATTATACAAAAAATGGAAACAAAATAGGTGGATTTTGATTTATCTTTGCAATATGTGTATTGCTTGAATTTTGGCTATGTAATTCTCTAGTACTCTTATACCTCATAGCATGGAAATTGTGAACGCATTTCAGCTCATGATAGTTAATTGGCTGTGTGGTACTACTGTGCCTCGTGATAACTTAGAGAATGTGAATCAAATGGGTGCAAAACTTCTATTCCTAGATGGATATAGGAAAAGTGGTGGTGCTTGCATTTTTTTCTTCAATTTGGTAGCATATTACTTTTGTGCCTTGTAATAGAGGAATGTGAATAAAATGGCTGGAAACTTTTCATTATTAGACAGATATATGGAGACTAGCAATGTTAATTACTTGGCATTTTTGAAACAGTAGTCTTTAGTTTTCTTTGCAAAAGGAAAAAATTAAACATATGCAATTTAGTTAAACTTAATTAAACTTTGGAAAATTTGTAACAGAGTGCAGTAAAACTGGCCAAATATACTAGAAAAATTTTAAGTTTTAACCATAGTTAACCTCATAAAGGTGTATCTTGGAATATGATGATTCATAATTTCCACCAAAATTAGTTAGAAATTCTAGGATCAAGCAATGAGACTACTGTTCTACTTGCATGAATGTTGTTGTACTAAGAAATGAAGTACAGAAATGTAAATATGCAACATGACACAAAGATTTATTAGAGGCAATTGCTCTCTATTGAGTGTATTTCTCAAAATAGACAAGTACAAAGAGTAATACAGTCTCTGCCAAACCTATCACTACTTCAGCTTTCTACTTCTAAGTCTATATAATAATTTAATTCTCTATCTCCCCTTTACTTTGGGCCCCCAATTGCTTCAAATAGTGTGTTGGAAGACTCCTCATGAGTGTATGAAGCCTTCTACATGGAATTCAAAGAGATGGGGTTGCTGAAAAAAATCAAATTCTCTTGTTTTCTTCCATTAGGCCACAATTGCCCCTTTTCAGTAGGAGGCATTTTTGAAATTGCCACTTGATAGTTATGAAAATGCCACTTTTTGACAGTTTTTACCCTTCATCATTAGGAAGCCATATCTGTTGCATAAGGACTCTACTTTAGACACGTCTTCAATATCTCTTATTTAAATAACATATTTCATTCATTATAGAATATATAAAATGCCATTAATAAAGCAGGCTTAGCAGCTTAAATAATGCTATCGGTAGCTTAGCATCTATATGCATTCATAAGAAAGACAAGAACCAACAAAAGAAAGATAACATGTATATACATCTATAAGAAAGACAAGAAACAACATTCTTTCTCTTCGATCTTTTTGTTAGATTATAGGTCCTCGATACACCATTATCATGTTATTGTCTTGAGGTCTATGTTTCTATACATTTCAAGTTTTTTGTGCATCATTGTTGAGATAAATGTTGGCATAATTTTTGTACAACTCAGTGGTGGTTGATTACATTGTTGCTAAAACTAAGCAAACACAACAAATTAAAACATGACTATTCATGAACATTTTGGCAGAAACTTTGCAGCTCTGCAGCTCTTGTTTATATGGCCCTCTTACAAGGTGTGTCATAATGTATATCCTCACTAGTTATGTACTCACAACTATCACAATCCATATGATCATCATTATGTTCATGCATAAATTACATAAGTGTATGTGATAGGTATGGATGAGCACTAATCAACTCCATGAAGGAAGGGAAAGATAAGAAATGATAAAATAACATCTCCATAGAAGACATATCCCTAGCCTTAACATAACATGTCATAAGAATATCCATTATTAAAATACCAGAAAATAACTGAACTATCAAGTAGGGAATTTAGAGAGATTTTATTTTCCACTACAATATGTGCAAACTTATTTCAAATTATGTTATGTAATATTCATATTAATATAATATTGATATTTATATGATTATTTATGTTGTCCTTCATTGTATATATATTAATTATAATATTATAATTACAATGAAAAAAATTAAATATGAATATTAAACAATATAATATATTACTATTTAGATTATGAAAAATATATTAGTATTTAAAACTTTTACACAAATATATATCAATATTTCATTTGTTTGTATAATCAATAATTTAATATAAATATTATCATTAATATATTATGAATTATAGTTTTCTATTGATATTTAAATATGAATTTTATAATTAATATATACAAATATATTAATATTTAAATCATTATAATATTTCAATATTTAATATTTATATAATAATAAAATGTATATTAATTCATATTTAATATATATTCTAATATTCGTGTGTGCATTTAAAGGGCTTTAGGATCCCTTCAAAACCTATATTATGCTTTTTAAATAATAAACAATGAAATTACATAAAATAAGTAAACTATCAATTAGAGAATTTAGAAAGATATCTTATTTTGCACTCCAATATCTCACATTTCTTTTTGTATATATTAATAATAAAATTTATATTAATTGATATTTAATAAAAAAAATTATTATTAAAGTGCAAAAATATTTACTATAATATAACATAAATATAAATACATTGTAAATTTGTATAATAAACAATTTAATATTTAAATTTTATGAGTATTAATATATAATGAATAAAATATTAAATGATTTTCATAAGACTGAATATATATTAATATAAATATTGCACAATAAAATAAAATAGAGAAATGGCTACAGGGGATTGGTTGCAGACATGCAGGCTCTCCTTCCAAACAAAGAGGATCCAAAGCCAAAGAGCGGGGATCTACACAGGTGTCTAGAGTCCGTGCTAATCCTGGGAAGCTAGAGGTAACATAGTCTAAAACTGGTTCATAGTCTAGGGGAGATGGCGAGAAGCCAGATGAAATTGTGAAGTTAAAATTAGTTTGCAAACAAGATAATTTTCCTTCGTCTAATCCAAGAAGGAAATCTGATGAGGGGAAACCAATGCTAGCAGATTCAGATTCTATCTTTCAACAAATTGCAGATGATGGTTCTTTTCCATTGTTGTTTGAAGTTCCCTCTTCTCCCATGGACAAAGAAGTTCCTGTTTCTATGCCCCTTGTTAATCAAAGTAAATTGGTTGAGTGATAAGGATAGTGGTATGGCGACATCCTCTCTTGGATGGTTAAAAAAGGTGGTTGAAAAGAAACGGATAAATGTTCCATCATTGGCACTAGAAATTGACACAGTAGCCAAACTGTTGCAGATTACCTCAAAGCCCCAAAAGGCTAAGAGAATGTCAAGAATGGTGACTGACACTGTCTCTGGCCACCAAATGTTGGAGATTATAGACCTAGTGAAGGATGTAAACAAAAATGAAATCACCGAGTCTGATTATAAAATTAGTCATATAGATATGGGACCTTCAACTCTTGAGGGGGGTGTATATCATGCAAATTATTCAGTTGGTGCCTTGACTAAAAGAGTGAAGGAAGAAAGAAAAGAAAATTTAAAATCACAATCACAAGTTCTCTCTTTGGTTAATTTTATACAGTCCATTGTGACCCCTGCCTCTCATGAAGCCTCTAGTTATAATGTTGAGGGAATTGATTCTAGTACCATGTAGAAGATAAAGAAGAATCTAAATTTTGCTAAGGATGTCAATGAATGGATGGAGAAAATTTTTTGTAAAGATTTATATTCTACCTTGGAAAATATACACTGTTTTATGCTCAAGTATCTAAAAAGAGGAAAGAGTTAATCACCAAGCTTCACCAGGTAAGGAAAGAGCAAGGCATCATGTATGTACTCTCAAAAGAGGTCTCAAAAATGATGGCCATGGATTCTTTGTTGTTAATCAATGAAAAGATAATTAATGATCCAAAAGATATAGATTCATCTTGGTTTGATACACTAGAATGGAAATTGTCAATGTATGATGGATTTATTAGAGAAATCAATAAGGTACTGAATCAACATCTTGAGATCTTAATCAGGATTAAAATGAACTGTAACCTCCTGAAAGTTGATATTACTAATGATTTTTAGGAGAATCTATTTGATATTAAGGATATATTTATGAAGTTCAAAGAAGTATTCAATGAGGAGAAAGCTAATCCTGAAACTGTCACTAGGGAGTCTGGGAAAACTAGGTCACATGCAAGTCTATCTCAATTCATTCAAAACTGAGAGTGATGATGATTATCAAATGCTAGCTAATGCAGAGAAAATGGTGACTAGATGGAGAACCAGAATGCAGATCACCACTACATCTAGCAATAAAAATATCACTTCCATTATTACCAGGTACTGTAAACACAAAAATCATGCACAGCCTCCATGAGGACCCCTATGATGATTTTGATCCTTGTCACGTACATGTAAGTATGAAATAATATCCTCTAAGTAGCAGACCTCTTGATTACGTGTTTTCTTTCTTGTCTTGTGTTGTTACTTCTTTGTCATTTTCCCTCCCTTTGTCATCGACGCTTTTGCAACACTTTTGTGACACTTGTCAATTTACATTTTCTGAGCTTTTGACCTTGCTCATATGCCTTGTAAGCGTCTTGTAGGTGAGTTTGCACTTTTCCCATATATTTTTCATCCTCTCCACCCCTAGAAGCCTTCTAGAAGTCCCTCGGATCCATCTCCCACTTTCAGTTTTCAGTTTCACTCAACAAATCCAAATCTCCCCCTATTATTTCCAGATCTCCCCTTAGGAGATCTTGCATCGCAAGTGGAGATTTGGATTCTTGCACATGACTGACTTGTTTCCAAGGGTAGATCAGCTCCTTTTCCTATTTTCTACCATCTCCCATCATGCATTTCCTCTCAGACCCCTATTTTTCTGGATCTCCTGTCAGGCAACCCTCTCTTTGCAGGATCTCCCCCTGGGTGACCCTACTAGCAAAAGGGGCAACCCTATCGTGTTTCCAACCGTGGAAAAACTTGAGTTTCTCATTCGAAATAGCTCTGTTTTCAAACATTTTTCTTCTAGTTCCCATGATTTTTGATGCCTGATATGGAGTTGACTATTTTATGCACCTACACATGCATAATTAACTCCATTTGATCAAAATTAACAACCCATTCTCTTCCATGCATTCTTCCAACTCCAATTCCTCTTCAGTGATAAGCTATTATTGATTTATCACTCTCTAATCAACTGCATTTACTAGGTAATCAATCTAGTTCACTCCCTAATCAATCCTTGTTAACTCATCAATCAATTGAGTTATCTTATCAATAAATTCCCTTCTTCCAACCTATAAATACCCACCTCCCTCAAGCATAAAGGGAGGCAAATTCATTGTGCACACAACTCTTGCTAATTTTTTACTCTCCAATTAGCATTCTCATGCTCACTCAAGACAAAAGTGCCTTTTATTGTTTATTGTTCATCAATCTTTTGCATTAAGCTCTTCAAGCATCATTACATTACTTCAGTCAATGCTATTGTGCTCATCAAAAGCTACCATTAAGCTTTCTCAAGCTTCTACAAGCTTCGTTTACTTCTTTGTGTTGTCTTGTCGCCAAGAGGTCTTCTCGCTGCTTCAATAAGATACGAGTTTGCCATCAAGGATCACTGAGGGTAGTGGAGTCACACAAATATTCTCTATTATCAGGTTCCTCTATGCTTTGTTCCATTCATAGTAAATGAGATCATTGAAAATTGCTCTTGGGAATGGTAAATCTTTTCTTTTTCCTTGATAGATTAGATCTTGCATGTTAGAATAATTGTTTTCAAATTCCAAGATCTGACAGCCCTAGACAATCGAGGTCATGATTTTGAGCATACATATTTTGGTGAACCTGACGTGAAGAGCAAAAACTTTTGTTTATGCTTTTCACATTCCAAACATGCAAATCACATCACAACTTAAACATTCAAATGTTCCAAAAGAAATACATTTTCATTTTATTCTTCATAGCTTCTTCTACCACTTTAGCTTCTATTGCCTTCACCATCATCTGTTCCATTTATTCTGTGGTGTCTATAGCACCCCCGAATATGACAGAACCTAATTTGAACCAAGAGAGTATTCCCTCAAGAGGACCAGAAACACCTTCCTTCGATAGGTATGTGCTGCCACATCCAAATGAACCAATCACCAACTGCTATGACTATGAAGATTCAGATTATGAACATCAAAGAAAATCCAAGCATTCTTTGTCTTTCAACAACCCAACTTGGGAAAATCAATCTGGCCATACCAAATGTGCCACATAAAACTAGGAGGATAAGATCAAAAATACATTGACCCGATCAACCTTCCACAAGCACATCAAGTACTCATCTTGATGAGGAAGTCAAGCGATTAGAAAAACACCTACAAGAAGTGAAAGATGCTCAAGAGGCATTAAGAATTGCCTTGCGAGAAGAACAAAGAGAAAATGTTGCACGAGAATAAGCCTACCACCATGAAAACACTCGAAGAGAAAATCCTAGAAACAAGGAAATGCCTAGACCTGTCACTCCTGCAGAATTAATCACAACTCTAGTGCAAAGGATTAGAATCTTGGAAGTAGAACAAGTTGCTCCTGAAAGAAGGCGCAAATCCCATGAACAGGACCAAGGGGTATCTCAAATTCCCCCTACCTCTACTACTATTCATGAAATGCTAGTAATAACATGTGTCTAAATGGGAGTCATCCTGTTTAGAACAATCTAACAAATCCAACAATGGGTTATCAAAACCCACCCACAAGGTTGTTGTTGTCAACCCCACAATCTCAAAGTGTCTTTCTTAGAATATATCTTGAGTATTTAAAAGAACCTCTTGATCAAAGCATAAGGAACATGCAGTTGCCTTGACCATTGCTAGATCTCCCAAAATTCAAAGGAGAGGGAGATCTAAACTCTCACATTAAATCCTACACCATTGTAATAAGAGAACTCCTCTCTTGAGATGAGGTTGTTGGAAAAATCTTTCCAAAAACTCTCGAAGGAATAGCTCTAGATTGGTATTATCATTTTCTAGAGGCTTCAATTCACTCGTTCAGACAACTAATCAAAGAGTTTGTCATGGCATTCAACATGAGAAAACTCGTCAAAACAACGATCATAGAATTCCTCACCATGAAGCAAGAACTGAATGAATCTATAGCCCATTTTGTGACTAGATGGAGGCAGGTCCTTTATTCCTCTACCAGTGCTCTGAATATGGACCATCATGAACTATGTGATCTTTTCTTACATGCCTTAAACAAGGATATGAGAGAAGATGTTCAAAAATTACCATACAAATCCTACAAAGAAGCATTAGAAAGTGCTTTGAGGATCGATCAAGACACCATTGACAGTGGCAGAAATGTCTATGGGTCAAATAGAAAGTTAACAAAATAAGATGTACGGAGCAACGCTCCTATAATCAAAATTCTTAAGAACAATAGAAACACAACCACAGATGGGGTAACAGATCAACGCCCAATCAAGAAAATAAAAGATGATTACAATGGGAGAGCCTATTATCCTCCTAATGTCAATGCGATTGACTACCCTAGAAATAATGGGTACTACCCTAGGGACAATTACCAAAATTGGAATTGCAACAAAAAAAAAATGGAAGTGACAGAATATATGAAAGACCCCCATATGAGTTCAATTAGTTTTGTTCTTTTCATAGAACAAGGAGGCACAACATGTAATCTTGTAGGGAAAATAATCGATTCATAGCGAGGTTACCAGAAGACTAATAGTGGTTGTTCATAGAAATGTTCTTGAACCTGCAGGAAGTCACATTGGATAACAAGGGTACAAAACAAACCCAAGCCCCAATAGCACTGCAAAACGTAGACATGAGAATTTATTAAGACCCATTTCCCGCACATAAAGATGCCAAGACATCAAAACAAAATGAAGTGGCCCAAAGAAATAATAGTGGCCTCCCATCACAACTGGGACAGAAAGGTGAAACTAGGATGATGGGATTAGTTGAGATTCTACACAACGAAGAAGAAGAGGAAGATCATGAGAATGAAAATGAACAAATTGAGGTATACGAAAGTAGAATTTTGGTAGTGGAACCAACACCTACTCCAATCAGACCTTATGAACTCATTGAGGACCTAAAGAAGACATATGCTCACATTTCATTCATTGACTTATTCCATAATTCCCCTTCACATCGCTCAACATTACTAAAAGCCATAGGATTAAAGTATCTTGACCAGATTACATCACCACTTAGTGAACAGATCAACCCTGTGGAATATGACATCAGCCCACCAAACTTAGAACTCAATGACCTAGGGTTTTTCTTCAATTTAGAGAAAATGCCCTCCGAGACCGAGCTAACCAAGAAAGGAGATCCCACTTTATACTTACAAGTTTGGATCTATGACACTTGCATTAAAAGAACCTTAATTGATGATGGAGCTGTCGTGAACATAGTTCCATTCTCCCTACTAGAGAGGATGAGTTATGGACACACCAATATCACTGCTTCATGGGATACCTTGAGCAGGTATGATAATCTAAAAGCTACCATGATAAGTAAGATTACCCTTCCCATGACTTTGGGATCTAAAACCATCCCTAGCACATTCTACATCATAGACAAAGACATGGGATACAATTTGCTCCTTGGAAGACCATGGATCCATAGGATGAAAGTAGTACCATCCACATTATTTCAAGAGGCTTGATTTTTACACTTGGGGAAAGTATACGTCGCGAAAGGGGATCTAGAACCTTTCAGCATGTTGAAATCGAACACATCAAAAAAGCGTATAGGCATCCCTATAGACTATGAACTCCCTACCAACAAGTTGACCATCCCTAGTCCTAAACTACAGTCAATATGCATCAAGCAAATTGAAACTCTAGAGAAGACCATAAACACCACAGAGATGAAAACTCTAGAAGATGAGATATCCTCAAAACCAAAAGAAATCATTCCCAAGGAAAAAATGATTAAGATCATGGAATGGATAGAGCAAGAAGGACCCCTCCAATTCCCTCTAGAAGTACTCATGATCCATTTTCAACTGGTCTACAAACTCTTCCCTTGCATAGGGGAGAAACCTCATAGAACTAAGGACCTATGTTTGAGACCACTACATTGGATTTGAGAAATGCAGATCCACACACTTTCTTAGATCCTGAGGAAGATGTAATAAAAAGTTACACTCCCCTTTCATCACTAAGTGAATTGCATGTCCTCAAGACACCGGAATAAATAGAATCTTATGAACCTCTCACACTAATAGAGGATTCATATCGACCACTGACACCCATGGAAGAGGTGCATTCTATTGACAATGAGTCAATCAATGCAATAGGAGTGCTACCTAGGATGTTCATGGTGTCCCAACCTCAAGAAAAGCTGACCACCTTTGCCTCGGTTCAATCAAAAAAACTTGGTGAGTGGGAAGCACCTTTAGTACAAATCGAAATGGTCGAAAGACTCTTGGACGAAGACAAAGAAAGTGAGGGAATATTTCATAGGGAGTGGAAAATGAGAGTGATAGTTGGCACTGATGATCCAGTCATCTTCGAGCTGCCAAGGAGTTATATCGGATACGTCATGGACTTAAGACCAGAACCAAATGGGAGGACAAGTATAATCTTTGATCCCCTTGATGAGAAAAGGGAGCCACAAACTCCCCTTGAGTTGTTCCAATTTTTGCAAAGAATTCAAGAAAGACAAGATGTGAAGATATATATGCAAGAATAGTTTGACCCGTTAGCAAAGTTATTAAATTGTGATGGAGTCTTGTATTGGACCCCTTCTCATCAACAAGCCTTTCAAGACTTACTTCGTCTCACACTACCAAGAGAAGCCATTGAATTGGTAACAATAGAATCAAATGACAAACCCTATAGAATAGGAGAACTTGTCTTGAGAAGAGGTGGCACAAAGAATAAGAAAAGAAGACAAAAAAGAGCTTTATCAGAAGACTAGAAATGTCCTTATATGGTCAAAGAAGATGTTGGAAATGGTGCCTATCTCTTGTGCACATTAGAGGGAGAGGAATTTGAAGAAATGGTCAATGCCTTTCACCTCAAGAAATATTATGTCTAAAAACTGAAAAAACTCATAAAGCATAAAAAATATAAAAAAATCAAAATGTCAAAAACAATTTGTTTCTTGCATTTTGGCATCATTATATTCATCTTGCATTACTATTAGTGACTTGCTCTTGTACTATTTTATTTTTAGTAAGGAGTCTAATGTTTCCTAGATATACGTTATCCTTTCAGGACCTAGAGATTCCCCATTTTCAAAATCACCATATCCCCCTTCATTCCCAGTGATTCTAATCAAAACCTAGCTTTTATCTTTACACTGATCCCAGTCTTAATGATCCAAGATGTTACATCTAAACAAAGTTAGTATTCAAACCTACAATGTTCAAAGGAAGCTTGCAAATAGACCTTCCCAATTCTTCCCTAGTAGTAGAGAAGTCCAAACAGATTACAAAAAATTTAGGTGGCCCTTAACCCCTTATCTTTCTTGGCCAAAAACATCAAGAAGATCAAAACTCTGAAGGAAGCAATGTAAAATATAAGTGAATAAAAAAATGAGTGATCAAAATAAGAGTGTTGAAAAGTGAGAATTGAGAAATCAAGCTTGCATATCAAAAAGTTCCAAAAAGCATTCATTTCCATAAAAAGTCATGTTGTGCCTTACACACATGCCCCATTTTGCCAAATGGAGACCCCCTCTTTTGCTTTGGCTTGGAGTCTCAACCCTTTGTTACTCGTGATGATGAGAAGGTGAATTTGTGTTTAGAGAGCATGATTTGTTCCAGATTTGAGTATTTTGCATGATTGGAGTTATTTGATGTCTTTCATAATTGATTTGGAGGTGTCTTCAGCGGTCTTGTGCTTAAAAGATATCCATTTGTTGTCTTTTGCACCGAAATTAGGTGTTACTACATTTTGCTCCAAAATCTCATGTCACTAGATATTGCCTTTGAAATTGCTACTGCAGGATGTGTCAAGTTGAAATTCTTAGTTTCCAGGTCTTAGAGTTGTAAAATCATGTCAAATTCCACTAGATTTCACTAAGGGGTCCATATGCTTTCACCCTGATACATGTTCTTGAAGCCCTAATTTGGCTAAGTGTAAAACCCTAAAAATCTTGAAAAATGGCTGTCTGAAATCTGGTGGAACCTCAAAATTCTAGAATTTGCATATGAAATACTATGGATCTGAAACCTATCTCAAACATCCTGAAAGTATATTTTAAAATATTTAAAGTATGAGTTTAGCTTGAGAAGTTCAAAATCTGGCACTAAAAATAACCCCAACTGTACTTTGCGCCAACAACACCTTTCACTGACTTTGCACCAGAAACACCTTTCACCAACTTTTCGCTAAAAATACCTTTCACTGACTTTGAGCTAAAATTGATCGCTATTGACTTTTGAGCCAAAAATATCACTCACTAACATCGGCACTAAATTCATCTCCGACTAACTTCCCTCCGAGCTACCTTTAGTTAGTCAGACGCCAGATTAGTGCTAGCGCTCGGGTAAGTGCAAAAAGATGAGTTCACTTTTTGGCCAAAAAGTGGAAGTGTTTTTTGTGTTTTTCAAACTTTTTCATACTTTGAATGACAATTTGAAGCACTTGTACATAAAATATTAAGATGATGTAAAAATAAGAAATGTAGGATTTTGTTTCTAGTTTTCAAATATATATTTTTTTCTAATACCCAGATGATGCAAGTTGGTTTTTTATTAGATGTACAAAAAGTGGTTTTTTAAAAGTCCCCTGTTTTTTGCAAAAGTGTGCATGTGTACGACCAACATAATTTGACCTAAATTAATGTATTTTTCTAATTCCTTTTGTGGAAAGATTTTCAAGATGTTGAATTTTCGTCAGGAGATTTTTTTGTAATTTTTTGATAAATATTTTGTATTATTAATTTTTTAATGGCCCTAATTAGTATTTTTTAAAACCCCTCGTGTACGGCCAACATAATTTGAGCTAAACTAATCAATTCACCAATTTTTTTTTTCATCATGTAGAGAATGATGTCTAGTTTGGTCAGACAATTTTTTTTCAAGAAACTTTCAAAATCAAAAGTTATTAAAAAAATAGTAACCTATGTTATTTCAACTTTATGAGTTAGTTTGTTTGGAAAATAAATAATAAATAAAAAATTATGTTCAATAGTAGAAAAAATTACATATTTGAAAACTAGACTTTCAGATCTATAATAGGTTTTAATTTCATTAAAATACTCTGAAAAAAAAAAGTTGTCAGCCACAGTGGTGAAACTAGTTTTTTCTCTTGTTGTTTTCATGGTGTCCTAGTTGCAGGTCAAAAGCTAAGGCTTGGGTTTCCAAGCCTAAAACCAATGCAAATTGGCAGGTTTGAAATTTTAAAATTTTAGAAATGGGTACCCGTTATAAACAAGTACCCATTTTAAAAATAATGAGTACCAGTTTCTAAAAAATAAGAAAATTAGCCATAGGCATGTAAAAAAAACAAAAAAATACTTTTTGAAAATGGATACCCATTTTGCTTCAGGTACCCAATCCTAAACGGGTACCTTTTTTTCAAAACAGGTACCTGTTTCAATCGGCATTTTTCATCCGCGGGAGACTTCCGCAAAATGTATACTCAACTTCTTGCTTTTACCCACTAAAATCAGCTTCTACCAACTTGTGCGAAAAATCACCTTCACTGACTTTAGTTGGTCAGAGCCAAAATCCACACTAAGGTCAGATGGAGCCAAAATATATGCTAAGGTCAGATAGAGCCAAAATCCATGTTAGATCAGTTGGAGGCAAAATCAGTGCTAAGTCAGTGACCCCCAAAATTAGCGCTTTTTGGTATTTTGGCCGGAAAATTGAGGTTTTCAAGGAGCAAATTGGATTTTCTTGGTGAATTTGAATTGTACAACTAGTTGTCACATCATGATGAACATTTTAACAAGTTTGTGTTGATTTTGGGTACATTTTATGACAATTAATGCTACTACACATGAAAAGTCTGTGACCCCCAAAAATCCCACTTTTTGTAGACAAGGCTATAAAAACATGAAATAAGAGTCCTCAAATGGATCCTAATGGCCACAAAAACTTTCTAAATCAATATATAGGTGAAATGGGTACTTGAAAATGGTAAAAAATGTAGAAAATCATGTGAAAATCACTAGATTTTGAGAGGTTGTTTATAAGGAAGTGACATTGACAATGAGTTGTCCTAGACTAATCAGTGACTGCAAATGGACATATTTTGATCCAAAATGATGGGAAATGACTTTCTATGATGAAATTTATGCTTAGCCTTTTTGATTGCAGGTCTAAGAGGACAAATGAGCCAATTAGAGTCATCCTGGAAGGATGAACACACAGAAGTACCTTGCTGACCCAGAAATGCAGAATTGGCATTTTATCAATCAAATTACTGCTGCACCTGTAAGAGAAGATCAATACACTATCCAAGATGATAAATATTAGCCTTAGGAGCTCAAATACATAGAAGATCATGTGAAATCACTGTTGTTCCTATAGATCTAGTTCATTGCACAAGACTTGTTCATAGATGTCCCAGTCATCCAGTCATGCAATGTTTGTTTAGCAAGCATCTATATGGATATACCTTCACTAATATGTGCCACATACTCCTCTTGATCCAGTCAGTACTTAGAATCCCATGAATCCACATCAGCTCAAGTTTTCAAGTGTCATGTGACTCTATTTTAGCTTTATTAGGCCTTAAAAATTGACTTTTCATCATGTACAACCAAATGGGTATCCATTTTGTCCAGATTCAATGTATTTGCAAGTTGTATTTTTTTTTCCTAAAGGACAAATGCAAATCCAAAAATGCAACAAACTGATGTATCCCATTAAATGTCATGTAATCTAGACCATTGGTGTTAAGTTAATCTCCACTGCCATTGAAACACTTGGTATGGTGCCTTGTCTATAAAAGGGTCATCATTCTCTCATTGTAACAAGTAAGATTTGATACTAAATTGCTGAGACTCTATCAAATTGTGATCAATACAAAGAAAGTTTTGCAGGTTGCTGGGAATTTGTGTTCTTGTGTTATCCTCTTTGGTTTTCATGGTTCATATCAATCTAAATTTAATTAGTTGTGCTTTTGTAATGATGGGTAAATATTAAGATATCTGATGAATGCTTTAGTTCATACTATTAGTGCTTGATGATTGTAAGTTGTTGTGTATAGTTAGCCTGGGCCTTGTCATCGAATGAATTTCGGTTACATTCCACTAGTTAAGTTGTGCCATTGTCTGGGTGTTTAATGAGTGAATGCAATTTGAAAATCATAAGGATCATTTGAAGATTGCATCATTTCTTGCAGCATTGTGGGTTTCCCATCCTAGTGAAACAAGGAATGGTTTATTAAAAGTATTTGTCTATCTACAACATTTTACCCCATTGTGAATATCACTCAGGATCTCTTGTCCCTTTTCTCTCTCCCTTTCTTTTTGCATTTTCTTTACATCAAATTTGTTAGATTTAGGGTTTGAGAAGCATTCCGTTGCCCATCTACTAAAATTTTAGACTTTACAGTCTAAACCACCAGGGGTTTCTACATGTACATTACTGCCACCTTTCATAAACCCTACATTTCATGTAAGACCCCTTGTTGTTACAGCTGGTACATACCACTGAGTCATTCCATGCAAAGCTAAGACCTAGCTATATTATCCTTGGGGCAGTCCTATCTTGGACAAAATACCTTTTTCAAGAGAGGTGTGATACGAACAATCATACCTACGTTGTTGTGTGCTAAAAACACCATCAACAAGTCAAAATCCAAAAAAATGAGAAAAATCAAGCGAGAAAAATACAAAAAAAAGTGAAAAAAGCAAAGAAAAACAGAGAGATACAAAAACAAGACTGAAAGAGAGAAGATTGTTGAATATCTGTACTCTTGGGTGGAGATCAGTCTAAGCTCGAAGCCTCAAGGGTGACATTCTAATAGAGAAAGAAAGGTACAAATGACACACACACACTAGATGAGCAAAGCCAAGAGTCTAGTAGTCTCTAGGATCATCTTCTATCTAGGGACCCTTATTCTTTCCTATTTATCCTTTACCCTAGGTCTATTTTTGCTTTCCATTTACGATCTAGTTACTTGTTTAAGTTGAAAGCGTGTCAAATTGTCTTATCTAGATAAGGATCAGTGTTTAGCCTTTAGCAAATTCTAAATTCAAAAGTACTCCATTTCACTCCCGCCCCACCTGAGTTATAAAATCCTATCTCATAGCCTTGAATAGGTCTCTTATATTAGGACAACTTGCAATCCCCTAGATTGAAAATCTTATTAAAGAGCAGTCACATTGCTTGTTCCACATCACATTCATTACCAAAATTAGAAAAAGAGTCTCAAAGCAATAAAGTCAAATGTCATATCTCGTGACATTCAGTAGAAGTAAATCTTTCATTTCAGCATTTCTTGTGTTCTTGCATTTACATATCGTAAACTGCATCTCATACATATGCCATTAAAATACAAAAACTTGTTATCATTATAATGCTTGCATTGCTAAAAGAGTTGAAAGGTCAAAAACATAATCAAAAAGTTCTTAAACTTCCAAACTTGCACAAAAGATGAGTACAAATCTGATAGATGAAAACCATAGAAGGAGAAACTTTCATAGATACATCTAAAGTTTACGTATACAAGAATATCAAGGAGCTACGACAAAATGCTCTCAAGAGAAATATAGGTTCCCCATGCAAGGGGCACAGTTTCAAGAAAAGAAGAAAAAGTAATATTAGGGTCAGTTCCCTCCAACAGAACTATTAGTCCACTTCTGCTCCTCTGCCTATGAGTGTTGCTCATCACTCCATGAGATCTATGGGAGTGAGGCATCCAGTTGTGAGTGTGTAATTGTGAAGGCCCTACCGTACTAGCATCATGTCGTCTAAAACTGAGACGAGCCATCTTCTGAAGCACTTGATTCTCACCCTTAAGGGTGTGAATCTCAACCTTCAAATATGCACTCGTCTAACATCCATGATAAACAAGAGCAAAAATGTCAGTATGTCGCCCGATAGTAGGGGGCATACCAAGATCAGCTAAGGGACTCTCTCGAGTCATCCTAGTGAAGTGGACAATCAAACCAACATTAATCTCATGAGTTCAAAAGCCCTCCACTCTTTAACATTACCTGTAAAGTGAACCAAAGGAGAAAGGCATGTTAGTTCCTTGTGAAAAGGAAGAAAAGAGAGGAAGGACAATAGTGCAAAAAATGATAAACAAAAGTAGACTTACGTGGATCACCAGGTTGCCAGGCAGGGTCAAACTATTGCATCACCTTATTGGAATGAGGAGGTCCAAGAACCACGGACAGACCCTCAGGGACATCAGGTGCATCATTTACATCATCTGTATCAACAAGACCCTCATCTTGTGCATCCTTGGGTAAGCCCTTATCTAATGAATCATCACCATGAGGAACATAGTCCTCGTCAGTGGACTCAGAGTCCCAATCACAATCATTGATTGGGAAGAAGTCCCTCTCCCTCCCCTCTGTCCTCCTCATGAAGATATAGGAACTCTGGTAATGAACACTCTAGGAGTCAAGGGACACCAAACAATTCTCCTTTGACCTACCTCGTCCATCTCTTGATCAGACCTGTAGTGAGTAGGCACTGGGGGCAACTCCTCAGGGAAGTTGGTGTAGGAGCACCCTAGGTTTAATAGGTTCAAAATTAGCATTTTGGTTTTGTTTGATGTTCTTCCATGTAATAAGGTCATTTAAGACCATGTTATGTGTGTTGGAGTCCATATTAGGCCGCTCTATGTGTTGGAGTGTCAAGTTGTCAAAAGTTGCAAAAACATAGAATATGAAGTCATTCGTTGTAAATGAGGGAAGTTGGATAGTTGTAACTCAAAAAGTAGTTGAAAACCATTGGTACATTTTTAAATAAGCCTTGGAGGGTCAAAGCCAAGGTTGGAGATGGTGGTTATTGAAAATCTTGAAGTTGGAGTAATAAAACATTTTCTATTTTTCTACATTTTGAAATATTTTTCTCTATTCTGGTGAATGGTATGGACCTGTATGGTTGTTTCATGGTGTGAGACCAATTGGAAATGAAAGATAATTGAGTCTACTTCTTTATGCTTTTTATTGCATCTAATTTTATTGTGTTTCAAGCAAGTTATGCCTATTTTACTGTAAACAGATCTGAAACCTTAGTTAAGGTAATAATGAGCAAACAAATCAATTTTTGAAGGTTTCCATACAAAGTAACTTGCCTTAATTCTGAGTTATGTTGTATAAGGTCCAAATGGGTGTCTGAAACTATGTTTGCATTTTCATATCATGTTTACAATGAAATTTATGGCTGAAAAACCACAATTTTATGCTACCAAGTTTGTTCAAGCAATTAGGTCTAGAGACTAGGACAATCAATTTTAAGCCCTTTCCTTCCAAAGCAACTATACCTCGAATCTAGATATGTTTTTAAATGGTGAAAAGGGTATCTGAAAGTTTCTTTACATTTTGAAGGTCATGCCCACTCTGAAAGTTATGTCTGAAAACCTAGTTTTGAAAGGCTACTAGGATGAATGAAGACTAGTGGGTCAAAACCCACCATTGAATGTTTGGAAGCTTGAAAGTTTAGTTGATTGAGATTATTTTGGGTTGTCCACCCCTTATTTGCATCAAATTGGTATCAAAGCATAGGTTGGATCAGAATAAGGGAAAGGTTGAAGTGAGAAGAAGCAAAAATGCCTCCAAAAGGGAATCCAGTTGCTAGAGAGTTGAACAAACTAAAGGAGAAACATGCAAGAGAGATAAAAGAGATGAAAGAATTGATAGAATCCCTTCAAGCCAAACTTGTTGCAGTTGAAATCAGTCAGAAGAGAGGTGTCGTCACAGGTGATGTGAGTGACCAAGAAGAAGAAGAAGAACAAGGGGAAGAGAAGAGTTCCCAAGAAGGGTCCGAGGAAGAGATGGATCCTGATGACTTGAGGATGGCAAAGCTGTTGAAGGCAGTTAAGGGAGAAGGTCACAAATTCAAGATGGATTTACCAATGTATGGAGGAAAACTAGATGGTGAGGAGCTCCTGGACTGGATAGCAGCATTAGACAACTACTTTGAGTACATGAAGATGTGCCAGAAGAGAAAAAGGTGAAGTTGGCCAAGACAAAGTTGAAGGGACATGTGTTGCTTTGGTGGGACTACATACAAGATGAAAGGAGAAAGAAAGGAAAGTCTAAAATCACCTCTTGAGATAGGATGGTGGCTAAACTCAAAGGTAAGTTCCTACCTAGTGACTATTCCACTTAGTTATTCAAAAGGCTTCAAAACCTTAAGCAAAAGGGTATGGATGTGAAAACCTATATAGATGAGTTCTACAAATTGAGCATAAGGGCATGCCATGTAGAAGACGATGGTGAGAAAGTGGCAAGATATCTCAATGGTTTGAGGTACAATCTCCAAGATGAACTAAGCCTTACCACTCCAAGAATGGTGGAAGAGTGTTACCAATTAGCCGTCAAGGCTAAAGATAAGTTGAGAAGAAGGCATCCAATGTGCAAGTTGAGCCTACTGAGTTGCTGGTAAACACAATGCAGAATTCAGATTTTCAATTATTGGGTTGTAAGAACAGAGTTTTCCAATTTCTTTACCATGTGAGCCATATACTATCTGAGTTTGGAGATGCTAAGAGCTTTATGTCTGCTCCTAGGATAGTAGAGAGGGTTGTAGATGGGGAAGGTAAGGTTGCCATGTTGACAAGGTCACTAAAAGAGTGTGAGCAACAAGGCAAAGAAGACATAGCCGGTGATGGTGCTAATCAAGGGGTTACAAAGGATAATGTTGACATTGTTCTCATCCAAGTGCAGGAGGAAGAGTATCATCATCTGATGGGACTCCTTATCAATTCCTACTGCCATTGCATAAGGTATCTCTGGAAGGTGAATTATGATATAGTTTATCTAACTGTTATCTATTTTGTCAAGGGTTATCTACAGTTGTAAGTGGATTTCAATCCTTTAAAGTCAAAGACAACAAGCTACTTGAGTTTGATGCTTTCTAGACACACATTAGAGCTGCTATTTCAATTGTTAAAGAACTATTAAAAGATGAATTTAGAGGCATAGATGGGGGGCATGCTTATATTAACAAGTTCAAGTACCTTTGCAAAGTATTCAGGAAACCTAAAGTGAGGATGAAGAAAGTATGGGTCTGTTTCCAAGAGGACAATATGTAGGAGTTGAAGACATTAGACAAGAGCTTTCAAGCATGGTTCTCATGTACTACCCTCCATTCAAGTGGAGCTTGAATCTTTCTTCCCTAGGAGTATGGTGCAGGAGCACCCTAGGTTTAGTACGTAGGTTCAAAATTAGCATTTTGGTTTTGTTTGATGTTCTTCCATGTAACAAGGTCATTTAAGATCATGTTATGTGTGTTGGAGTCCATATTAGGTTGCTACGTGCATTGGAGTGTCAAGTTGCACAAATTGTCAAAAGTTGCAAAAACATGGAATATGAAGAGTCATAAGTTGTAAATGAGGGAAGTTAGGCAGTTGTAACTTGAAAAGTAGTTGAAAACCATTGGTATATGTTTACGTAAGCCTTGGAGGGTCAAATCCAAGGTTGGAGATGGTGGTTATTGAAAATCTTGAAGTTGGAGTAATAAAACATTTTTGTTTTCTACATTTTGCAATGTTTTTCTCTGTTCTGGTGAATGGTACGGACCTGTACGGTCATTTCATGACGTGAGACCAATTGGAAATGAAAGATAACTGAGTCTACTTCCTTATGATGAGCCTCAACCTGACCATTATGATCGGAAACCTCGAAGACCCCACGACAATACTCTTGAATCTTGCCATCCCGAGCCAAAGATCCCTCCATATCAAGAGAAGGATCAAAGATCATATCCTCATTAGTGAAAGTAGACATAGTGCACAAAGAAGCATCAAAATGCCCCACTTACATCCATCTAGCTACTCTCGGTAGTCATCTATCAAGAATCAAAACAAGCTTCTAATAAGGCCTGATGTGCTCAAAAATCCAAGTCATGATCAAGGAAGAGTGGTTGAAAGCTAGAGCCCCTCGTTGTGAAATGCAATAGAAGTCTCTGCATACCATGGCCAAAATGTTTGGCCCCTAAGTGTAGATGTTACCCTGCTCAAGGTCATGTATGATGGGTGCCCAACACCATCTCAGATGATTCGAGGCCTTGTCTCCAAACAACCTTGATGTAATCAAACTGATCAAAAACTGCCTCAAGAGAGGAATGTGAAGCCATGGCACTAAAGTAAGCTGGACTCCTATCTGGTCCTCGGGATGACTAACCCCCATAAACTCTGTCCAAGATGTCTTGTTCTCAAGGGACTCACTAGTAGGAAGGACTAAAGGATGTCCTTTCACAGGAACTCTGAGAATGTGATAAGCATCAAACAGGGTGATAGTCCACTCTTTTAAAACCTGTGGAAACCTAAAAGTATTCTTGTCTGCATCCCAGTAAGTCAAGATGTCACAACATATATGTGATGCAAGATGAACAACTGGTACATGGCAGACTCTAGCCAAGCCCACTTTCCTCAGAATAGCACAGTCCTCATCACTCAACGAGGCAAACATCTTTAAGAGCCACACCTTCTTTCTATAGGCATTCCACTAGATGCGCATGTCCTGCAAATCAAAAAGAACCTTTTGATTAAATCTTGTAAACTCACAAAAATCCCTAAAAATCATAAAATTGCTAAAAACCTTACACAAAAAAAAACATATAACCATAAAAATATGCAATAAATAGGCAAATACAGTAGTCAAATTAAATCAGATTAGAGTGAAACAAAAAAATAGAAAACACCAATTTTTAGGTAGAATTTACCCAATAGGGTTGCCTCTCGGGTGACTTAGATGACAACAGGATCTCCCCCTGGGCAACCCTGTTGCCAAATAGATCCCCTTGGGTGACCTGCCTGACAAAAGGGGTGACCCTGAATGGGGATCCCTCAAGCTAAAAATGCCCCAAAAGCTTTGTTTCTAAACTAATTTAAGAAAACGAAAGACCTATCCTAGTCTAAATGATGAAACAGAGACAATGCAGCAAGAAGAATCACCAAAAATAGATCATTTTAAGAGATTTTTCGCAAATTTTAAGCTAGGGTTTAGAGAAGGGTTTTTCACTGTTTGCATACCCGATTCTCCGTGGCTGAAGAAGAGGCGGCTATCTTTGTGATATCCTTGACGATACCTCCCCAACGACTACTCACATGATCGATTCCACGATTCGCTCTGATCTCACAATCTTGCTTTCTTTGTTTGCCCTTAGCTTAGCTTCTTTTATGCATTCGTAGACTAGTTTTTGCTTTTATGCATCTTTGGTGCATCATTTTGCGTGCTTTCATTCCTACATGTATCATTGACAAAGGCAAACAACTAGTCGAACTCAAATGATATATGGTAAGTTCATCATTTCAATTTTTATTATTCATTTTGATATATTTAAATGTCAAACTAATACTAGTTATCGCAGGTACAATTGTGGGAAAATTGGCAATAGGTAAGGCCTAGTTTGGGAGCAGTACCTACCTTTCATGTAGACTACCGTCCCCAAGGGGGTAAATATGTAAGCACAAAAATCATGCATAGCCTCCACGAGGACCCCTATGATGATTTTGATCCTTGTCGCATACATGTAAGTGTGAAATAATGTCCTCTAAGCAACAGAGCTCTTGATGACGTGTTTTTTTTCTTGTCTTGTTTTGTTTCTTCTTTGTTGTTTCCCTCCCTCTTTGTCATTGATGCTTTTTGGACACTTTTGGGACACTTGTCAATTTGCATTTTTTGAGCTTTCAACCTTGTTCCTAAGCCTTGTAAGCATCTTGTAGGTGATTTTTTACCTTTCTCCTATGTTTTTCATCCTCTCCACCCTCTAGAAGCCTTCTAGAGGTCCCTCAGGTCCATCTCCCACTTTTGGTTTTCAGTTTCACTCAACCAATCCAAATCTCCCCCTATTATTTCCAGATCTCCCCGTAGGAGATCCTACGTTGCAAGTGGAGATTTGGATTCTCGCACATGACTAACCTATTTTCGGAGGTAGATCACCTCATTTTCCTCTTGTCTACCATCTCCCTTCATGCATTTCCTCTCAGACGCCTATTTTTCCAGATCTCCTGCTAGGAGACCCTCTTTCTACAAGATCTCCCCCCAGGTGACCTAGGGTCGCCCCATGGACAACCCTACTAGCATAAGGGGCAACCCTGTCATGTTTCTAGTGATTAAAAAGCTCAAGTTTCTCACTCAAAATAGCTTCATTTTCACCCATTTTTCTTCTAGTTCACATGATTTTTGATGCCTAATATGGAGTTGACTATTTCATGCACTCACACATGCATAATTAACTCCATTTGATCTAAAATTAACAACCCATTCTCTTCCATGCATTCTTCCAACTCCAATTCCTCTTCAATGATAAGCTATTATTGATTTATCACTCTCTAATTAACTGAGTTTACTGGGTAATCAATCTAGTTCACTCCCTAATCAATCCTTGTTAACTCATCAATCAATTGAGGTAACTTCTCAATCAATTCCCTTCTTCCAACCTATAAATATGCCCCTCCCTTAAGCACAAAGGGAGGCAAATTCATTGTGCACACAGCTCTTGCTAAGTTTTTGCTCTCTAATTAGTATTCTCCTACTCACACAGGATGAAAGTGCCTTTTATTGTTTATTGTTCATCAAGCTTGCACATAAAGCTCTTCAAGCATCGTTACACTACTTCAATCAATGCCATTGTGCTCATCAAAAGCTCTAATTGATCTTTCTCAAGCTTCTACAAGCTTCTTTTGCTTCTTTGTGTTGTCTTGTCGCCAAGAGGTCTTCCCGCTACTTCAAGAGGATATGAGGATGCCATCAAGGATCACTGAGGGTCACACAAATATTCTCTATTATCAGGTTCCTCTATGCTTTGTTCCATTCATAGTAAATTAGATCATTGAAAATTGCTCTTTGGAATAGTAAATCTTTGCTTTTTCCTTGATAGATTACATCTTACATGTTAGAATAATTGTTTTCAAATTCCTAGATCTAGACTATTCCAGTAGAAGCAATTTCCCTTTCTAGATTAGATTACATCAAAACAATAAAAAAAACCCAAAAATATAGAATAATTGCATTAGGAAAAGTCATATTAGCTTGCATTTCATATTTCAATTATTAGAATAGAAAAAACATCTTTATTTCCATAAATATAAAAAAAAGCACAAAAACAAGTTTGCACTTCATATAGCTTTGCATGCATAAAAACCTAGAAAATACCAAAAACATTAGTCACATAGATACATTGCAAACCCTTGATATCATCACAAGGTCAATCGCAGTCAACAAAAGCCAAACCCTTGATAACATCATAAGGTCAACATAAGTCAAACACACAACCAAACCCTAGGTCAACTAAAACCCTAGGTCAAAACCCTAAAGTCTAGTTAAGGATAATCCATACATACCTATCTCTTATCTTGGCTCATGAATGTGCCTTGGAATAAGAGGTGAGTGGGCAAGGGGTAAGTGCAAGAAGTTGGGTCCACATAGAGGGGAAGTCGCGGACAAAAAAAAATCTCGACAGAAACGGGTACCCATTTTAAAAGAAATGGGTACCTGTTTAGGAACAGGTGCCCGAGCCTAAACGGGTACCCGTTTCTATATAGATATTTAAATTTGAAAAACAACCATGTGCGCTTCTTTTTGCCACACAAAAGGAATGGGTACCCATTTATAACGTGTACCCGTTTTAGAACGGGTATCCGTTCCTAAAAGATTAGGCTCCAGAAAGGCATGGTAAGCAAACCCCTTGCCTTGGACCTGCAAGTATTTTTCTAAGTATAGAACAAGAGAAAAGACTGAGTTTACCTCTATGGCTGATGACATTTTTTTCTAAATTTTTTTACGAAATTAAAACCCATTACAGATGACACTATCTAGTTTTCAAATATGCAATTTTTTTTTATTGGACTTGTTTTTCTATTTATTATTTAATTTTTGAGCAAACTAGTCCAAAAACTTGAAATGACAGGTGTTTGTATTTTTTTAACAACTTTTAATTTTTAAATTTTTTGAAAAAAAAATTATATGTCATCAATCTACACATCATTTTTTACATAATGAAAAAAAAAATCATTTTATGATTAGTTTTGCTCAAATTATGTTGGCCATACATGAGGGTTTTCAAAAATAACAATTAGGGCCAATAAAAAAAATATTTGGAAAAAAATTATAAAAAAATATCCTCATCAAACTTCACTGTACTACACATCTTTCCTCAAAAGAATTTAGAAAAATACTTTTATTTAAGTCAAATTATGTTGGCCGTACACGTGCATGGTATGGTAAAAAAAAAGTGACTTTTAAATAGTGGTTTTTAGAAATGCCTATTGAAAATCAATTTGTATTATCTGGGTATTAAAATAAATTACATATTTGGAAACTAGACTCCAAGTACTACATTTCATATTACTAACATTTTTCAAGATTCAATCTTTAAGTGCCTCAAATGTTTAGGTCAAATGTGACAAATTCTAAAAATCAGGGAAAACACTTCCACTTTTTGGCCAAAAAGTGGACCCAACTTCTTGCACTGACCCCAAGGATAGTACTCGACAGGATTGAGAAGATCCATCCACAACCACAATAGGAGGAATTTACCTTGCCACAACAAGATCCATTTGTCCTCCTATTCATAGAAGAAAATAGATAACTACAAATACAATGTGCAATCATTCAACAAATTGAAAGACAAGAAGCCATCAATGAAAGTAACAACTTAACCACAAAAAGGTGGAATAGTAGAAACCCTAACAGAGGAAGAGTGGCTAGTGACCCTTCTAGGGTTGTCTCTACAATAACAATCATCAAACGAAACTTACACACTAGCACACAACAACAAAGGCCCCAGGATGTGTCGAGCCCTCTCTGCAAAGTCTAGCTCTACAAAGAGCTAGACCCCTACCGTGTCTTGCCTCCTCTCAACTGGCTACTTCCATGAGAGTGAGAGTGACATGGCAGATCGTCCCGTGGCAAGGAGTGAAGGGTCCGTGTGTGTGTCGAAATCTGACCTGACAGCCCTAGGCAACTGAGGTCATGATTTTGAGCGTACAGGTACCGAGAATATAAGGGAAGGATAAAGGCACAGGAAAGCTCAACCAATGTGGAAGAACAAGATGGTGGAAGCATTGAAGATCCCAAGGATGGTGAAAGAACAATTGCTTGATCACTTTGTTTGTTTTATGTTCTTTCTTAAATTTGGCTCTGAAAACTTATTTCAAAGACTTATTATTATTATTGTTGTTGTTGTTATTATTACTTATTAGTATTATTATTACTATATTATATTATATTATATTATATTCTAAAAGCAGTTTTCTTCAAGAAACTGTTCTCTTGAAAAAATAATTAATTCATGTAAAGCTATGTATAATGGTGCTTGGACATGAAGTAGGGATCTTTTTGGGCAACTTTGATTTCTTATTAAGACAAATTTTGTTGTGCTCTTTTCAATTCAATTACTTTAATATAGAAGATACATGTGGTGAAGTTCGAACATACATAAACTTTGTGTTATGAATGTTTGGGTGTTATTCTTCTTATGTTGAATATATTGCCAGTGGTTATTCTGCTATCTATATTGGAGCATTGGATGTCTACTAGTTTAATTGCTATGAGATGTTTATCTTTTGGTGAATTTTTTATGGTGATGGTTATATTATGTCTAAGAAATTCTTTACTGTTTCATTGAAGTGTAATTTGAAGTCTTTGAACTTCTCGTAGAATTATGTTATCATAGCATGTATAATTACCTTTCTAATCTTTCTGGTTAAAATCATTACCTTTCACTTGCTTTTTGGTTAAAAGCAAGATAAATCTTAATTCATTGTATATTATTTGAAGGTAGTTGCACCTTGTAAAAGAAGCAGAGAATCAATTATAAAATATCATTGTAATTGGTTCAACTGTTGATACATTTGTCACTTCCTGGGCGAGAGAATATAGAGTTAGGTGACAAATCTGTATACCAACAATTTTTAAATTAAATAAATTGTGTATATTTATTTAATTTATTTGAGAAGGGGAATAATGTAATGTGATTTAGTTAAATAAGTAGAACCTATCTAATTAGGGCAAGACCTATAATTTAAATAAATAGGTATTTATTTAAATTAATAGGGTAAAGTGGACATTAGAATAGTGAATAATTAAATAATTAATTAATTATTTAATTATAGAAGAAATCAATAAATTAAATAGCTTAAGTAATTAAATAAATAAAATTTATTTAATTAGAAGCATAAGGGAAAAGTGAATTAATTAAATAATTAAAAATTATTTAATTTAATAGTAGAATGTGAAATTGGGATGAATCATGTGTAAAAATGGTGTTCACAGGTTCAGGACATTTTTAAGTGTCTACAACTTGAAATATTCTCAATGACTTAACACTTCCACACTATCCTCTCTACTATCATCTTGATCATTTGACTGATTCTGATACCTCAAAAACCTCCACAAAATCCATTCTGCTATAGGTTATGTATTATTGCTTGCATAGATACTTATCTCACTTCAAATCATACACTTGACATCTTTCATGCACACACACATCCAAAACATCATCTTTGTCGGCCTTTTCAGATACCATGCAACATGAAACATGTAACTAACCAAACTTGTCAGGTCCCAAATTATCTGCAGTAATGTAGGAGTGAAATCCCATTATGTGGTTCATACCAAGAGGTCTGCTAGACCTATTTTACCTCCTACAAAACTTTGCTACTGGTACATACTTACATACACATTATGCAATCACTCAAGTATACTATGTCAGATCTATAGCTACTTAATCCTCTCATGCTTTAGCTCCCGACCCTATGTAGTACCAAAGAAAAGAGATATCACCAAGTGGTTCATGCCATGAACACAATATGACTTGCAAAACATTTTCATGCATTCCTTTCTCTAGTTCATGCTTCTACTTGCTAGCGCAAGCAAACGACCTTTGATACCAATAACTTTTACACTGTCTAGTCACATTGTCTTAACTTAGAATAATGAAAAACACACTTGCAGTAATTTGTATCCTTTGAAACTTGAGTATGTCATTCTTGTACATTTACATTACCTAATTTCCAAACTTCTAAGTCATACATGTAGATGTGGTGAAAAGTGACAGCTTTGAATTTCATACCTAATAACCTTGCACAAGAACTTGACTTGTTCTCACTCTGCTAACTTTGAAAAACTCTACAATAACTCTTATACTCTGAAACTTGGATCATGCATACTTCATAGCCATATTTATCTAACGTCCAAGCTGTAAGACCATATCTTCATCTATGGTAGAATGTAGTACAATCTCCTGTGCTTTTGTAGTACAATTCCCCATACCTTTGACAACTTGATAACTTAGACAATTTCCTTCATATCCAATGCAATGCATTTCACCAAGAGACAATACCATTACAACAAGCATCAATGTATGACATTAATCAAAAGAATTTGACAACCTTCGCCTTTTCATGAACTTTAAAAGATAAGGTACAACTGTGTATAGATAATAATAATTCAACAACATGCTCATGTCTTTCATCACCATATCTTTCACATCACACCTCCTTTGATCACCACTACTTTGAAATCCACTCCTTTGAATCAGTGACAACATGTGCAACAAATGGTTCATCCAGTTCCTAAGGTCTATATACATTAGAATATCTAGGTTTAACAAAGCACCCTACCTCCTACCAAGATATTGTACTGACAAGGTGATTTTATTTGAGTTTTCTAGGTAGATGCTCCAAGTACATCAGAAATTACAAGATAAGCATAAGCCTGGTGTATAGCTCACATTTAATTTGGGATTTTATTCATGCCCTTCTATTACTTCTACAAAGGTAGAAAATCAAGAGTTAGAGGCCATGAACCTCATGGTAGAATAAAGAAGTTGTTAGGCACTATCATTGATCATGAGCCTTCTCTAGAGGACTTCTGGGCTAACTACAAGGATGAGTTTGAGGTGAGGAAGAAAAGTTATTGTAGATTAAGCACCTTTCAAATAAATTCTTTTAAAGTTAAAGAAAATATTCTCCTAGAGTTGTTAGATGACGAGCAAGTTTTGAATCCCACTTATGATCTAAAAAGGATTGATAATGATCCTCTTCTCAGAATAAATTTGTCTTTTAAAGAGAATTTATGTATTGAATTAATTATTCAAGTAGTCTTTGATTTCATCCTCTTGTAGTTGGATGCAAAGATTGCATAGTTAGACAAAACCAAAGGCAAATGGAGTAAAGATAAAAGACAAAGGGTTGAAGAACCAACTCCCTCAGATCTTAAGGTCTACAAGAAGGCATAGAAAGATACATGGAAAGGGAAGATAAGAGGAGTAGTTGGTGACATAACTCCAAAGAAATTGCACGAACCCTTGCACAAGGCAAGGGTAGCATTTGGCTATGCTAATGTACATGTAGTAGCTAGCCTAGGTGTAGTCCCTTTGGTGTAGGTCCTCCCAACCTAGGTTGCACTTAGCCAATTTCATGATCAAGAATTAGCGCAACCACCAGATGTTCAAGAACCTACAGAAGAGAAAGTTAAGCCTTCAAAGAGGACATCCTCTCCTGCTCATCATGTAAGTACTACTCCCTTTCCTCCACCAACAAAAAAACACAAGAAGAGATGGTGGCGAAGGTTGTGGATGAAGAAGTATAGATATTGCATCCTACATTAACTAATCCTACTATAGAAATACATGAGGGCTCCCCTGAGTTGCATGGAACTTCTCCTATAGAGCAGAGTCAAGGTGAAAAGATCATTGAGCAAGGAGTGAAATAAACCCTTGAGGAGGATAATCAAAATTCACATAAGCCAATAACTCAAAATGTGATTATAGTGGAGGAAGTTGAACAAATGAACTTTGATAAAGAAACTTCAATATCTCAAGAAAATCTCCAAGAAGAGATTATAGAGGAAGAATTGTATGAATAAATAGACCAAGATCGTTTTAATCTTAACCCATCAAAGCCTACCTATAAAAAGAAACCACAAGAAGAAGAAAAAATAGTATTGAAGATAAGGCAGAGGAAATTTTGACTCTGAGAGAACAAAAAGAACTAATAAAGACAATGAAAGAGAAACTGGACATATAGATACACCTTTGTTGAATGTTTCTATGATAGAGGAAATTGTTAAGGAGGTTCCTCAAAAAGAGGGGCATCAAGAAGAGGAAACCAAGGATGAATAAGCCCCTAATCAAGATGACCAGCATAAGGAGATAGAATTAACAAAACAACATGATCAAGCTTCTCAAGAAGATCCTACTATCTCCACATGGCTAAAGTTGAACTTGGAGAAGAGAGAAACTAGTAGTCAAGCAACTAAACCTACAAGCTTTAACAATTCAGGTAGAAAAGGGAGAACTCTAAAGAAAGAAAGAACCCTTTCTACCATCAAGACAAATGAATTAGAAGAAAAAATATATGAGATAGCCACACCCTTGGTGGAAAAAGATGATAGAGATCTCTCTATTTCAAATTATCAGACATCTAGGGTGAGTTTAGGTAAATATACAAGGGAATAAGAGATTGCTTCTTTGGGGTCTATAGTAGATACAATGGTAAAATTCACTACCCAATTAGTTTGATTCTGACTGAAATTTGATGTCTTCTAATGTTTTCATCTCTCTAATATTCTCTAATTCGATCACTAAATTCATCATTTTATTGTACAATTTTCTAAGGAATATATATTTTTGTTAGATTTTTTGAGTCTAACAAGATCTAACGCAAGGTTCTTTTTGTGCTTGAAAGGATTTGAATGGATTTGATGGAATGTTGGTCATGAGTAGTTATGGATTTATAACACTTATGAGGCTTTATCTCCTTGTAATCTTTCTATTTTGAAGAGAGCAGGACTTGACAGGATATGTCATGCTCTAGATGTTCATCCCACCTCTCGTATATGTTCTTATATCTTGACCTATTGGGATATCGATAGGAACACTTTCAAATTTCCCTAGGTCTCAAAGGAATGGAGTATTACTTTATATGATGTTTATCGCATCCTGGGGATCCTTGTGAGAGGGAAACCACTTATCTTACTAGAGAGTGAGTCCTTGGGTGAGAAATATGTGTGGGCATCTATCATGAGAGTGACTCATCCTGAGGACCAGATAGGGTCCAACTTGTTTCCATGCCTCATGTACCTATTTCATCTTTGAGGAGATTCTTCATTGGTTTGATTACTTCTAGGTTTTCAAGAGACAAGGTCTTCGCTCAACTTAGATGGTGTTGGGCAACCATAATTTAGGGTATAGAGTAGGGCATTGTACTTGTATGAGGTGTTGACATTCTGGCGATGGTTTACCGAAACCTCTATCATATTACACATCGAGGGGAACTTGCATTTAGTCATTCTTCTCTGATCATCACACAGATTTATAAGCATGTTAGGACTTTTTAGAGGTTGATCCCATTTCTAGATCCTATATTATTGAGGGATACATGATGGGGTCAACTTGGTAATTTTGATACTACTCTATGCATGGGGCCACTCTCACTGATGCTGACACACAAGAAAATAGTATCTTCACTAGAGATGACACCCTATGACAACTCATATATCTTGTCTACTTTTTGAAAAGCATATCTACAATCCTAGAGTTTCCACTCAACTCTTATCACATTCTCACAAATGTGTTTTCAACTATAAAGTTAGAACTTTTCCTTCTTAAGGATATGACAATCCATAGACACATTCCATGGAAAGTTGTTCCTTCAACTTAGTTGCTCCTTCTATGGGAACAATCTAGAGATCACAATCCTTAATGTATCTCCTTCTTCAGGTATCACTTCTAACTCCTAATTCTTAATTAAGATCACATCCTCTTCTTTCAACCACACATAACGCCTTTGGTTTTGTTTACTACCTTGAAGGCATGTGAAGAAGCTTGAAAAAGCTTGTGAAGATGAGAAGAGCATTCTCTAACTTGTCAAATAATGGAGAGGTGAGGGGTATTTATATCTTGGAAGAACACATGAAGAGTGGGGATGATTGGGGAGTTAACTCCCTTGATTAGAGAATTAACGAATTAGATTGAAGAGAAGACTGGGCTGAAAGAGGATTAATGAAGCTTTGATATCTTATCATAGAATGCAAAAATGGAGTTCATATGAGTTAGAGAGGTGACAAGTATAGATCATATGAGCTAAGAATGGTTCACTCTTTTTAGGTTGAATCTACATGCAAACTGGAGCAAAAATGGATATTTTTAGATCCCAAACTAAAAGATAATCTGAGTATGAAAACATGATACAATTGCCACTCAGTTACTAGTTTCACTAGGTCAGGTCATTGGGTGGAGACCCACTAGAAACCCATAGAGGAAGGGGTCTGGGTGGAAATTGAGAGTTGCAAAGGGGTCTTGGAGTGAAAATTAGAAGGCAATTTGTCACTGGAGCTAAGCAAAATAGATGAGTTAAATAGGATCTCCACTTATACAAGTAACGTTGTCAAGTGAAAATAATAGGTGGAGGTCCAAAATCGACAAAAGTTAAGTCAATTCTAAAATATAGGTTTGGTTTGGGAGGTCGCTTTAAGGCATCTAGATGGTGGAGTGAGATGAGATGAACATGGGAAAGGTGAAACTAGCTCACTAAGATGAAAATGGCTATGTAGGCAAGGTAGAAAATGCAGAAGAAGGATGGTCAACAAAGGTAAAAATGAAGCAATGAGAAGTTAGAAATGAGAAGAGTGGTTGGAGAAACAAATTTATGTCAATGTGTTTCCAAGAGAAGCATTGTTGAGAGGGCATTATATCCATGCTTCTATGTGTGTGGTTAGGATCATACATCATCATAAGGTCCTCGTCGAAGCTCATGCATTTTTTTAGTGCTTACATATTTGCCCCCTTGGGGATGGTAGTCTGCATGAAAAGTAGGTACTATTCCTGAGATAGAAATTACCTATTGTCGATTTCCCATAATTGTATCTGTAATAAGTAATATTATTTCTATATTTGATGTATTTAAAAGAAACAATGTAACTAAAATAAACAAACATACCATATATCATGTCGCAAGTTCACCTAGTTTATTGATTTGTGCAAGAGACCTATAGGGATGAAAGAATGCAAAATAGTGATGCAAAGAAACTACAAAAACAATAAATTACAACTAAATTCATAAAACAAACTAAGCTAAGAGAATAAGAGAGTGGAGGGATTTGATCAAACAAAGTCGATTAGTGGCGGAATTGTGCACGTGAATAGTCATTAGAAAGCTATCACTGAGGGGATCGCAAGGATGGCCATGAATCATTTTCCCACTGAGAATCATGTATGAATCATATAAAAAACCTTCCTATAAACCCTAGTTTACATTTTCTTAAATTTCTCTTAAAAGAATTCATTTTTTATCTATTTTTCTTGTCGCATTGTGTTAGATTTTCTATTTAGCATGTATGCATCTTTCCACTTGTTGAAATCAAGTAAAAATTAAGGTTTATGTGATGATTTTTGCATTTTAGTGCATGGGATCTGGTTACCCATGGGTCCTTGCCTTCCATTTTAGCATGTATTACTTTATATGATGTTTATCACATTAGGGAGGTTGCTATGAGAGGGAAACCACTTTCCTTACTGGAGGGTGAGTCCTTCCATGAGAAATAGGTGTGGGAAATTATCATGGGAGTGACTCATCCTAAGGACCAGATAAGGGTCCGAATTGTTTCCATGCGTCATTGACCTATTTCGCCTTTGAGGAAATTTGTCATTAGATTGATTTCTTTCAGGTTGTTAGGAAACAAGGCCTCCACTTGGCTTAAATGGTTATAGGCACCCATCATTCATGGTATAGAGTAGGGCACTACATTTACATGGGGGGTTAACATTCTAGTGATGGTTTACTGAGACCTCTACCATATTACACGTTGAGGGGAACTTGCATTCAGTCATTCTTTTTTTACCATGACATGGATTTATAAGCATGATAGGCCTTTTAAAAGGGAGATGCCACTTCCAAATCCTAGATTACCAAGGGTTACATGATTGGGTCAACTTGGTCATTTTGGTACTAATCTATGTGTGGTGGCTACTCTCATTGATACTGACATGATTTGTTATCCTTACACTAATATCGAGGGCTTCTAGCCTAATGACAAATAGATTCATACCTACTACAAAGGTGTGACTAATTGTTTAGATATGAATTTTTTTGTCAAGACACACCACATCGAGTTAGTTGTACAACAATTTGGTGATGACTTTGCAAAGCCTTGCCCCCCAGTTCCTACTTGTTACAGGCTCATCCAAGAGATGGGTGATGCTTAGCACATGATGTTTACTTGGACCCCCTTGACTCCCAGGGATTTCATCACTAGAGTGTTTTGTGTCACAAGTCATGGACTAAGGGGTATGAGGGGAGATCCTTTCCAGATATTGATAGTCATGGAGGACACTGACTCTTTTGACGAGGATTATGATCTTGAGGGAGAGGAGCATGATGATGAGGCTCACATTGGAGGGGATCATGCTATATCTTCTGATGAAGAGGTGGCATGATAGGTGACTCCTCCTAGTTGTAACCTAGTTCATTCCACTGATGACATCAGACTCTTTGGTCCTACTTGGTAGCCTAGTGATCCCTGTAACTACATCCTTCCATAATTTTATTTTAAATCTCCTTTTATCCATGGGTCTTTGAATATCACCTCTTCCTTTCTTTCTCTCTTAGATAGCGTCGAAGAATGGAGGATCTTTATTTGTGATAATATTTTGAATGTAGCAGCCCTTTCCATTTGTTGCCCTGAGAGGGACTTCTTGTAGATACTCATGTGCCTACTACAACTAGTCATCACACAAATATATTTTCTTCACTTCATCATAGTTTTTAGGAGATTCTTACTTCGAGAGCCAAGATCAACATAGTTGGTAGTAAGAATGCAATTCTCCAAGAGATGGCTCAGTTAGGGATTCACAGGCCTAGTTTGAGAACTAGAGGTGCTTGTCCTTCTCACTCATGGGCTCCTAGCAAGATTCCCTATTCTCATATAACTCATGGAGGTTTGGGATCTCATAGGAGGCCTTTGAGCAAGAGCCCTGATGGCTCCATACATCAAAGTCATCCTTGACATTCTATAGGTTTTTTTTCTATCTATGTTGCACCTTGCATGGGGATATATATATATATCATGAGAGCATTTTGTCTTCGAGATCTTGAATCTTAATTTGTATAATGAATTGTACTCAAACTTTTGATAGTGAAATGAAATTCCTTGGGATCTTAACTAACATATTTTCCTATCTCCTATGCACATGGATAGCTTAGAACCTTTTATGTTTTGATCTCTAAAACTCTAACACAAATGAAAAAATGAATATGCGATATTTTTGGTCTTTTTTAGAATATATGGATGCATGCAATGTATGAAATGCAAAGGCACAATGATGGAATGCAACACACCTTAATCTTATGGAATTCCATGAGTTATGACATAAAATTATTACTTTAATTTTTTTTAATTTTTGATATGATAAATGCATGATGGAAGAAATAATGTGACAACTCTTTAGTAAGATTTTTGACTCAAGGGGTTACAAATTATCTCGATATAGGAGACTCATTAGGCTGAGTGTAGGATCATGATGGGCCAAACAATACCTCTAAGTGGCAATGAAAATACTAAAAAATAGACTTAAGAAAGTTCATATGAAAATGTGAATCGATTATATACCCAATTTGAAAAATATATAAGAATAATTTGTAGAGAATTGAATCTAGTTTATGGGCTACTTTATTTTTTTTTTTAAAAACTAAATTTACTTGGTGAAAAATGAATATTTCAATGAACAACTATTCATTTTTTTATAAAAATAAAAATGTGTGTTATTCTAGCAAACCTAAGTATGAGAAAAAAAACATTTAATATTTAAAAATAAGTAAAGGACTCATGCCCGAATTTGACACACATTTTTTTGAAATTTTTTTCCAAGAAAATAATTAGTTATGAATTTCTTACTGTGTCTTTTTTAAAAAAACTAAAAAGTAATTTTCCAACCAATCTAACTCGATAAAAAAAATTAGAATTCAATTTTTAAAAACCTATAGCCAGAAAAGCATAGAGTGTCACATATCTTTTGGATTTGAAAAAGGTGAAATGGTTTGAAAGTTATGGATGTTTTTCAATCAATGTGTTGATCAAGATTTCAAACACACTATAAATAAAATTATTAATAATTGTTTAATAATATGAAATTAGGCATATCTTATATTTTTAGAATGCTGACAAATTCTTCAATAAACCCTTTTTTGTTTCATCAAATTTGAATAAAAATAGCCATCAAGTGAAGTCAGAAGAAGAGGGTGGAACTTGTAAACACATTAGAGCAGATAGAAAGTCAACTATGATAGTCCCAAGCCTAAATCCAAGGCATTCTCAAGGCTAGAGAACTTTGTGTAGAGCTAGGAACATATATTTGTTCCTAGGTTTACATATATCCATTCATAGGAAATGAATATCCATTCTTGAAAGCCAAATTTTAGCAACAAAACAATGACTCACTAAGGTCATTAAGATTTTTATTTTAAGTGTAATCTATGACTCCATGAAAAGTTAGAAAGTTCAAATTGATTTTTTTAGCAAACATAAATACCACAAATGAATGTAGTACTAATTTATTTATATTTTAGAAATTTGAACTAAAAACCTCCAATTTGGAAATCTCATTACATGTGTCATCTTTAGATTGTTGGCAAGAAATGGCTAATCAAAAGTTAGTCTATCTCTCTCTCTATCTCTCTTTCTCTATTCCTCTCTATCAATCTTACTCTCTCTCTCTCTCTCTCTCTATATATATATATATATATATATATATATCTCCCTCTACCCAACTCTCTCTCTCTCTCTCTCTCTCTATATATATATATATATATATATATATATCTTTCTCTATTCTTCTTTCACAATCAATCTCCCTCTCTCTCTATTTTTTTAATCTCTTTGTGCATCTTTGCCTTACTCCCACCACAATATGCATGTTCACTCCTCAATATATGTTAACCATGGCACAAGAACTTAGCATCTTCACTGAAGATGACACCCTATGACAACTCATGTAATTGGCCTACTTTTCTAAAAAGCATATCTACAATCCTAGAGTCGCCAGTCAACTCTTATCACATTCTAACAAATGTGTTTTCAAATATGAAGTTAGAACTATTGCCTTCCTAAGGTTATGGCATTCTATAGACACATTCCATGGAAATTTTTCCTTCAACTTAGTTGTTCCTTCTATGGGAACAATCTAGAGATCACAATCCTCCAATGTATCTCCTTCTTTAGGTATCACTTCTAACTCCTAATCCTTAATGAAGATCACATCCTCTTCTTTTAACAACACATAAGTCCTTTGGTTTTGTTCACCACCTTATTTCTTATTGATCCTTGAGCCTTAAAATCTAAACCCTATTATGTCATTATTCTAAAGAGCATCATTGATCTACTTGAAAAACTATTTTCAAATTTTCCACATTAACATCAAACTAATATCTTTCCTTAATCAATCACAATCCATTCACAAAATCTCACTCTCCAACTATTCAGAGTTGATTATCTAGCCACAACTCCATTGTTCCATGGAGCAATCACCTTTTTCTTATAGGGAAACTATTCCTCCTCTTTACCTAATGTTGGTTGTGTCACCAAAAATCTATAAGCACAAAATATGCCATTATTCTCTTCAGTCTACATCTTCTTCTTATGGCCAATTTTTCTTACCTCTCTTGCCTTCCTACCCTTACTATTCCATCCTTTGATGTGTCTATGTCCATTGTGTGTTGAACACAACCTCATATATTTTCTTTTTTATTGGTTCATACATATTTTATCCACCTATTTCCCATGATATAGTCTTTTATCCTTTCAAGTGTCATCATAGACTATGTCAATATCCTCTAATCTAGAATTTCTAGTCCATCTACTCCTTGGTGATTTCCTATTCTTTCCTACACTTGGCCTCTTCCAACAAAGTAACTCTACTAGTCTCACTTACACATACCAAGTATCTTGATGCATTCCTTGATATGTATATTGTACATGATATTATATATGATCCCTATAAACAATTTCATAGGTTACACTAGTGTCTTTGCCACTTAAAATATCTTGTGTGGTATTAACACCCTTGGAAATGCTTCCAATTGATGAGTGCCAAGTTGTACTCATGAAATACATCTTTTTGCCTCTCTTTTTCTCCTTCCCGAGTCCATCTTTCCTAATGTCTGCACCCAAATAAGCTAGCAAGATCATTCTATTTTATGATTAATTGAGATAGATTACTTAAGATTATAATTTCTGATTGAGTGACTAATGTGCATGGAATTGATGGAAAAATGTAGAAACTTCTCTCTTTTTGAATCAACAGGTGTAGATGCCAGGAAGAACAATTTTATGCATCTCCGGAGATAGTTTTCAATGATCTCTGGAGACAATACCAAAGGACCATGCCACTTGAAGTTTTGAAGGAATGAGGAAAGACTCTCCGGAGCTCTACGGGAGTTTGGAGCATCTCCAGAGCTGAACAGAGAAAGCTACAGGTATCTCCGAAGCTACAGACATATCTTCGGAGCTGCAGACAGGAACAATTATCTCTGGCACCTCCTAAGAGCAGGGCATATTTCCAGCATAAGCTACCGACCAGACACTCTCAGCAGTGATCATAATACCCCTCATTTCACTCAAATCATCACCTGAGTGGTGAAGGGTCATCTTTAGTTAAACTACTGGAGTTTTATCTTTTCAAATTTTTTGCATGAGTTACGATGGAACTGATTTAATATCCTTATTTTTAGGGCATCGATGCCCAAATGTATTAAGACTCAACTTAGACTTCTGAGTGGACTTCTGTTCCACTCAAGTCTACTTTTATTGCATGATTATTTTCTATAGTTAGACAGCTAGTGTAATAAAGAGACGGATATCATCTCATAGAAGAACTGGTAGATAAGATCAGTGATAAGTCATCACTCACTTTCATATATACTGGTAGAAATAGAAGAAGAAATATACAATGATTGAATTATTCTGATTCTCGGTAATCTCAGTTCTGTGTTAGCAATATTTTTCATGAATGTAGAGTGAATGAATTGGATTGGATCTAGTTGTGATCTTCTTTTGTGTTGATTCCCTACTGTAGCCTTCAGCCCCAAGGGTGTGGAGCAAGGGCCCACTCTCACCACTAAGGTAGGAGGCTAGTACCACTATTTTATTACTTTAGATTTTTGTTGTGAAAAGTATTTACTGATTTTAATAGATAGATGCATGTTACTATTTTTAAGATTGCTTTGAGTAAATTTCCTATTTTATTCTGTTTCTCAGCATTCATTAAATTCATTCAGCAAGTAGATAGATTAATTTCTTCAATTTGTAGAAGCTGTTAAGATTAGCTAGAAACTGGTAACTGTAAAATCCCTAGTTGCAGATAGCCGAGGACACAACCCCTGGATTTTTGACATCTGAAAATAGATTAAATGATGAGGTACAATGACACCTTGTCACCAATAGTCATATGGAATGGTGTTATTCTAAATCCATTCTCTAAAATTTTAGTTCACGCCAAGCTACTACCATAGTATGCTTGTTCACTTCTTAATATATGTTAACCATGGCACAAGAACTTGGTATCTTCACTCAAGATGAGACCCTATGACAAGTCATGTAACCTATCTACTTTTTTGAAAAGCATATCCCCAATCCTATAGTCGCCACTCAACTCTTATCACATTCTCACAAATGTGTTTTCAACTATAAGTTAGAGATTTGTCTTCCTAAGGCTATGGAAATCCATAGACACATTCCATGGAAATTTTTTCCTTCAACTTAGTTACTCCTTCTATGGAATAATCTAGAGATCACAATCCTCCAATGTATCTCCTTCTTCAGGTATCACTTCTAACTCCTAATCCTTAATAAAGATCACATCCTCATCTTTCAACCACACATAAGTCCTTTGGTTTTGTTCATGAGCTTATTTGTTAACAATCTTTGAGCCTTAAAATCTAAACCCTATTAGGTCATTATTCTAAAGAGCATCATTTATCTACTCAAAAAATCATTTTAAAATTTTTCACATCAACATCAAACCCATATATTTCCTTAATCAATCACACTCCATTCATGACATCTCACAAAGTGGATTATCTAGCCACAACTCCATTGCTCTATGGAACAATCACCTATTTCTTAGAGGGAAACTATTCCTCCTCTTTACCTAATGTTGGTTGTGTCACAAAAAATCTATAAGCACAAAATATACAATTATTTCATTCAGTCTGCATCTTGTTCTTATGGCCATTTTTGTTACTTCTCTTTCCTTCCTACCCTTACTATTCCATCCTTTGATGGGCCTATGTCCATTGTGTGTTGACCACAACCTCATAGATTATCATTTTTATTGGTTCATACATCTTTTATCCACCCATTTACCATGCTACAACCTTTTATCCTTTCAGGTGTTGTAACAACCCAAGAAAATATATTTAGAGAGGGTGATCAAATTGTTGGTGAGGTGGATGAGTTTATTAATTGCTACACCTAGAGATATCTTTGTCATCAGGTGAGCATATTGAAGGCGGGGAGAAAAATATCTGTGAGGCAGATGAAAAGAGGATGGAGGATTCATGAGGGAATCACATTGGGAAAAAGAAAGGCAATGGTGTCAGAAAGAAAGTGGGATGACCACATTGTGCAGGCCGATCCCATTGTGCATTAAAGACCTCTGCACATAGCAGGTCAAACAGTCGGTTTGAGACTACTGTTGCTTCTCCTTTAGAGAAAAAGGCTTCTCATGGTGGATTGGATACGGGGGGATTTCCTTAGGTATTGATTTGCAATCTTCAGATATCTTGAAACTAGCGATTAGATCCTATGCTTAATATAGACTAGGGCAAATCTACATTTGGGAGGAAAAATCAACACCTGGTAGCAGATAGATCGACACCTCTCCTCAGAAGGAGGGACGAGAACCATGTCTTCATAGAGGGATTCATGTCACCAAAAAAAGGAGCATTTGCAGGGGCAGCCAAAAATAGCAGAGGATAGTATAAATCATGCAGAGGAGAATGACTGAGATTTCATGCAGGCCATGGGAAAAGAGATGCCGTCTAGTAGGCCATATCGATCCTTTAGACAAATCTTGGCCCTAAGTCATGGCCTTTAGAATGCAAATCAGTGGTTTTTTTATGCTTTTTGATGTAGGTCCATGTACCCACATCTGACAAGAGTTTCATGCCAAGTTCGACCTCCAATCTCATACCCAAACTCCCACTGCCTCAAAAACTAGATATGTAGATCAAGTATTGTGGGCTTTGACTCTGCAAATTAACGTCCTCCAAATCACCCTTTAAGCCTTTGAATGTCCTGCCTCATTTCTAGGTTTTCCACACCACAGGTGCTGGCATTTAATCTCCCTACCGCAGCGAATGAAGGGGTGTGCAACTAGGAAAGATAGGTGCATCTATTCTTTGTTTCTCCAATACAAAACTTAGATCTACCTGTTGCAATTATATTAACCATAGAAAAAAAAATGAAACCCCTGTGCTACATTTTTATAAGATATGCCAAAGTTTATTTCAACGCAAGATATTCTCATTACCCCTTTCCCTGAATTCATTTACCATGCAGAGCTATTTTATTAATTCTTTATCAAAAGGGTTTTCAAAGAAAGATCATGAGTTTCTGAATTTTAAATTTAAGAAAAATAGCGGGGATTAGATCTTATAGAGAATATTAAGGGTAGCCATATATAGAAAAATGGGACGCAATGTTAGAGATTGAAGAGATCTAGTCCCATGGAACCCTTTTGTCTTACGTCAACTTCTCAGAAAAGATTTTCATTTCAACTCTTCTTAAGAATATTGAACACTCTATTGTTTTGGTCATTACTATCATTTTTTGCTAAATCACCAGCCTTGTGGAAACCATTGTTTTGAGTTAAAGAATGATACGACACTAAATACCTTAGATACATCGATTTGTGTTTGCGCATTGAAAATTTGTCACATAATTTTTAATTATGAAAATCTGCCACACAACACAAGGATCTAAGGGAACTACTGGAAGAGGGAAAATTAAGATCTCCTTTTCATAAGTCTTTTAAACTTTTCTTTTGTTATGGTAAACATGGTAGACAATATGTAAAATTTAGGTTGTGAGAAGACTTGCAATTCCTTTTGCCATACTTTTCTTAGAATTTTTGTGTGTCCTTTGTGAATCGTGACCGATTGGGGTCACTGGAGTTATTACACAAAATTGATCTAACTAACAAGGGCTATTTTCAATAAAATTGCACTATCATCAAAAACTTTTGTCTTGCAGATCACTTTGTTCTTGCTTGGTTGATTTGTATATTTAAATAGTGTTTGTTTACTTGTCAGATTTAGTTGATGGTATCATGGAATGTGACTGGTTAGGGAATTGTTTTAGTTTGGTTTTGTATACCTCGTTTGGTTAAATGAGATGACCTTAGGTCTAGGACATTGAGTCCTAGTGCATGGCCTTGAGCTCTTGTAAAGGCTAAGGATGCATATGAGAAGCCCAATCCGTCTGCGAGGCGTTGAGTTATCCGTTTGCGGGGCGTCAAGTTATCCATCTACAGGGCATTGATTTGGGCATGGTTGAGTCTCCTTGTCAGTATGAGTAGTGCACTTGAGTCCATGTGGTGCCATCCCTTCAATCACGTATGATGACATTCCATCTGATTTATACCCTAGTGTCTTATACCTTGTAGTCGTGAGTAGCACCTGATAGTATATTGTGAGCATCTCTATGTTATGAATTTGTCTTTATGCATTATTTTTCGTGTCTTCTCTGTGATTGATGTGAGTGTTGGCCATCATGTATATCCTTACTTGGTTACTTCTGTTGGGCCTTGTGGCCATCTCCGAGCATGGTGGGGTAGTCTCTTATGAGTCCACATGGTTGGGAGGTGTTGCCACCACCATTGGGGACTGGTGAATAGGGTATCAGAGCACCAGATTGGAGATGTTCTCACTCTTTGTTACCCTATCTATTTTTGTACCTATTTAGTCATTGTATCATATTCATGACTATGTTTTGTACTTGTATACCATACTCATGCCTATGCCATTGTACTTGTATATTCTTTTATGTAATTGTACTCTCTTGAGAGAGATGTAATCATGCAAATTAATGAGAAGAAATGAGATGTTTCCTATTTGGTTTATAGATTCTAGTGTGGGTATCAGATCCGCTTGTACTATGATGCTTTTGGATTCATGTTTATGTTCTGGAATGGGTTATATGAACATTTGGGTTGGTGTTTAAAAAGAATGTAGTTGTATTAATGTTTCTCTGGAGAGTGATTTAGTCCTCTCCTTTGGGTTGTGCATTCGGCCATACTTGGCCAAGAATGCTGTTGATCTATTGAATCGGCAACCATATATGTGTATGTTATCACTTGTTATTCAAAAAAAAAATTATCTTGACCTCTTTTAGCCCTTACCCTTCGGGGTCACAAGGCGGGATGTTACAAGTGTCATCATAGACTATGTCAATATCCTCTAATCTAGAATTTCTAGTCCATCTACTCCTTAGTGAAATTCCTCTTCTTTCCTACACTTGGCCTCTTCCAACAAAGCAACTCTACTAGTCTCACATATTCATACCAAGTATCTTGATGCATTCCTTGATATGTATATTGTACATGATATTCTATATGATCCCTATAAAAATTTCATAGGTTACACTAGTGCCTTTGCCACTTGAAATCTCTAGTGTGCCAGTAGTGCCTTTACTACTTGAAATCATTTGTGTTCCATTAACACCCTTGGCAATGTCTCCAATAGTCATCTAGAATGGTGTTCTTCTTATAAATCCATCCTCTAGAATTTTAGTTTGCACCAAGCTACTACCATAATATACATGGTCACTCCTCAATATATATTAACCATGGCACAAGAACTTAGTATCTTCACTCGAGATGACACCCTATGACAACTCATGTAACTTGTCTACTTTTTTGAAAAGCAATATTCTATAATTCTAGAGTCACCACTCAACTCTTATCACATTCTTATAAATATGTTTTCAACTATGAAGTTAGAACTTTGCCTTCCTAAAGCTATCGTAATCCATAGACACATTCCATGGAAAGTTGTTTCTTCAACTTAGTTACTCCTTCTATGGAACAGTTTAGAGATCACAATCCTCCAATGTATCTCCTTCTTCAGGTATCACTTCTAACTCCTAATCCTTAATGAAGAATCACATCCTCTTCTTTCAACCACACATAAGTCCTTTGGTTTTGTTCACCACCTTATTTCTTATTGGTCTTTGAGCCTTAAAATATAAACCCTAATAGGTCATTATTCTAAAGAGCATCATTTATCTACTCAAAAAATCATTTTCAAATTTTCAACATCAACAACAAACCAATATCTTTCCTTAATCAATCAAACTCCATTAATAACATCTTAGAGAGTTGATTATCTAGCCATAACTCCATTGTTCCATGGAAAAATTGCCTATTTCTTATAGGGAAACTATTCCTCGTCTTTACCTAATGTTGGTTGTGTCACCAAAAATCTATAAGCACAAAATATGCCATTATTTCCTTCACAAATCACCTTACTGTTTGGCACCTCTTTCTACTAAATACCCTTATTGTAAATGGATTTCTAATCCACGTGAACTCCCATTTTCTTTACTAGGTGATTAATTCAAAGGGTCATGCCTCCTAACGAATTCATCAACTCCTCTCTTCTCTTCCTTTTTTTCTCTAGTTTCTCCCAAAGACTCTCTAAAGTCTAATCTAGGAACTATAACTCTTACTTCTCAATTTAGATCTCTTTCACTTCTTATAATTTTCCTCAATTTAATAACATAGGTAACAGATATCTATTTTGTAGAATGGATATTTGTTTTGTAGAATGGATATCCATTACCTAGATATTTGTTGCCCAAAGAATTAGGCTTTAAGTAATAGATATCCATTTTGGGAATGGATATTCATTACCTAAAAGCTAAGAAAAGAAAAAACAATATTGTTCAATCCAACAACAGCGCCCACAGACTCTCTGCTACCAAGAAACCCATGATCTTTGCATGTAATAGTCAAAAAATATTTTTCTACACTTTTAGACACAAAATTTGATTGTTTCAATCATTAGGGTGATATTTTTTTCCTCCTAATGGGAAGCAATAGTCATTGTAAAGAAAAAGGAGTAAAGTTACATTGGAGGAAATTGAAGCAATTAAGGAAAAGGATAGAGCAAGGAAGAGGATTGTAAGACAAGGTTTGGTGGATGCTCAACAAGGTGAAGCGTCTTCTTTACCATCTATTGACATGCAAATTGAAGGTGTTAATGTTGAATATAATGAAATGTTAGATAAGAATGAAATTGACCATGATATTGCAAATGAAAATATTGTAAAATGTAATGAAACACCTATTGAGAAGAGCAATATCATTGACAAAGAAGAAAAAAAACATAGACATTTGTTTGAAGATTGTGGATATGAACCTCATGATTTTGAATTTGCATTCCATAATCCAATTGTTGATAACATTAATGAGGTTGATAACATGGATGAAAAATTAAAATTAATGTATCTCCAAATTACATAAGAAGAGAGGATGTTTGTCAAGAAGAGAATAAGCATGATGAAATTGTAAAACATCCAATCTAACATAAGAAAAATCAGTAATAATAATACAGAAAACACCTAAAACATAAGAGTCAAATGCTTCCTCTATTATTTTATTAAAGTTACTCAACTTTAGAAACCCTTTTGTACAAAGTGTGAATCTAGAAGCCCTATGTTTTCTCCTAGTCCTGCTAAAATAGAAAAAGAAAAAGAAGAACCAACCCCTTTATAATAAAAAACATAGCCTTTATAGCCTCCCAACCCATAACTGACTCATAACCAACTCATAACTACCTATTTTAGTACCTTTACAAGATATTTAAAATATTACAAAATCTCTTTAATGAGTGAGTATTTCTGACTCATTAAAATAAAAGTTTTAAATAAACTTTAATAAAATTGATTTTATAGATAAGGTTGAGTTTTCATACAATTTTTATGGTTATTTGGTTGTCAAGACATTATGTTAAACATTTTGCATGTGATGGTTGTAGATGCACTCACAAATGTCTTCCTTTACTCAAAATTATTTTCCAAAACTAATATATATTTTTTTACAATCATTTTGTGAGCTCTTGAATGTTCAGTGTGTATAATCTCCTATGTGTTTTTCCCTCTAATCACCTTCTTTCCTTGTTTTAAAGGGGCATGCATGTAACATTATCATGTTACTTTCATATTCTTCTATCTCAATACTACATTGTTCTGGATATATACTTTTACACCTCCAATAGTGTTTTCCATCATACATTTTCTCTCAGGATTTCTTTCTACACTGCACATTTGTACTCATGTATCTCATCCCCTAGATATCTCCTCCCCTAGATAATTGCAAACAGGATCTATGAGTTCCATACGGTTTCGTATAGAGGGAAGAGGGCACCATAAGAAGGAAATCAAATATTGCACTTGTGTATTTACTAGGTCTTTCATTGTCACCATCTATAGTAAGATCACTTGTCAAATATGATTCAACACTCTATGTCATAGGTTGTCTTTTCTTTCAAGAAAGTTGATTATGTTGATGAATCGATATTCCTGAATCTTATTTGATATATTTTCACAAATTTCTCTTGCAACAATCTTGGAAATAAACTTGGTTGTAGCATGGCAGTCAACACATACTCAAAGGTACTTGACAACATCTCTTGATGTTCCAAGGGCCATGTTTTAACAACCCAAATGCAATTACTAACTTCTCGTTGTTGTTGGGATTAGGTGTGTCATACACCTTGCAACTTCTAATATTTAAAATATTTATTTATTTGTATTTTGGCAATTTGTTTTTTATCACTTAGTGTCATGGAAGTTACTAAATGCAAATATGACAACTTGTAAGGTGTGTAAGAGTTGCTAAAATGGAAAGAGCTTGAAAAAGGAAATTACAATTGGAAACTTGAAAAGCAAAATTTTAGGAGATTGCAAAAGCATGATTTTAGGAGCCAAAAATGGAGTGCCATATTTGGAGAGTCAATTATGATTTGAGTAACATTCTATATTATGGTGGATTTGATTCTCCATGACTAGGCGTTGGAACTCATGGTTTTGAATTTCTATTTTGGTGGTTTCTTGTATTGGAACTCCTATAAATTGAAGGCTTGAGGAGAAGTTTGTGAGGAGAGTTTTATGTAGGGTTATGCTATCAGTTTTTCCTCCAGAAGAGCAAGATGTAAATCTCCATGTTAAGGCTTTGAGCTTGCAAGTGTATTGTAAGATGTTTGTTGTTGCAGATTAATACATTGGTTCGATGCTTTGGAGTGTGGGGTTTTTTACCCGAAAGGGTTTTCCCCACGTATATTGGTGTTTCTTCTCTTCTGTCTATTTTCTTCTTCTTTCATGTTTTTAAAGTGTTAATTTATATGTCGTTATGCTGCTGAAATTTATTTAGATCTGTAAACTACTTTATCTTTCCTCTAAGGGTTAATGTGATGGGAAATCAACAATATCTATTTCCGCTTTAAGGGCATAGTAGTATGTGCTTGCATCAAGTTATTGAATATCTGTTTAAGAACAATATAGGATGTTGTAAGGTGCATGATGGATTCTCTTTCCCTTTCAATTATTGTGAAAAAGAAACAATTATTTTACCTTCTTTCCTTCTCTTCAACACCATTAAGTTAAATGTTTTTGAATCTGGAAAATTCCCTGCTGCCTAAATTTTGCAAGCCAATTTCTCCAACTTTACATAGATCTTCTGTGTATGTGGATATGATCTGTCTCCGACACAAAAATCATGTACCATTTTATAGTCTTCAATCCAATTACATCCAAAGATCTTGTTAATTCCTCTATATTTCATCAATGTTCTGGCCATTTGAAATTCATCCTACCTGCTCACTTCCTATCTTTGAGGAATTATGTCAAACAGGTTAGTTCTCTATCCATGAGACCAAATTTCTTCAAGGCATTTTGTCAAAAAGTTGATGTTGTATCTATAATTCCACTCTTTGTATTTGTTTAAAAGTTTGTAAATCATTTGCAAGAGCAGCAACGATGTCATGGTGTAATGAGACAACATTCCTTTTAGTTTCTTTCAACAATAGCTCACGTGCTTTCTCTATAATTTACAATCTTCATAACTATCTACTAGGAGTAGGAAAAATGCCCCTCCCGTTATTCTTTGATGGATGTCCATACCCTATTCTACATCTCCCATTCTGGCATGCAGAGAAGGAGAATGCTGGTTTAAGGCATTGAGTTTTACATTTTCCAAGTGAGTTTTTATTATGTCGATTCAATAACATGTTTTGTGCATAACCTGTAATCAAGGCATTCCATGAGACACATTTCATTGAGGGATTCTTTAGAACAGTTCAGGTGCTTTGTTATTGCTCCCATTTCTGTAGGCATGTATACTAGAGAATTTCCAACTATAATCTCTGATCAAAAATCCTTCTTCTACGTGCTACTTATACCCTGCTTTGAAGCTCCCATTTTAGCACAAGCTGGGAGGATGGTCGTGAAGGTTGAGGAGTTTGGATTCATGCCTAGTAAATGCATTTGCTTGAAAGTTTATGAAACATCTTCAACAAAACTATTTTATGCTTATCTTTCCTACTTAGCAATGGTGTTCTATGAGACTAGATTTCTCTGGGGCGTTTCTTCAATCAACTCATGTTCTATGTCTATCCTTTTATATTCACATTCATGGTGATTCTAGAATAGACAGGGTATGAAAATTGTGTTGAACAGGGGTGTCGGAAGTAGAGGGTGTTTAGGAACTATTTGGACAAGAACATGAAGAGTGTTATGGCTTCGGGAGGTTCTCGATACCAAGGGAACCTCCGAATAGTTTCCACTTCCCCCAAAAACACCAACAAAAATGATTTCGGGGGCTTGAGTGTGATTAGGAACATTTTGGGGGTTAGGAGGTTTTTGGGAACATTTTGGGACTTTGGGGCTCACTAGGAACTGTCGGGGTTCTGGTAGATTAGGAATTCTTAAAATGTTAGGACTTAAGGGTAGTTTCTGGACTTTAAGACACCACAAAGGATAATGTCAAAATTTTAAAATAATTGAATATATTTTTGGACTAAAAATAATTCTGATACCATGAATTTTAAAGATTTTAAAATTCAACACACATATAAGGCCCCCAACGAAGAGTAATTTCGAGCTTATCATTTGATTTTTTGAACCAAAGAAGTGATATGGAAGTAAAATTTTAGGATTTTGACAAATGTTAAACTCGTAAATCTTCCAGTTAATTCAAAAACTTGAAAAGTGCCCGATTTCACTTCACGAAAACCTTATAAAATATGCCCAATAAGTGGACTCAAACATGATGAAGGAGAAAAATACCATAACTTTTGACTGGATTAATATTTTCTTTTAAAAAATTTCCATGTTGTGTATTATAATATCATAAAACTCCATGCCAAACCATTCCACTCTCGCTTCTATAAAACTCCTGATTTAATCGTAAGGCATTCTAAACTAAAAACTTGCCATATTATGTTAAATAGCCTTAGAAATATCCCTATAAAACGATTTATTTCTAGCCCTTATGGATTTTTAATTTAATTGTTTCCGTAAATCACCACACTAGTGATCGCTTCAAGGATTTTGACTGAAACAATGGATGATTCTCATACAAACTAACATACTTTTCAAAAGATTGATGCAATTAATTGACAAGAACTAGGCTAAATTTGACATTTCACAAATGGGTAATTACAACAAATGGTGCGGGAAACAAGTGATGCTATCATTTTGCAACTACAAGTGACTTGACAAAGGTGTTAAACACATGATGATGCTTGTTGTTTCGACATGAAAATTTTAAATTTGGTGGTGTTGAAATAAGGTTAATAGCTGGCTCTAATTAGGGACAAGGACTACAAAGGATGTAACAAGAACCTAAGGTTTCTAGTTAAGAATTAGTGGTTTATCCATTGGGCAAATAGAGTCAATTGGAACCAACACAACAGATTGGGAAACAAGCAAAAATGAGATGAGAAACAAAAGATATGCAAAAGCATAAAGATAAAATTGACATGACCAAACACCTAATTAACTTATGTACATGTTAGGTGACTTCTACCTCAAACTGGTCCAATATTATCATGTGAACCCATTGACATGCTAAGGACAATATGTGTATGTGTCGAATAATGGATGGCAACCAAGGAGTGCTTGTAAACCCAACTGCCAACTTACAACTTTTTTTATAATAGAATGCAAAAACACTCTGAATAAGATATTATGCCCAAACAACCATTCCTCATTATAGACCTCTGAATACTGTTAGATTACATTGACATCTCCTTATATAATATTAGTAAGATCCTCTTGCATAGCACTAAACATACCAATGTTGCATATTTCAATGCACTCTCGAATACCTGAATCTAAAGACATTATACCAGGAACTAGACATTCCTCCTATAAACTGTGAGATGAAGAGATACCTATAAATGTTGTTGTTAAATCCAATTTTTGGATGTCAACTTCTAAGGGCATAGGATCATTTCTAATTATAAGATTCCCTTCTTCTTTTTCTATAAGGAATTTAGAGAATTTTTTATCCATAGAAAATAAAAGATGAGAAGAAGATAATGAGTTTGTACTTCAAGAATCATCTGTTGGGCCCCTTTCATCTAAAATCGCTAGAGGATTAAGGTAGACACCTTCACCACAAAGGAAATCATCATCTGAAGCTTCTTAACACCAACTTAGGATATAGACATTATGAGGATGCAAATCATTATCAATTTCACTATATTTAGTCATTCGGTTGTCCAAATTTTCATTTCTTCCTTTGTTGTTATGTATTTCACATGATGAATTAGCATAATAATATACAAGAAGTTGACATTAAAGCTACTAGAGTTTGCAGAGTGATATATTCAAAATGAAAAGATTCAAAAATTAGACAATCTATTACGTCTGCTTGCAACATTTCTACTTTATGATTTTCTTCAAGAAATTTGAAAGTCTCATATTAAAGATTCATGTGTGGAAAAATATGGATGTTTGATGGTTTGTCTTTTGTCACCTTGAGTTGATCGTTAATTTCTCTATCAACTATATAACTCACTGAATGTTCATCAATATCCTCAAAGGTAAATACTTTCATTTCTATAGAAAGAGAAGGCATCTATGAGGGTTCACTTGTACTTGCATCTCTACTATTCATGGAGGTGAAAGATTGTCCAATAGTTGTTGTTTCTAAAGTAGAAAAAGTTACTACACTTGCTAATTAAACGCAATTGTGTCGTGCATGTGTTGTGTGCATTGATTAGCATGTGTGCCATATTTTGCCTTATATACTGGTTGTATCATGAGTTGCCACATGTGTGTTGTGTGCATTAATTGGCTTGAGTGTAGCCATGTATTCCTTGGATTTCTGTGAGATGCCTTTATAGGGGTGTTACCATGATCTTCTTCTCTGTATCTCGAGGGTTGAATAGAATGGTATAAACATCTATTGTGCTCATCAATGGTAATATGGTAGGGAGGTGGGTAAAATCTCCCCATTGGTCCTATCAAGATGATATTTCAGGAGATGGATGGTTCCTTGTTCGTTCTTGGCATTTTGAGTATGTTGTACTATGTGCCTATTGGAGCACCTTGTATTGTTTAGGGACTATAGTACCCAAGAAGGACTACACCAGCCAAAGAGGACTCTAGTGCCCCCAAGAGGACTACACAACCAAGGAAGGACACTATCACCTAGAGGGGACATTAGAGAAAAGTGTTAGAGTCCTAGAAAAGTGTTAGAGTCCCAATTTCGCATTGTAGACTTGTCTTGCACTATACTCCTGAAGCCTTTAGACAATGATCATTAAAACTGACATTTTATGGAGAAACTTTCTATACGAAAGATGTTCCCCTTGGTCCCTTGAGTCTTCCTATGTGTTCATATTGATTGAACATGATGTATTTTTGGAGTGATGACCATTTTTCTTGGAGTGATGACCATTTTTTCTTAGGAACCATGTTTCATGCTGTGTTGACTAGCGGTCATTATTTTTGGTGAAGGTCATGGTTCCCCTAGTGGATCCCTGTTGGTGTATAAACACTTATCCTAAGTTGTTTATACTAACTTAATCATAGTTAGGTGAATTATACACATGCTACTTTGACTTTGTCTAAGTTGTTAGTTGTTTAGGAGATGTGTCAACTCAATAGACACCTTGCACTATTCTCATGGATAGTTGTGCTATTCTCGTGGATGGGTACTTGCCACCTATCCCTGTATTATGGAGAACTAGGTATCCAATCTCTCCTATTTATACCTTCTCATTTGTCAACACATTTGTTCGATTTCACTTGCAATCTTGTGCTTGTTTGTGTTTCCACGATCTTGGCAGTTTCTACATGGTATCAGAGCCATAGTGGTCAGCTTCAAGTCATTTTGTTTGCTATGCAAATCACTTCCATTGACGTCAAGTTTTCAAAACTGTGAGGTTTCGTTTGTATTCTACTTTGTTATTATCTAACATTGTTTGATGTTGTGTGTTGTGGAGGTGAATACATCCACAAAAGGCATTGTTTTGTGACACCACAGAAAGGCCTTTCAATGGCATCAAAATGCCCTTTGAAGGGCTTGACAGAGACTACAAAGGCAAGGTTATAGTGGCTTGAGCCATAAAGTCTACCTCACATTGGAGGAGGAGCCACCATACAACATCCCTGAGAGCCTGTGATGCCTCATAAGAGGCCACAACACATCATAGGTGGGAGTTGCATCTACTCGGTGCCCTCAATGCAATATTGAGAACCCTCATTTGACTCTCATAGAGGCCAACTTTGCCTCTCTCATAGAGGCTGACTCCTCCCATGGCACGGGACCTGAAATCTGATGCAACACCTAAAATATGGCTATCAAAATAAAACCCCTGTTTCATGTCACTATTCACATGAAATAAGAAACTTGAGGGGGGGTGAGGTCATCAAAGAGGACGGGACACAAATTTTAAATCCTTAGCCCTTGGTCGTATGGGATATTAAGCTCTTGGTCATACCCAACCAAAGGGGTAAAGTTTTGCCTCTCTATCAAGTTTTTTTTCTCTCATATCAAATTGTATGTAATTTTTTTCCAGTGCATTGGAAAATGTTTTAGAAGGTGTTTTTTTTGTGAATGCAAAAATTTCAAAGGCCTATAACTTTTGCATAACAACTCGAAATTGAGTCATTCCTTTTGCAAAAGCGGTTATTTTTCTGTCATCATTCTATCTAGCCTAATATCACACTAAAATTATAAAGTGCCTGATTAGGCTATTTGTGCACAATTTGGGGAGGGGGAACACATAATCAAGGAGGAATAGAACCAAGAAAAGGTGTAAAGTGATCTTAATGCACAAAATTATAAAGTGCCACTTTAAGGGGGGTATCAAGAAAGAGTGCTCTAAAACACTCAAACTAAAGTGCCACCTTAACTTAAAAACTAAGCATTAAGGAGTCTAAATTGCACCACTTCACCACTCAAAAGGGTAAAATGGAAATTCAATGGCACCATCAAAAATAGAAGTCAATAGATGGGTCCTTAGTTTAGTAGTGGGTTATCACATGTCACCTTTCATTGAATTGTTTATCAAAATTAAACCATGCAATACCTACAAAATACTAATGGATCAAGTCTACTACAACATTCTTGGCAAGAGAATTGTCAAATTGGGAAATGGATTTGTTCACAATGTCTATTTCATTCCTAATTTATTCAAAAATTACCTCTCATTGTATGCACTCATAGATTCTGAAAAGATAGTTGAGTTCACAGCTACATCAGCCCTCATTTGAGAATCCAAAGATCAAAAACTTGTTGCAATAGGCAAGGTTTTTCACTTTGATTGCAGCTTCATCTTTTCGCATTTCACATCCGGTGAAGAAGATAATCAAGATGCAACTTCAGAGCCAAGTGTCAACTCACAACTCAGCTCAGTTGCTTCCATATAGCAGGTTGATTGAAATCCACTGCCATCTTTGTTTGTAAATACACTCATGTAGTGTCATGTAATTGAAATTGTGAAGGGAATTTAGAAATTGTACTCACACTGATCTATAAAGTGTAATGGGGGGTTGTAACAATCACATCTTGAATCACACAAATTCTCATCTCATTCGTATGTGTGTCCAATGCACATGCTTGTCTTCAGTTGTTCAAAATATTTCTTGGACCTACTTCTTGGTCTTCATCCTTTGATCACTACCAACTTCAATTAGTTTTCTCAATTCTCTTGGAATTAAGAGAATGGTAGAGTTTACTACTATGACATGCTTCAGGAGTTCCTCATACCTACAATGGAGTCTACATCAACATCATCATCTTTTGGGGGGGCTATCTAAGCCTTTCCTTCTTTTTCTCTCTTTTTGGAGGAAAGTTTTTTCCCACTAGGTTTTCTTTCTTTCTCCACTTTTTGAGAGATGCATTTGTACATGGGTACCTCATTAGTCTCATAGCCAGGACCCATCAAGATTTCGTTAACTCACCTTAGCTATGTTTAAGGGGGTGTTGGTGTATAAACACTTATCTTAAGTTGTATATACTATCTTAATCATAGTTAGGCAAATTCCACACATGCTACTTTGACTTTGTCTAAGTTGTTAGTCATTTAAGAGATGTGTCAACTCAATGGACACCTCACGCTATTCTCATGGATGGTTACTCGCCACCTATCTCTGTATTGAGTAGGTTGTTCCTTGTGCTTGGAGGTTGTGTTGTGTCATGAGGGGATGGATTTGAGATGGTTTCCACCCTCACTCTATTCCATGTGGTTTCAAGAGTGTGAGGTTGTGGATTTGAATCTAACCTTCGTTGTGGAGCAAGTTCCATTCTTTCATAGATTTATCATGGTGGCCTTGTCACATGATTGGTTAATCTTTCACTTGTGTCTTGTTGGTGTGTTTAGACCCTAAGTGGTCACCGTGGTTGTTGCACGTCATGTTTTGGAGTGTCATTGTAGGACATTGGACCAATTCTAGTGCATGATTGTGTAACTGGGACATGTGCAAATTATATTGCAAGAAGTTTGTTCATCCTATTTTTGTCCATTAATGTCTTGGTGTAAAATCTTGGACATTACACATTATATACACATAGAGTTGTATTGGAACTTTAAAATTACTATAGTATTAGAATAATATAGCTTAAAAAATAGTCTTGTGCTAAACTGGCCCAATTAGTGTATTGAAAAATAAATTAGGTAACTTGCTATATTAAAACCATGAATTAAAGCAATTTAGTAAGCAACATATAATAAAATAATAATTCAAATTTGCAAAAAAATTTATACTTTTGTCATTTTTCTTTGTATTGAAGAAAAAAATATAATAAATAAGAAAAAATAGTTAGAAGGGTTGTACATCCAAATTAAATTACAAAATAATAATTACAAGATGCTAGCAAAAAGACAACTATATACACCAAGGGTTGTAGTGCAGCTACAGTCCCTACCTTAAATTGAAAAAATAAATAAATTATAAAAGTAGTTTATTTTGAAATTAACCTGACATTGAAACACCTAAAAATTGAGCTTTATATAATTTATGATTGACAATTTATGAATATTTGAAGAACAAATGAGTAATCTTCTTGTTCTGGGATGATTTGCATTTCATATATGCATGACTTTTTAATAATAAGCTTAGTATGTTATTTGTTGAATGGAGAAGATACTGAATGGAGAAGATATTGAATGGAGAAGATAGTGGATGTTGGTATTTGCAAATATTTATTTCAATATAAGATAAGAAAATAGAGCTTTGGGATGTATTATCTAGAAATTGTATTCCATATGAACATGGCACTACCTAATTTACACAACATTTTAAAATAATGTGTATAAAAGAAAGAAAAGTTCAAGGTAAATTGCACTTGAATTATAAATAAAAGAGCCATAACCACATGCATTAGTATAATGGGAATTCACTCTTTCATTTTTGAACTAGATGTAGCTATGAAATAGTAAATGAGACCCAACCCTTCCTTTTGGTTCTAATCTATAACAATTTCCTTTGTAGGAGACAACCATATGTACCATTATCAACTTGGTTACCCATATCTCTATTTAGCAAGTCATTATAATACCTCAGAAACATCCCCACTTCTAAATTGAAACCATACCTTTGTAATTTGAAACAAAATGGATTACTATGGAAAGAAAAAATAAAATCTTGAAGGGCATTGTACATGGAACTTTCTTTGAGTTGATTGTCCAATGTTAACCACATGCACCCACATGCAAGAGAATTAATAATATAGGATACCTTTGCAACCTTAAAATATTAATGTTCAAACTAATCTCAGGAGTAACATTACTATTTCTCACAAAACTAAACAAACTTAATATAAACAATGTCCAAGATGCTATAATGTCAACTACCTTAAAACTGAATAGTTCATGAATCATGATATGACATGCTTTATATGAGTAACTTAAAAAGTAAACAACACCTTAAGGGGCTTGATAAAATATCTTTAGATTGCAAATTACCTCAAACATTTAAGTAATTACAAAAGCTTGAATTAGGTATGCTCATGCCACCACCTTTTAGACCACCAAAATTCTATTTTGAGTGTTTGAGATGTACCATCATGGTTAGTATTAGGAACAAATTTATCCTACCCATTGAGTGATCCAATAATCACAACTTTATCTATCTCAATGGATACTTTTCCCAAAAAAGGAACCTTGATAATATAAAATATTATAGTGAGAATCTAAGTAGCTACAAATTCTTGTAAATTATCTTTGACGAAATGAGGTTGAAACAAATTTCAATACAATACAATCAGCAACTTGCTTTTCCAAAGGTGTTCCTGGCCATATAAGATATTTATAATTTTTGACCCTTGGGAGGCATATCAAAGGTGCACAAAAGACTGTGCTTTCATTCTAGAGAAATGCTGCGAGTTAAACCTTGCACTTTTTCACCAACCAGATAAACCAATGTTTAATATCACAAACTCATAGATTGTCCCTCTAAACTCACATTCTCAAAAGCATGTGGTATTCCCATTCATCAAAATTCATCAAAAGTAGAGGATTGACAAATAGCACTAATCATATATGCATTCCCATTTGACACCAAAAAAGATTATGGACATCTTAATAGTTAGATCTTAATAGAAAGGTAGAAAGTAGTGAATGATGTCAGAATTTTGCAAATTCCCTACAACTCACTTTGACTTTCCATGGAGGACCATTACCACATGTCAATTTATAGAATGAATTGGTGCTTCATATAGATTCCTTCAAGTTATATCCATGTTCAATTGGTTCAAATCTAATAAATTTTAGCATTTTAAAAATCCATAGAAAATGTAAACCAAGTGCACGTTACGAGAGCTCTTTGTCTGCTCCTCTCTTCTCTTGTGAGATAAGAGAAGTAGATAATCAAATGATTTCCAGAATTACAAAGAGAAATTAACAGTAAAAAATGTCTTATTACATGGAGTTTGAGTCATATGAGAAAACCAGCGATTGGAATTGAGAAATTTTGAACGGACAACATAAAAAGCAAATAGAGGAGATAAGATGAGAAACGAAGACATTTTAAGACAACTGCAACTCCAAAGTTAGCAGTACTTCTCAGCGTGATCAGACCCTGTAAACAAAACGAGGAACAAATAAATGAATATATATTATGGAGAAGAAGAGACAAAGAGGAAATTAGCTACCAACTTACTGCTCAAACTCAACGAAAACTTTCCCAGCCTCAGGAACGGCAATCCTGGCGAATGCCTCTTGAGATAAAACGATGGTGGCAGCGCATCCGGGCGGGCAAAAATCAACAATCTCCACGACGGTGGATCCGCTCTTGCAAGGCTTGGGAACGCCATCATTTGTTCCCTTGATGCACCTCACTTTGTACAGTCTTCCGCAGACGGCTCCGTCCTCCCACAATGCATCGCTTGCTGCCGCGAAAAGATTTCCGGCTGGAAATTGTGAGGTGTCGTTTTTATAGCATGCCGAGGCTGCCAGCGTCAGTGCAATCAATCAGTATAGCATTCTTCACAAAATGGCAAAATACCCATTCACAATTCAGAAAACAGTATACTTACGGACATATGGAGGAGTGTAAAATGCGGCTGTTTGCCGCTCAGCCTCAGCCATAGAGCAATAGCAGCTCCAAATAAAACCCACTGTAAACACAACTTGCCAAATGCTACGAGCAACTCCACCCGCCATTCTCTCTCAATTCTCTTACTCAAGAATATCAAGAGAGATGCAATTTGTTTCTGAATGTTAAGTAATGCAGCCTCGTATATATAGAATACACTCATAACTTGCCCTCTATCGCCGATCTCGTCGATGTTGCCGTCTATTTTGTCCATGCCGGCTATTTTATGGAGCTCTCTTTGTCATGTCATGTCATGCGGCACATTTTGTGAATTCCTCAAAGCTACTTATAATAACAAATAGTTTTGCATTTAGAATAAAAATCAATCATTTATATAATAAAAAAATAGAAAATGGTGATGATAATGATGAGTTTTAACTTTCCTTATATCCGTTAACGGCTATTCATCAATAATCAGTTAACTTCTAGAATTCATAGATATCTTAACGGCTATTCATTGATATGTAATAAACCTAGATATAGCCATGAATGATTCACCAACATTAATTTATTTTTACTTATGTGCCGATCCAAATCAACATACATAAGGCAACAAATTGATGTTTTTTTATAAATATGGATGCCATATGCATTCAATATCCATTATACAATTGTGTACATGCTCACATATGTGTCTACAATGCTTACACATTAGATTTTACATCCCTTTGATGCCATTGCTAACATATGATCTTTCCAATTGACAAAGTCTGAAGACAATGGTCTACTAGAGAAGTGTGTTGATTCTTTAGATTGCATATGAATGAAATTTACCTACTTGTTGTCATAAACAACAACCATGCTTGTGATTAGCTAAACATCTTAGTTATATGTAAAACACAATTTTGTGCATACCATGTAATAATTTTTAGTCCATGAGACAACTTTTAGGGGTATTTTATCAAATAGTTCATGTTCCTTGTCTATGCTTCTAGATTTTGCGTACACGTCTACCAAGGCACTAGCAACTACAATATCTGAGAAAATACTTGCTAGAAATTAGAGCCAAGATCACTATGTAAAATGCAAGTATCAAATCTTGAGTAGTTTGATTGTGCAAAAGACAAATACATATAGAAGATCAAAGGTAGTTAGTAGTTGAGAGAAAGACTCAACAACTAAGACTGGTCATCAAGTTGACTCCCTACAAACTAGCTTGAGTGGCTAGTTTAGTGGGAGACTTGATGACTTCTCAACTAACCTCCAAACAACCTTGACATTTGTCAAGATTATACAATGACTCACCTAAGTAGGATTAAACGTATGTGTATAATATATATTAAATATATATACCCTAACACCCCCCACCATTAAGCATAGCTTAGGTGGGCATAAAAGAAATGGGTCTCGGCTACAAAGCTTGGTGAGGTACCCAAGTACAATGCAGTCTCTCATAAATAGAGAAAGGTAGAAAATGCTGTGGGAAAAAAACTACCCTCCAAAAGAGAGAAATTATACAGGTGAAGAAGTACTACTTCTTTCACTAAGTACAATAAAAGATTCCCCCCATAGGAGAGAAAATGATAGAAGGTCTATGAGACCCCCCCATAATACATGTCCTACTACATTGATGTTGAATAGTCGACAAAGGATGCAGATGTAGATCCAAGAATTCCAAACAATGTTCATTCCCTTAGGAAGAAAATAAACCACCTGAAGATGTAGGATATCTTCCCATGCGAGAAGATGTATGTATGATCTTGAATAATGCTGAAGCTGATTCAATAATGTTGATGCCCATGTCGATGCCGAAGGATGCCATAATCAAATTAGGTGCATGTGCAATAGATGAGGATGATGACAATCCAGAACCATGTGTAGGATGATGTAGAGCATGAATATCTAAAGAGTACAATGGAGATATAGCTTCATCGAAACTGTCATCAAAGAGAAGACTGATGTACTCAATGTGTGCTTCCATGTCAGCAATGTGGGACTCTACAAACAGACAAGTGATGTCAGGTAGAAATGTGTCCCAATCAGCAATGCTAGGAAGACTGATATCCTGTTGCAAAGAAGCATTGGAAGCTTTCAAAAAAGTGACACTGGAATTTGATGAGGCAACAGTAGGAGTGATGACTTCTTCTATGTCACAAGAACATTCTGTTTCTATATCATGATTAGGAATGTGAGTTGTGATCAAAGCAGGATCATCTAGGAATGGAGAAACATTTGAGTCTCCATATATCTCCCAAATTTTGATCCATAATGCATGTGGACAGTCAATATCCATGATGGCATACCAAATGACATCTGGAATATGTAAAATAAGTAATCTAACAATGTGATCATGATGATTAAACCATTTAGCCTTCTGAGATTGTTTACCAGGTTCAAGGATAAGTCCATACAGATGGGGTATGAGATTAATGATCCTGGGATGTTTTAGGATGCCTTCACACCAGGACTTATAGTTTCCCTTGTTTAGGTTGATTACAGAAGAGTTTTATATCCTATGATTAGAACAAGTTAATTCGTTTAGATAAAAGAAAGTCAACACATTAGAAAACCCAGATGAGGTGACCCCCCTAATTTTGGCACTTTAAAAAGTTCTTAGTGTTTTTTAGACAATTAAAATGTCTATACTAACACTGACATTTGTTAAATAACCTCTATATAACCCCTATTGTGTATTTATTTTATATTTATATATAATTTCTTTTAGCATACCTAAAATAAACTTGCAAAATAAAATAAAAAATACACTTTGAATGCCCAAAATTAAAAATCCCTAGTTAGGGCATGGGCAAATTAGTGCTTAATGCCAAACAATATGATAGTCTAGGAAATAAAAAATACGGGAGAAGAGAGGTCAAAGCCCAAAATAGGGAAAGAAGGGTTTTCCAAATGCCCAAAAAATAGGGCACGCTGCTTGCAGGGGCGGCCAAGAGTGTTATGACGGCTGCAACGTCTCTTCCTCTTGCTTCCTTAAGGCGTCAAAGGCTCTCAACCTCTATGTTGCCAAAGGCCTATGAAGCCAAAATCGACCTTCTCTTCCCACTGCCGTGTTTGACCTCTTGTGCAACGTTAGAGAAGAAGTGCGAGGAAGAATGGGGTCTGCCTACACAATGACGTCGGCCTGTGTGAAGAGAATAGAGCAGAAACGGCTCTGTAGGCCTGTGTGAAGAGAATAGAGCAATGTCGCCTTCCCAACAGGTTCCTTCTCCACAGCAGTGCAGTCTTCTCTTCACGGTTTTTGAAGTCCTTCACCCAGATCAAACAAACCAACAAATTGACTTAAAAAAAACAAGCAAACTAATATAGTTTGAGCTCTGATACCATGTCAGAAATTAGAGCCAAGATCACTATGTAAAATGCAAGTATCAAATCTTGAGTAGTTTGATTGTGCAAAAGACGAATACATATAGGAGATCAAAGGTAGTTAGTAGTTGAGAGAAAGACTCAACAACTAAGACTGGTCATCAAGTTGACTCCCTACAAACTAGCTTGAGTGGCTAGTATAGTGGGAGACTTGATGACTCCTTAACTAACCTCCTAACAACCTTGACATTTGTCAAGATTGTACGACTCACCTAAGTAGGATTAAACTTATGTGTAAAATATATATTAAATATATGCACACTAACAATACTCTTCCAAAGCCGCATTCCCATAAGGAAAGAAAGGAACCAAGTTCAAGTCCACCTAATATATATAAATATGGAACAACCAAAAGATGAAGTATCACAATCAACTTAATACACCTATAGGTGAGCATAACTTATCTCAAAAATCTTGTTGGAGTTGAAGTATTCCCACATATTAAAATGGTGAGCCTTTTAGAACTTCAGTTTCCTTGAACATCAATAAAGTTTAAAAATTTTCATTGGTTTATGTTTACAACAACAAAAGTTACATGGATTATGCAAGCCATTACATAATCACAGGTGGAATTAACTTCTTTGAACCATAGTTTTGATTGTTTTTCTTTAAACATGCACATTAATTATTGATTGATTTTTAGTTGATTCAAATGCACTAAGATGGATGTGTGATAAAATATGTTAGATTTATTATTTGATTTCAATAGATAGATGCAAATGTGAATACTCTTGTGATTATCCATGTCCTCTCTAAGATGATTTTAATGATGTGACTAATGCAAATGAATGTTTATTTATACATAAATGTAACATCAAATCGTGAATTCTTGTGCATAGCTAGATAGAGATCAAAGTATAAAATGAGGCCAGTAAATGCCTAATTTTAATTTACATTTAATAAGATCAAGATTATGGTTGTGAGGATGACCTCTCACATGCAAACATGACCTAGGTCAGATACCCAAGTTGGCTCAATGCTTGAGAGGATTGGATTATGGATTGATATAGGTTTGATAATCAAAATCAGATAGATAAGCCAATTGTGCCAAGATTGTATGCACACAAGCATAGGGATAAGCAATGAGCAGAGGCCTAGGTGCTAGTAAAATTAAGTATGTGAGCTTGACATTGCATAAAGAAATTATCCCAAACTAGGAACAAAACTAATATGAAGATGCATCAAGGATGCATTTTTCATGATTACACTAAAATATTATTATATTAGAAAGTGCATTCTCATGACTTATTTGGTGTGATTGGGACAACCTATTTATCATTTATGAAGTTGAATATTACTAAGAGGTCTAGAACTACTCTCATCTTGAAGCTAGCGCCACAATACTTTTCAATACAACCCTCTTCAAAAATATATCTTAAATAAAGGTAAATGGTTTTGACAAGGAACACTAACAACAAATGGATTAGGTTGCATGATGTGACCAAATTCAGGACTAAGCCACACAATTTAATTTTGTCTACATCAACATTGGTCCTAACAGAGAGCTCTATTATAACATTCTAATCTCTCAATAACATTATAATTTCTAAGTCAAATTATCTATCATCTTGAAGCTAGCCCCACTATACTTTTTAGTACCACCCTCTTAAAAAATAAATCTTAAGTAAAGGTGAATGATTTTGAAAGAGAGCACTAGCAACAAATGGATTAGGTTGCATGATGTGACCAAATTTAGGACTAAGCCATACAACTTAACTTTTTTTGCATCCACCTTGATCCTAATAGAGTTATGTTATAACCTTCTAATCTCTCATCAACATTCTAATTTCTAATTCAAATTACTTATCAAAACATATGAACAAACTAACTAGAAAATCAAATCAACACATTGTAAAACAAATAAAACATTTTTACTCAACTCTTATATTTAAATTAAATTAAATTTATTTATATTCTTTAATTATTTTAGTTAAATTTAGATCACATTATGTTTATTTTTGTAACATAATACTTCAAATCAATCTCATGAAATTGAGTTGAAATATCTCATGCCAATTGCATATCACCTATGTTAAAATGGGTGAAACACCATTTCTAATGGAAATGGCTGCATCTAAGCATTTTGTTATGTTTTTCTCAATGGACAACATTGCTACATCTCATCTTAGAAATGATTGCATTTCTCCTATATTTTCTCCATTAAATCTGCATTTTAAGTTTTCTTCCAAAATAAAATTTCCATAAAACTATGTTTCATCTTATCTTAGAAATGGTTAGAAATGGTTGCATTTCCCTATATTTTTCTATTAAATCTATATTTTAAGTTTTCTTCCAAACTAAAATTTCCATAAAACTATGTTTAAATAATTTTTCTTAAAAAGATCTTTAATAAATATCCATACAATAAAATTTTAGTGGCTTTAACAATTTTTTCTTTAAAAAAAAATTTACTTACTTTTTTAATATAACATTATCTATGTGGTCACACAATTATATACGTTGGAAACTGGTTAAAATAGTTGCACACATGAAATCCAATTTTTTTTCTATGTGGTCCACCCACAATCAAAATTTAGCTGCTATAACTAGCATAGAATTTCTCTGTTCTGAGTCCACTGCAAAACATGAAGATGATATGGGTTTTGGTTTTTACACTTTTATGCTATCAAGCAAAATCGGCTCATGCTAGTAGGAAAATTTTAGGATTCAATGGGCTTGGTCAGACGCCTGAGATGGGGTATAATGTTTGTCAACTGAAAATACACTGGAATAGTGAAATTTATCATTTGTTGATGCATATATAAACTCTGATACAATGATTGATGTGTTTCTTTTCTTTGTTTAGATGGAACAATTATATTCATTTCCCTTTCGGGGTTGATGAAACTATTATTCGTGAAACAGGTATTATTTATACTTTGATTCTCAATAACAGTGTTCTGAACTTCTTGCCATGAGAAGATTGAGTTGAAATCTAAAACAATAGAATGTTATAATAGTTTTTGCATTTGAACCATTTTCATGTGGGCTTCTTTTGTTAGTGGTAGCAGACTACAATTGGTGGTGAATACTTTAGTAGGACATTTTAATTTACTACATTCATTTTGAAAGAAATAGTTATATTGATCCGTGTGCATTATACAGCTGATGGAATGGTATCCACTGGATTATCCAAGCTGGGATATGAGTATGTGAATATAGGTCAGATATACAACCTTATCTATTAGCTGTATATATGTTTCATTGATAAATTAGCCGTTACTAATATTAATCTCGTTGTGTCAATTAAGATGACCGTTGGGCCAACCTGAAGAGAGACTCTCAGGTGCATTACATGCATAATTAAGAATTGATAGTTACTAGAACTACATTTGTACTTTTTGATGTAATGAAACTCAAACCCTTCTTTCTGGTCAGGGTTCTACATTTCCTTCGGGCATAAATGCCTTGGCAGACTATGTTCATTCTAAGGGACTTAAGCTTGGAATATATTCAGATACTGGGTAAAGCCCTAACAGATCTAGGTTAACAATTATATAACTTTGCAATTTTTTTGAAATTAGAAAGACTGCGAACCACGATTTTCAGTAATTAAATGTGGTCAGTAAACACTGAACAGATCTATATTTAAAACAAAAAATTTAGACTTGCATGATTGATAAGCTCTTCTCCTTAAACATTATACATGTAATTTGTGCGTTCATAATGGCATTGATTTTGCACGATTGATAAGCTTTCCTCTTAAACATTATACTTGTATTTGTGCATTCTACTTAAACATCATCTATTTCAATGGTCAAACAGTCAATAGCAATTTTACACCTTACCCACATCAAAAAGTGGTAAATATTTGTTCTATTTTTATTGGTCAAAATTGATATTTGACTATTGAAGTGGATGATGTTTAAGAATGGCCGTATTTGTGCATTCATATTGACATTGTTTTTGTTTTTTCAGATACATAACATGTGCTGAAACCATGTCAGGCTCTCTTGGGTATGAAGAGCAAGATGTTGAAACTTTTGCTTTATGGGTAACATGCCACTACATTATCTCACCTAGCAAGAGGATGCTAAGCCAATTATTTTCCCCCTTTTATATAAATGCTAAGGGAAAAATCCATTGAACAATGAATAAACAGGTAGTAGGCTACTTGAAATATGATAATTGCCACAATGGGGAAATAGATCCTAAAGAGAGGTAAATGCAATCTCTACACTAGTTGATGGATGTGTAGGTTTGTGTTTGATATTTAGAGTTGTAAAATATGTTTGAGAACATCAGGTACCAAAAAATGAGCGAAGCACTCAGCAAGGCAGGCCACCCTATTTTCTATTCAATGTGTGAATGGTAAGAAGCATTTCTTTATTCATATAGGAATGTATGTTCTACCTTTAAAGAAGATATCAAGGCATTCATGGTCTTTGTTCTACTATGGATGTAAACTAATTTAGGGGCCAAGCGAACCCTACAACTTGGGCTCCTAAGATTACAAATAGTTGGAGAACTACATGAGATATAGAAGACAATTGGGAAAAGTAGGAAAAATAATTGAAAGGTCATTGTTATACTTTATAAAATAAAAGATTTGATTGTAGAGAAGACATAATTGGTGCATGAGCACCTAACACAAGGTGGCCTCCGTGAGGCATTTAAGTCATGTTTGGCTTTGAAATCATGTTTTGAGTTGTAATAAGGTCTATTTGACCAATGCATGTAATTTCTGTTAGTATCTAGGTTCATATTGTAAGTCCCAAGGACCATTGTCAATTTGTAATCACAAAGGTTGTTAGGCAGTTGGAGGTTGTTAGACGATTGTCTCCCAGCCGCTTGGATTGGTCTCCTAGCCGCTTGGAGTCAGTTCAGTACTACTCAGGGTGAGTTGATAAAATGCCTAGAGGAATGAACCAAATGATCAGAAAGAAGTGTGATTTGCAATTGTAAAATAGAGCATCTATGTGTGTACATTTCTGAAAGGCATAATAAACAAAGTTCTGTTCTGTGCATCTTTCTATCATTCTGGATTCGCCAGGTTTTCTCTGTATAAATCAAATTTCTATTTTGTGGCCGAGATGGATTCTTAGTCCATTCCACCAATTAGATTTCTTTGAAATCGGTGGAATGGCTGTATAGTTCTTTCATTTTTTTGTTTTGTTCGTTTGGGTTTTGTGTCTGCAGGATCGCGTACAATGGTGCTAAGAGATCCTAGCATCATCATGTGCTAGGTTGGTGGGGGAAAAGATCTGTGTAGTTGTGAAGTTATAAAGGGTCGAGACCATCAGAGGAGAATCGACAGTTAAGTCGAAGGTGCTTTGTATGACTGACATAGGAAGTCGGGTGAAGATCTGTTGAAACGTCTTTTAGAAACAAATCCTTTTTCAAATGCATTGATTTACCTCTGATCACCAGTGATTTGCCTAATCATGCTTTAGATGACTGGTTGTGAACAGTTAATTTATGCATCAGAAGGACTAGAGGTGTCAGAGGGAGAAGTCTGAAAGCTTTTGATATTGGAAATCTGGCCAATAGTGTATCAGTATACCAAGAAAGTCAAAGGTCAGTCCTACCGAATGCATATCCTGAATGCATGTTGAGAATGTATCTTGGAATGTACATTGCGCATATACATTGCGTTAGATACAAGAGGTGACCGGTAGTAGTGGTAAAGAGAACTGGGGATCGCAAGTCAATGAAAGCATATAAGTTGTTCCATCGGTGTATCGGAAGCACAAGCAGGGAGCTTGCCGATGAGAATAGTCTTGCTGATAGGCGAGTAATATGAAGAACATCTGTCGGGGAGTGTTGAGTGTCGGGGAGATAAAAAGCAAGGTGGCCGATGGGGAATGTTTGGCTGATAAGGAGTAGATCACCAAGACATGGACCATCCTCTCACCGATTAGTTTGTGAGATAAAGTTTTGGCTCCTCATCATATTGGTATCAGAGCTAGCGAAAGTTCTGGGCGGAGGTGTTGTATTTGATTTCTATCACTGACAAAGCCGATGAATCCTATTCCTATAGTGTGTGGGCAGACGATGATGAGGTCTATCAAGACCATTCGCCAATAGAGGTTTAGCTGGAAGAGGGTGCAGAGTGAGGCCACTGCGAGAGAGAGTGGTAGTGCATCTCTAGGATCTGTTATTGGATAGCATGTAGGATGGACAGCTGATTGAGAATTGTGTTGTAGTGGAATTAAGGATTTGTAGAAGTGTTAGCATTGTCTGTGAATGTTTATGTTAGACAGAGAAATTGAAGGAGAGGCTAGTGATATGCCTCCAAAGGGGATGACCACCAAAGTGGTCAAGAAATTTCAAGAGATGGAATAGATGATAAAAAATGGAGTCAAGGAAGTACTCCAAGCAGAATTGAAGGTAATGAAGATAGGTAAAAGGGTAGATGAAGATTTAGATGAAGAAGAAGAGAAAGAGGAAGAAGCAGAGGAACAAGAAGAGGCAAAGATACTGGCTGAACAAAAGCAATTTCTGGAAGCCATCAAGGTAATTGGCAAGGACTCTTTAGAAGCTCAGATAGATATCCCCATGTTCAGTGGAAAGATGAATGCTGATGAAGTCGTGGAGTGGATTGAGGCTCTAAACAACTACTTCGAATACAAGGAAGTTCCTGACAGTAAGAAAGTTAAGTTTGCAAAAACTAAACTCAAAGGTGCTGCCTTTACATGGTGGAATTACACCCAAGGAGAAATGGTAAAGAATGGGAAGAGTATGATATCTTCGTGGAGCAGAATGCTGGAGAAGATCAAGTCCCAATTCCTTCCATCTGACTATGAGGTGCAAATTTACAGGTAAATGCAGAATCTTAAGCAAAAAGATATGGATGTGGCTACTTACACCGAGGAATTTCACAAATACACTCTTCGTTGTGGGTATATGGAGGATGAAAAAGCCAAGGTAGCAAGGTATTTAAATGGTCTGAGGTTCAATATTCAAGATGAGATAAGTTTGTTTACCCCTAAAACTGTGGAAAAAGGCTTTCAAGTAGCATTAAGAGCTGAAGAGGAAAGGTGAGCAACAGAGTAGAGGAAGAGGTGACAGAAATTTTAGAGGCAGTTTTGGAGGAAGAAGTCCTAACTAGAGGCCTAGTGGTGAGTCTAACCAAAAAGAGCAAGTTGGGGACTCAAGTAGCAGAGGAGGCTACTAAGGAAGAAGGCCAAATGAAAGAGGTGGGACAAATGGATCAGGTAGGGAATCCAAGTTCTCCAACATGAGATGTTATAACTGTAATTAGATAGGGCACTCAGCCTATAAGTGTCCAGAGAAGGCCTCAACTTCTCATGGTAATGAGAGAAGAACCACATTGACTCAAGAGGATACAGGGAGTGTGACATCTCCTAAAGTGCAATTGGCATCAGAAACGGGAGAAAGTCTGATGATCAAGAGGATGTTGCTCAAAGCACCAGTGAAGACTGAACCATCACATAGGAGAGCTCTTTTGAGGATCAATTGCAAAAGCAAAGGTAAAATATGCAAGGTAGTCACAGATTCTGGTTCAACAGATTGTCTAGGCAAATGGTGGATAAATTGAACATAGAAAGGATTCCTCATCAAACTCCTTACAGAGCATCTTGGGTAAGTGATAGTCAATCACTTTTGGTAAGTGAACAGGCATATGTTGATTTTCAGATTGGAGAATATAAGGAGAGAATTTTATGTGACATTTTTCCCATGGAGTGTTGTCACCTACTTTTAGGTAGTCCATGGCAATTTGATAGGAAAGCATTATATGATAGATATGCTAACACATACACCATCAAGAAGGATGGAAAGACTTTTGTGATGACACCATTATAGGAGGATGCTGAAGTAAAGAAGGCAACCAAGGTCATTTTGATGGGTAAGAAAGAGTTTGTAAACAACAATGAAGAAAAGACAAGGAAAGTTGAGGATACCTCAAGGAGTGGAGTTACCAAAGATCACAGTTTGAAGGTGATTTTAGTTTTGAATGATGATGATCAGATGGTGATGTTTGAAATGGATCTGATGAAAGTCACAGAGCAGGTCTACAAGCAGCCACAAGTTGATTGGAAAGAAAGAGATGCTATCATAGTAGGGACCATTGTTTGTCCTCTGAAGCCAACAAGAGTTGCAAGGTAAACATATTCTACCATAGTAGCAGTACAAGCAGCATCAAACAAGGTTTTGAATGCAGGTGTTTAGGTAGAGATGACAGTAAGGAAGAATGGCGAACAAAGTCTGGGTTTAGTTGCAAGCACTCACTCATGGCAAGGTGTGAGTAGAGCCTACAATGCTAGGCATGCATTTTTGGTTCCATGGAAGCAAGTTGCAGTCCAGAGATCATGGGGAAGGCATGACACAACAATGGATATAGGTGGTACAAGACAAGGACTCAACTCATGGGACATGAGTTCTTTTCAAGGTGGGGTGTATGGTGCAGGAGCACCTAACACAAGGTGGCCTCCGTGAGGCATTTAAGTCATGTTTGGCTTTGAAATCATGTTTTGAGTTGTAATAAGGTCTATTTGACCAATGCATGTAATTTCTGTTAGTATCTAGGTTCATTTTGTAAGTCCCAAGGACCCTTGTCAATCTGTAATCACAAAGGTTGTTAGGCAGTTGGAGGTTGTTAGATGGTTGTCTCCCAGCCACTTAGAGTCAGTTCAGTACTACTCAGGGTGAGTTGATAAAGTGCCCAGAGGAATGAACCAAATGATCAAATCTAATGTAATCAGATCAGAAAAAAGTGTGATTTACAATTGTAAAATAGAGCATCTGTATGTGTACATTTCTGAAAGGCATAATAAACAAAGTTCTGTTCTGTGCATCTTTCTGTCATTCCGGATTCGCTAGGTTTTCTCTGTATAAATCAAATTTCTATTTTGTGGCTGAGATGGATTCTTAGTCCATTCCACCGATTAGATTTCTTTGAAATATGTGGAATGGCTGTACAATTCTTTCATTTTTTTGTTTTGTTCGTTTGGGTTTTGTGTCTACAGGATTGTGTACAATGGTGCTGAGAGATCCTAGCATCATCATGTGCTAGGTCGGTGGGGGAAAAGATCTATGTAGTTGTGAAGTTGTAGAGGGTCAAGACCATCAGAGGAGCATTGACAGTTAAGCCAAAGGTGCTTTGTATGACCGGCATAGGAAGTCGGGCGAAGATCTGTTGAAATGTCTTTTAGAAAGAAACCTTTTTCAGATGCATTGATTTACCTCTGATCGCCAGTGATTTGCCTGATCATGTTTTAGATGACCGGTTGTGAATGGTTAAGTTATTCATCGGGAGGACTGGAGGTGTCAGAGGGAGAAGTCTGAAAGCTTCCGATATTGGAAGTCTGGCCGATAGTGTATCGGTATACCAAGAAAGTCAAAGGTCGGTCCCACCGAATGCATATCCTGAATGCATGTTGAGAATGTATCTTGGAATGTACATTGCGCATATACATTGTGTTAGATACAAGAGGTGACCGGTAGTAGCGATAAAGAGAACCAGGGATCGCAAGTCAACAAAAGCATATAAGTTGTTCCATCGGCGTATCAGAAGCACAAGCAGGGAGCTCGCCGATGAGAATAGTCTTGTCGATAGGCGAGTAATATAAAGAACATTTGTCAGGGAGTGTTGAGCGTCGATGAGATAAAATGAAAGGTGGCCGACGGGGAATGTTTGGCCGATAAGGAGTAGATCACCAAGACATGGACCATCCTCTCACCGATCAGTTTGTGAGATAAAGTTTTGGCTCCTCATCAATAATCTTTTTATATATCTTTTACAACAATATTTATTAGTTGAATTGCTTATTTTCGATATGATATCAATAGCTGACCAAAATGATAAGTGTGCTGATTATGCAGGCCCTGGTGGATGGAATGGTAATTTAAATATCTATTGATATTAGGATAATATTAAATTCTAGTGCAACATTTAAGCTCTTTTTGTAATGATTCTTGTTCTTGAATTGAAAATGAAAACATGACCACAGAGGAATATCGATCCCACTTTAGCATATGGGCTTTAATGAAGGTGATTAACATGCAAATAGGCATATAGTAATCTTGTTGAGTTTGTTTTGAATGTTTTATTTTTATGGTTATTTCAATTGTGTTGTTATCTGCAGACCCTTAATTATTAGTTGACATAAGGTCTATGAGCAAAGAAATTTTAGAGATTCTATGCAATGAGGAGGTCATTAAGGTCAACCAAGGTTGGGAACTAAAATATTTTAAAATCATTTTATTATGAAACATTAGAGATTCTAAGCAATGAGGAGGCCATTAACATCAGCCAAGGTTGGGAACTACAATATTTTAAAATCATTTTATTATGAAATCTTGTTAATAGTTTTGACTTATCTGTGTGTTGATCATATGGTTTTTTGGGCCTTTCTCTAGATTCTTTAGGTTTAGAGGGAAAGAAAGTGAGCAAGGAAGGGGACCTTGAGGTATTGAAATATTTGTAAGAAATATAGATACAAGTTACATCAATTTGAGATTTTACAATTTAATTAAAAGAATAAACAATTTATTTAATTATATATATGTAGGTATGGGCTGGGCCATTGTCACACGTGAGAGTTGCTCTTATTTTATGGAATAGAAGTCTTTAAAAAGCTTCTATAACTACCAAATGGAAAGATGTCAATCTTGTTGATGAAGTAGTTGTTGAAGCTAGAGATTTATAGAATGTAAGAACACTTTGATCCAAACCCTCTATTTAAACATAATTATAAACCTTTATTTATATTCTAATTTTTATTATCCTATTTAATTTACACACTATTTTATTTGATATGTTTATAGTTCAAATTAAACTTCTTTTATGTCAAGTTAAATATAACTTTATGATTTTATGTTGTTTCAACACACAAATCTTCAAGGAAAATTGTAAGGCGAGCTAAAATCAACAGTTGATTCGCATGCATGTAAAATGTGCATTTTAACACCATACTCTAACTAATTCTTCCATCAAAATATTTTGGAGTAAAAATTAAAGAAAAGAACAATTGTGACCTCACATCACATTATTGAATGGTGCGATTTGGTTCAATGTGATCTTATGTTAGGATGCATAGTCCTAACTATTTCTTCTTAGTTAATTACATTTGTATTAAGTTTGAATTAATAAAAGCATATGATGCATATACTTTTTAAGTCATCCCACATGCTTGTGAAGTAGTAGCTATTTGGGATACAATTAATTAGGTATCCATGAATATATTGTATTGAGCATTGCTCTAGGACATTTCCCACTCGAAGCGGCCTACAATTTATGGCAATATAAATTCATTATTTGAATGCATTCTTTTGTTTTTATTTACAGATTATATATTTTGTACTTTTATTATTGAAATTTAATCCTATGAAAGAAGGACCATATCATATGGTACCAAAGCTAGGGCCATGTTTAATTGTAATATTTTTCATTTAGGACATTATATGACTATTCGGTATATGGTCTTTATGGGTGCTCAAAGTTGAGACTCCTCAAATCCCTAAAGCCAATCAGTTCTCAAGTGCCAGGGGTGTCAAACTCAAAGTGTCAAACGAAAATAGAAAACATTAAAGAATAAGTCACTTAAGCGGCGAGAGCTAGAATAGACAAAGGTGGAGGAGGGTCGCAGTCATCTGGATTTCCCCATACATCAGCGGGGTTTGGAGTGACATGAGGAATCTTTGTCTTTATCTTTCTCTTCAATGCCCATAATTATAGGGTTTTGAAAAACATTCAAATTATAATCATCTAATTTAAAAACAAAAGGCTCATTGGTTGAAATCTAATAAGCTTTAGCACATTAAAAATGCATAGAAAATGTATTAAACCAAGTGCATGTTACGCAGAGCTCTTTGTATGCTCCTCTTTTGTCTTGCGAGATAAAATGAAGTAGATAATGAAAGAGATCAATAAAGATTATGATGAGACATTCACAAATGTCTTTTAAGGAATGGCAATTTCAAAGTAGTTCTCTTTATTTAAATTACGGACAGCATAAAAAGCGATTGGAATTGAGACAATTTGAATGGACAACATAAAAAGCAAATAGATGAGCTAAGATGAGTAATGGAGACATTTTAAGGCAACGGCAACTCCAAAGGTAACAGGGCTTCTCAGCGTGCTCAGACCCTGTAAACGAAACGAGGAACAAATAAGTGAATATATATATTATGGAGAAGAAGAGAAAGGAGGAAAGTAGCTACCAACTTACTGCTCAAACTCGACGAAAACTTTCCCAGCCTGAGGAACGGCAATCCTGGCGAATGCCTCTTGAGATAAAACGATGGTGGCAGCGCATCCGGGCGGGCAAAAATCAACAATCTTCACAACTGTGGATCCGCTCTTGCAAAAATCAACAATCATTTGTTCCGTTGATGCACCTCACTGTGTACAGTCTTCCGCAGGCGGCTCCGTCCTCCCACAATGCATCGCTTGCTGCCGCGAAAAGATTTCCGGCTGGAAATTGTGAGGGATCGTTTTTATAGCATGCCGATGCTGTCAGCATTAGTGCAATCAATCAGTATAACATTCTTCAAAAAACGGCAATACCCATTCACAATTCATAATCATAATGTAAAGTTCAAATGACAAACAAGAAAGAACACAAGATATACCTTGGGAAAACCCTCAAGAAGGAAAAAACCTAGCCTCCAAAAGCATCCATACTCATATGTATTATTCAACAAAATATATTACAATACATTTCATGAGTCTCCATGGATACCTCTGAACCATCAAGCACCTCCAATGCATCCTCCATGTGTCCAAGCATGAATCCACACATCCCATTTCATGCTTCACAATTTACACTTGTAGGAGAGAGCTCAATACAATGATAGTCTCTCACAAACCTTTGTCTGCCAACAATGAATTTAGCCAACCTCAAATAATAAAATTGTGCTTTCTTTTATAATTCAAGCTCACACAAATACAATGAGAAAACCATGTGCCCCAAAACCATGGGTAACATAGAACCATTGAGATCTCATTTAATTATTGGTACTATGTTTTCTTCCCAAAAATTAAATAATACAAATAAACAATTAACTACTCTATGTGTCCCACACACATAAAATAATTAACCTAATGTTACATACAACTTATACAAGTGGATAAAATAATACAATATTTGCAAGGTGTAAAACACCTATTCTAACATTCTCCCACTTGTTGTATGCATTGCATAAGGGTCAATCAATGAAATATCATCATAGGCAAACATGAAATCAAATGAATCTCTAGCATCCTCTCGTGCACCATCAAGATATCTACAATAAAATCAAAATGGCTGCCATCTCAAGAAAGAACTCCTCTCATCCTCCAACGTGCCACCTATGGAAGAAAAGGAACATGCCAAGGTGAAGATGCACCAATCCAAATAACACAAGCATCAAATGTAAGTGATAGCAAATTACTCCAAGCTACTGTCAAAGGTAAAAACCCACATGACTAGAAATAGCACCCATAACATATTTCTAATACTTCCAACCATCCATACCTCCTAGGTATCAACAACATCAATAAACTCATGCCAACAACACATATGTAACCCATATACTGCAATCACAAACTCCATGTATAACTGTCAATGAAGAACACATGCATCCAAGAACTACCATTGCATGGGTAATGTCAAATCTAAAAATAGATCAAAGGCATACTAAGTCTACCCATCAACACTCAACCATGGCGTGGCTAATCCACAAGCCAATGTAGTATTAAGGACAATCACAATTATCCACACATGCAAGATAGATCGTTGCATACTCTCTCACAACATGTCACCATAACTATCCCCAAAGTAGAACCATATCAACATGACCCTCCAAGAAGTGCAGCCATAAGAAAAAGAGAGAAAACATGTAAATCATAATGTCCTACAAACACCTTAAAGTGCTAAGATGTGTCAAGTATTTTCTCCTCTACAACCCAAAATGAAAAGCCTCAAAAACACCCAACTATTCAATTTCATAGATCAAATAAACATATGTAACATGTAACCAACATGGATGTAAGCCTCTCTAACCAAGGTAGATCAAACTCGTAATCATTCCATAACTAGGAATAAGTCCAATCACATCTCCTAAACTCCTCATAATGAACATCATAAATCAAACCATATGAACAACGAGATAACCATGCTAACATCCCTCAAAAGAACCCTCCAAAACCAATAATTGTAGCTCTAGATCCATATCTATGAGAAGATAAAGCATAAAGCAAAATGCATCTAAAAGGATGGAAAATATCTCATAGATGATAAACTATCGAGTAGACCAAGAGCGGGGAATGAGAATGCTCCTCCAGGATACACCAAGACACAAAGACTCTCTCCAAGAACAATCTCCTCTAGGTCCATGAAACACATCCATATCTAGGTGTAAGGTTCCTCAGTCTATTTTTTGTAACCTCCAATGACTAACCATCTCAACAAGTGTCTCTAATCCCAAGAGAACTCTAGACTCACTTAAGTCTCAAAGTATCCATGAGCACCTCCATGATCAATCCATGCTAAACTCTAAGAATCTCTCAAACAAATGGCCAAAGTACTCAATATCAAGAGAACCAACAAGATCATTGTCAATGCTCCTATTGCACATCTGCATAATCAAGAAGCCCATCATGACATGATGATCTAACCATCTCCTCACGCAAATTACATGCACTGATGCACACATCCTATCTCAAGAGAACTTGTATCATGTCAAAACTCTAATGCGAGATCAAGAGTCCATCAAGACACAAATCAAGATATCTAAACAAAGGATCAACATCTCCAATCACATGAAGATAACCATCTCTTGTCAACACAACTCAAAATTTCAAAGAACTCTCACTACCAAGAGCTCCTCCATGACACCAACATCCACTACAAAAGCTCATCCATCACAAACGTTGAATCCACATTATTGCCAAATCTCCCACTAAATCATGATACTGAGCTATCCATGGCAACAAGGTAATCATCTCCTAAATGAAGATTATCCATGGCCCCAACATAATCAAGGAATCCAACTATTGTAACATCAAAATCTCCAAAAAGGTAGAGTAGAACCATGATATCCAAACCAAGAAGATAAAACAATCACTGTCAAAATCTCACATAAAACCATGTATCCAATCTATCCATGATATCATGATAAACATGCTACAAGTTCCAACAATCAACTATCTAGGAACTTAAAACATGCATAAACACTGAATCAATCTTGTGGATATAGATAGTCCACATTTGAGTCATCCAACTGTAGCTAAGGCGTAGCTAATCCACAAAACTACATAACTCATAGATCCAAAACAAATGTAACATGCAAACTCATAATCACACTAGTAACATGCAAACTGAGATATCAAAGAATGCAACCTATAGACTCCAAGACTCAAACACCAAATCAACACTAGATTTAATTTGTCAAACAAGTCCACAAATGAGTAATCATAGTCAAGGAACTAATCAAGCATCTAGGAGATAAAAACAACCTCCTAAAATGACACCACAACACCACATTTCATCACAAATCAAACATCATTGCCCATACCTGTCAATCACATACATGATCATGTCATGCCAATGCAAAGTGTACCTACCTATCCATGACACCATAATCATCGTCATTGTTATACCTATACTCAACTCCCACTGAAACAAGAATCCTAGTCTCACACACGTATCAACCATGTCCTCAAACTAGAAGACAACCTATGTAGCTATCTCCATCAAATCCCAAACTCTAAAAACACTTGTAAACCTATATCTAGAAGTACCAAATCTGAAAACCCACTATACCATACTGATGGTCTCATAACAACATGTACTCTCACAAGTTTATGCCAAAAAATTCATCCAAATGCACTCTCAATCACACCCAAAATATCAGGCTCCTACAAGTGATCAAACAAGTACCAATCACTCTCTATAGTCCAAACTGAAAATCTACACAATCTAACCTATAGTACACTACAATTTCTCTCCAATGCCTATCTAAAATCAAAAAACTGATTAGTATGCAAAAATTATGAGCATAAAACTATCCTAGAGAAGTGCCTAGCTTCAGGCACTATGGTCTCCAAACCTATACCACTACATAGTGCTTGGAGAGACCTTTTTAATGCCTATAAGAAGTCAAAAATCTAATATCATGGATGGAAGTTATGCCTACCAGAAGAAAATTCCCTCTGAGGGCTAAATGGGGACCCTGGTGGGACCCTGTCTATACTGCTGATGTGGCATGATGTCATCGCTGATGTCATCATGTTGACTATACGTTGATGTCATCATAGGCTGAGGTGGAAGGGCACCTGGGTGGTGCTGACATGGTGTTTGCTGACATCATCATGGCATGGTGTGACATGTCTCACTGACTATACGGTGGATTTGAAATTATTTTAAAAAAAGGGAATACTTTTTCTTTAAGTTTACCACCCAAATTTTGTTATTTTCTACGTTGGTTGCTTAGTTGTTCGTCGACTCAGTTAAAGCTTTCGGTTGCCAGCCAGGGGCTCAGAACGACCTACTAGACCAACGTCGAACTAGGGGCCAAAGGCCTACTAGCCATGGCCACTGCCAGCTAGCTAGGGGCAGATTGACCCCTATGGGTCATGCGCTATATGCTCAAGGGGCCTGGGTATAGCTGTCTGTGGATGCCTTACCTCCCTCCAAAACACCTTTTTTAATTTTTTTGTTTAAATAAATCTTGATTTTTAATTCCATTCTATAGTGTTTTTTATAAATTTTTGATTTCATACTTTAAAAAAGAACATTGTGCAAGGATAATTTTGTTTGTTTTTTTCCTATACTTGTAGATCTATACAATGGTGCAATCAACCTGGGAGGGGGCAAAAAAATTTGTTTTTTTTCTCTAGTGACCTAAATAGGTCAAATTTTATATCAATGTTCATCTCTCGGGCCTCTTGAATCCAATGGCGGGGTACATTTTTACCGAGGAGATCATTTGTGAAAATTTCTCCTTCAAACCCTCAATGAAGCCATCCATGAAACCCTTTTTTCAAACTTGGATTTATAAACTTAGATCTACAAAAAATCACCACAAATCTACAACCCCAAACCCCTCATATCTGCAAGCCAAAAACTACACAAAACCCTCCTATATTGTCTCAAATATATCATGCATTTCCATGGCTTCCACTTTGCACCAGATCTACACACACAAGGGTTATCAACAAATCTAGGGAGATCACACCTCTCTCAACCATAAACATGGCTCTGATACCACATGTTAGGAATTTGTAGGTCCAATGACACTAATTCTACATAACCCATAAGGAGAAAATGATGCAACAAATAACCATAATGCAAAGATCAAATAAAAAACAAGAAAGAACATAAGATATACCTTGGGAAAACCCTCAAGAGGGAAAAACCTAGACACCAAAAGAATCGACACTCATATGTATTATTCAACAAAAGATATTAAAATACATTTTATGAGTCTCCATGAATACATCTGAACCATCAAGGACCTCCAATGCATCCTCTATGTGTCCAAGCATGAATCCACACATCCCATGCCATGTTTCAAAATCTGCACTTGCAAGAGAGAGCTCAATACAATGACAACCTCTCACAAACCTCTCATTAAAGATATGTTCTATGTCAGATTGACTACAATGGATTTTTAGTACAAACAAGTTTGTGTCTAGAGTTACTAAATCAAAATTGTAGGATGAGATAGTCTCCAAGTCAAGTTGGGGTGGCTGAACATTATGTCTATGTTCATTACGAACGTCTATTTATATTGAATCTTTGGCCAAAGTAATGCATATGTCTCTATGTACATTGTCAGTTCACCGTATCTGGATTTTATAACCTATTAGAATAATCATACTTAGCTAGAGGGTATCTAGGTGATTGTATGATCAATAGTGTTATGTAGGATACAACACCAGTACTCGAATGGAAAATGACCATTGGTTACCTTATATCTATACTCTTCATGAAGGGTAGGGTTACTTCCAATTAGGAGGTGTGTAGGGGACCGCTAGTTTGTGGTTGGAGGAAAAACAATCGGATGATGCTCTCCCTTTGTAGAAGATGACTCATCAAGGCTTTTGAAGATGGATACCAATATTCCAGATGCAGTGTATACCATGTTATGACTTATGATAGTCAAATTTATGACATAAAACTATTCTTTATGCCAAGTGCAGTTATGTATTGTAAATGAAATGACAGGATGCCAACTTTGTAAATTATAACATGTAACATGTATAATTCAAAAAGGAAATCTTGATTTTGTGATGTATCTTGATTTGTTGAGATTATTTTATTTCAAAAAAATTGGTTCAATCTTTTTCACCTTATGTGTTTTTATCTCATGGTACATATTTGATCTTGTTCTTGTTGAAGATTTGGTATGTTACACAAATCTTTAGAACTTCAAACTGGAAGTCCTCTCACTATCTATAGTTTTCCACTTTGCATGATATCTCAAACCTTCAATCCTTTCTTGACTTCCTTCCTTTACAAATGAACATCTATACTTGTACAACCTTTTTAGCATACCTATAATCTCTTGTCAGTTTGATCCAAAAATCCATCCACAATTCATTTTCATACATTCCGTCATAGATTCACTTTTTCATTCTCTATTCCAACACATCTTTTCACAATGATTTTTCATTCGACAAATTCTAAAAGGATAAATATCCCAACACATTTCCTTGCTATGTCATTGCCTATGACAATGAGAACATTGCACATTCTACTTTTCCTGTACCAACTTGTTTGTACCTATGTTACCTGTAACATAATCTATTTTTCCATATCCAAGCCCTACATATTTTGTCCTTATTATTGGCTCAATAGGTTCTTTGATTCCTTTTCCAAACTTGCCTAATTCTTGACCTGTATATCCCATTGTTTTCATCATCTTAAAACCAATATTTTGATCATTACAACTAACATGATTTGTAGATTCAAACACCTTAAATTATCTTTACACTCATCAATATCATCACTTCATCTATCATCCACTTCATATTTGTGTTGGAGCTCATCTTCAACAAAACAAATATCCGAGCCATTTCTCCTTTTCATCTTGAGGAATCGAACCAAGGAAGCAAGCTTCCTAAGGGCCATCTTCATCACCAAAAGATCAAGAAAGAATAGGCAAACAATGGAAATCACATGATAAAAAGGTTGTGAGTATCTCTCTCTCTTATTTTAAATCCTTTTTGTTTGCACATTCCATTGATGTTTTGGGGTTTTATTCTTCATTTGATTATCCCACTTTTACACATCACATTTCTAGTGCCCACCATGGGGCCCTTACCCCTGATCTAATCAAAAATTTGAGTTTTTGAGTGACGGGTTCCATACAGGATCCAAGTAGGTTCAGTCGATGTAGTTGATTGATCCCGATGCGCATTTACAACCTGTTTCGGTGCATGCAAACTTTCGGTGCATACATCCTTTGAGCCGGTGCTTTTACTTCTTGTTCCGGTGCATGCAGAGTTACGATGCATTCATCCTCTGATTCGGTGCATATACCACCTATTTTGGCACCTGCATCATTCCAACTTATACACCCTTAGACATGACGCTTACATTCCCTTTTACGGCGCATCTATTAAATTAATGCTTTTGTCTCTTCTTCCTGCGCTTTTGACACCTGTCTTAGCGCATTTGTAAATCAGTGCTTATAGTCCCTATTTCTGCGCATACAGACTGTTAAGTAGTGTATCTGTTCTTCACTGTGGTTTTAGGATTTTTAGTAATTTTTTAGGTTAACGCTAACATTTGTCTTACAGGATTAGGAGCTAGATAGATCATTTAGCTGCACTAATTAGCTCATCTTAGATAAATCAGGGGAAAAAGTAAAAAAAATGTGTGCATGCAAATCTAACATAGTCCTTAACTAGGAGGATAGTAACGAACAATCACTGCTATCTTTTGCATTATTGCTATCTTTCCTAGTTTAGAACATTGCTATCTCACAAACGGAATGAACCATTGCTATCTTTAAACACTTCAAAGTTAACAAATGTTTGAGTGCCCAAGTAGATAACACATTTAGTTTTTTTTCTTTTAAATAGAATTGGATTAATCATTGTTTTTTGTGTCTGTTGAATGACAATTGGCTTATGCTCTCCCCTTTACTGGGTGACCAGAATGCCAGACTTATTATTCCTTGTGTTTAACCTTTGAGAGGCCTGCCCTTGGATGCCCGACTGTCCAAGTGGGAACGACCCTAAGTGGAAACAGGCTAAAGCCAAGCCCTACCGATCCACTTTAAATAAATTGTTCTTGATGCGAAAGCTTCCTACAATGAGTGCCATTGTGTTACACCAACAGCCAACCTCCCCCAAAACCCTCCAAGGCGTAACCCTTGGAGGCTGGGAGACTCCATAACGGAGAGTAGTGCTGCCACATGTGTAACCACTCGAACGGTTGCCTTGACTACTTAGCCATTTGTTTAGTATACCAAAAACCCCTATTTGTTGGTGCAAAATGTGGAACCTTTGAAGTGGCCCCGATTCATGTGATTCATAGTAGAGGTAGTAGGGACAATCCTATGGTTTGGTGGGGGTATGAGCCTAAGGACACCCAGATCTAGTATGCGTGAGAAGTGAGTGTTGTGGAGGGGAGCTGGTGCTACTAGATCCTAGAGCCACATGCTTTGAATATGCATAGCTAGGGGACTCAACAAATATTGTCATTTCCAGCCTAGGTTGTAATTGTTCTTGTGTCAAAAAGTCCAAAAACACAAAAAAATTATAAAAGGTAAAAATATGAAAACTTCTTTGTGTTTGCTGTGTCTTTTGCCATAATTAAAAATCAAAATTCAAGAAAAGACCAAGTTTTCAACCAAAAATAGATTTTTTTTAAAAAACGTGCCAAAACTCTGCAAATCCAAACTAAAAAACCAGAACAGTGCATCTGTTGCGACCTGCGATGCATTTACTAAGACTTACAACACATTTGATCACTATTGTTGTGCATTTAAAAATTGCCAGATTAGCACATTTGATTCAACCTGCGGCGCTTTTACACTCTGTTCTGGCACATTTATTGTTGTGCATCCAATCCAAAGAGCTATTCCATACTTCCTAGGAGAAAAACTGTCAACTTTTCATAAGCCTATTTCAAACTTGTCTCAATTGTTCCAAAATCTGATTAAAATCATGCAAGTCAATCATTTCCCTCTTTTTCTGCACCATAGTTGCTTTTCCCGCACTACATCATCCAAAGCTTTGCAAAAATTCTTCCAAAAATCCAACAAGGTGAGAACCAAGCTATTCTTGATCACATCAAACTTCAAGCAAACCTAGTGAGTCTCCACTATCAAGGATCACTATCCTTTTCTCTCGAAACTCCACTAGTGGCTTGTACAAAACTAGTCTACAATCAAGTAAACATATTTTTGTCATCCTTACTTCGACTATCATTTTGTTCACCCAACTTGTTTGATACCAATTAGATCTAAGGAGAACCTTTCTCAAATCTTGACACATTCTAGCACCCCTTGTTCAAAACTTTCAAAACTCACTCCATGCCATCTCTAGTCACCTTGCATGGTTTTAACAAGGTCACAAAAGAAAAAATAGATTGAAATGGTTGAGAAAACTATTCCGACCTCTCACGATAGTGATGAGGAAATTTATATGGAAGAGGTCCTCCAAACCTAGCAAGACTAAAGATTTCAACGTATAATGGATAAGGTACTTGCCCAAGACCCTACCAAATTCTTTCTACCCCTAGCACAACTAGGAGTCAAGCTCCCTAAAGATTTTGACATAGAAGCTCTAAAAGAACCTGAGGAAGAAAGAAACCCTAAGGGAAGCACACACGAGGAAATACCCGCAGACAAAAGCAAAGAAACCATTGATTCTATGGATGCCTTAAGCTTATTGACCCAATAGATTCAAGCTTTACAACAACAATTCATAGACATGCAAATAGGAGCATCAACTAAGCATTATTCCCTAGAGGATATTTCACCATATCCTTTTGATAGAACCTTGATCATGATACCTTTCCCCTCTAAATTTGAGGTGTCAAAATTTGATAAATATCAAGGAAAGGGTGATCCAAGGGACCACATTAGGGAATTTAACACTGTTTGTCTTGAAGTCACACACAATGATACTTATCTTATGTGACTGTTTCCAAGAAGCTTAGGAGGACAAGCCATGGAGTGGTTTTCTAGACTACAACTTGGCATTAGAACATTTAATGAACTTGTGGACAAATTTGTCACATATTTCTCCTACAATATTGAGCATGACACCTCAATCTTAGACCTTTGTAACACCAAGAAAAAAGGTGGAGAATCTTTCACCGCCTTCCTACAAAGATGGTAACAGTTGGCAAGTAAGTTCCCACATCAAATGCCTAAAAAACAAATGTTGGAAATGTTTGTCCATAACCTGCAAACTGACCTAAGCTATTAGATACAAATCCAATGTCCTACTTCCTTTAGTAAGGTCATTGAGATGAGTCTAATCATCAAAAAAGCTTTAATTGCAAAGGGTCGAATAAAGCTTTATAAGGACACTCCTAGTACCAATGCCAACGTGGATAAACCAAGATTCTGGACAAAGAACAAAAACATTGTGAATGATGGGGTGGTGGATACTAAGAATGCGGCACCAAAACAACCAATCTTCAACTTATCGAATCCTCAAAACAACCCCCCACAAAACAAACCAAGAAGCATTGAATCACGGTTCACAAATTTTCAACCTAGGAGAAAATATACACCTTTGGGAGAATCATTAGAAACTGCCCTATGGAAGTTAATCACAAGTAAAATCATAACACTTCCAATGGCGTGGGAATATGAACCAAAAGTCAAACCTCCTTGGTGGAACGAAAATGATTTCTATGAATACCACCGAAATAGGGGGCACAAAACCAATGATTGCATTGCACTCAAGCACACTATCCAAGATTTGATCAAGCAAAACAAAGTGTCACTTGATAGACATACCTCTAATAATGATCACCGAGCATTCAAGGATCCTCTTCCCAATTGTGAGTAGGGAGGGTCTTCCAACCAAAACAATAGTGGAACTAACAACACGAATTACACAAATATCTCCTTTGACTACATTGTTAACTACATCTCGGAAAGTGATTCACGTATCAATGTGATCACTATAAACAAAGATGCGGATTGTAATGTTACCACCCGCAGTAATAGAGTCACTCTTAGAGGAGCCCCCACCTCTCCAGATAATCAGTACAGTATCCTGGATCAACTTCATAAGACACCAGCACATATCTCCATTCTGGAACTCCTACGTCTATCCCCGTCCCATAGGGTCATACTTGGCAAAGCTCTTTCCGAAGCCTCCATTCCAATGAACCTTGTCAAAGAATAGTTTCAAACCATGGTAGGTCACATTACCTCACCTCACTCCCTATCATTCATTGAAAAGGATGATATGTCAATTACCCAACCTCATAATGCCTCTCTTCATATCGAAGCCTTTATCCACAAACACAAGATAAAAAGGGTCCTAATCGATGGAGGAGCTGGTTTGAATATTTGCACCTTGAAGCTAATCCTTGCATTGGGATTTTGTAGAGAAAGATATATATCCTAAAAAGAAAATCACTATCAAAGCCTATGATGAGGAGGAGAGAACTTCCAAGGGAACTATTACTTTACCAATCAGAGTGGGACCTATAGTAAAAGATGTGGCTTGCCAAGTCCTCGATATGGAGCTAGCATATAACATTCTTCTTGGGAGACTATGGATACATGCTCTAAAAGCAGTGCCATCAACATACCACCAGTGTATCAAATTCCCTTATGAAGGACAAGAGATCACCATCCAAGGTGATCCCAATCCGTTTCAGTATTGCAACTCCATTCAATCTAAACCTAAAGTTGTGATTCCTAATAACCGCGCCTCTGTGTCATCTTCATCTTGTGTTGACCCAGCTTCACTTGCTTCCACTTCAAAGGCATCCCAACTTGACCTCAGGTTCAAAGATAAGGGCTTGGGTGAGTACACAATCTCCCAATCCCTCTGTTTGGCACAACTCCCCCTATCTCCTAGATCATATGGAAGACCTACTCTGAACAAATCCAAAGTAGAGAAAACTACCAAAGGGCCATTTATCAAATGGGGAAGTCTCGAAGATGAGAGTGATGAAAATGATATCTTGTAATGGTTATATAAGAATGAAAGTAGTTCATCAACACAACAAGACCATCACACCACTATACAAACTGAACAATATGGTCAAGGATTCCAAATGCTACAAAGAATAGGGTATGAAGGACATGGTCCACTCAGTTCATGAAAAGATGGTATCATTGAACCCATCCAACCTCATACCTTGACAGCCCGAGACACTACAGGGCTAGGACACACTGGTAGATCTAGAACCAACAGAGCAAATAAGAATAAAGGAAAACAACCAAAAACATTTGCTAGTAATTTGGTTTATCAAATTCAGCAACTGCAATTGGGGAGTGAGACTGATTCTAAGGAATATGAATGGGATAGCCTCTCTGAGCTATCCTGTGATGAAAAAGGTAGGGTTGTTGTCCACGAGTATGACCCAACCCATGCAAATGAGAGACAAGGTCCAAGGGCTAGACCACTAGAGTCTGACTCGCATAATAACGATAGTGAAAGTTGTGAGGAAAGAATGATACACCCCTTGATAGATCCGCTAATAGAGAGTACCATCACAAACTTTGTCCGTGCTTAGAATGACCTCCACAACAACTCTATCTTAACCATCAACACCATCGAACTAGACCAACCTAATGACCCCTACCATTGGTGCATCCCAAACTCATAGATTGGGACTTACAAGGTACTACCCTTGAGCTTGATACCTTTCAGAATGATGAAGCCATCATAGACTATCTTGAGCTTAGAGATCATATACCCACAGGGGACCACAGAGCTGGATATGCCATATAACTTAACGAGAAGGCCTATTTTGGAGAGAGTCCCAAGCATTTCAGTCTCAAAAAAGTCAAAATGAAAGAAAGATCTAATGGTGAAAACCACTCTGCGGCAGTGTTAGATCATGAAAAAAGTAAAAATATAGACGTATCCAATGGTGAAAACCTCTCTCAGGTGCCAAAGGATGGAAGGCTTGACCCTCTACCCAATCTTACACATTAGGAGAGATATTCAATGTTGATACAACTAGCAGAACCAATCAATGTTAGCAAAGGTGATAATCCCAGAATGATCCACATGGCACAGTCTTTAACAACACAAGAAAAGCCAGCATTCACTGAATTCTTCAAGAGAAAACAAATCAACTTTGCATGGACATATGCAGACATGCCAGGGCTAGATCCGAATCTCATAATACATCACTTATCCTTAGCTCCAAGAGCTAAACCAGTAAAGCAAAAACCTAGAAAGATGCACCCACATGTGGCCCTCATGGTGAAAGAAGAGCTGAAGAAATTGTTAGATGTTAGATTCATCAGACCAATAGACTATCCTAAGTGGATTTCAAACATAGTACTAGTTGCCAAACTAGATGGCAGAGTCCAAATATGTAATGACTTCAGGGACCTAAACAAAGCTTGCTCAAAAGATGATTTCCCCTTGCCAAACATTGACATTATTGTAGATCTCACGACAAAGCACACCATGCTGTCACTAATGGATGGTTTTTCTGGATACAACTAGATAAAAATTGCACCTGAAAACCAACACAAAACTGCATTCACATGTCCATGGGGCACCTACTATTGGTGTGTCATGCCATTTGGTTTAAAAAATGGTGGCACAACATATCAAAGAGCTATAACCACAATCTTCCATGACATGATGCACACTATAATGGAAGACTATGTTGATGACATTCTAGCAAAATCACTCACAAGAGAAGGGCACTTGACAATACTGGACAAAATCTTTAAAAGACTAGAACAATTTAATGTATGCCTCAATCTGAAAAAGTGCATGTTTGGAGTTACCTCAGGTAAGCTACTTGGATACATAGTGTCCACCAATGGAATCAATGTTGACCCAGCAAAAGTGAAAGCCATCATGGAAATGCCACCTCCTAAAAATCTTACTCAACTAAGATCCCTACAGGGAAAACTACAATCTATCAGAAGTTTCATTTCTCAGTTGGCAGACAAGTGCCACCCATTTTCCCACCTCCTACATAAGAATGTCCCTTTCAAATGGGATGATTCATGTGAGCAAGCATTTCAGCAGTTAAAAGAGTATCTAATGAAGTCACCTGTATTGATGCCACCAATTCAGGGTAAGCCTCTGCTACTATATATCTCAGCCACACCAATAGCTCTGGGAGCTCTCCTCGCACAACAAAATTATGAAGAGAAAGAACAAGCAATATACTATATTAGTCGAACACTTGTTGGGTATGAACTACAATACATGCCAATTGAAAGAGCATGTCTTGCTATAGTCTTCGCCTCACCAAAATGGAGACATTACATGTTGTCACATTCTGTCAAACTAGTAGCAGAAATTGATCCACTCAAGTACTTACTCAACAAGGCAGCCCTAATAGGTAGATTGGCCAAATGGGTCATGCTTCTCAGTGAATTCGACATCGAATATATAGATAGGAAAGCAATAAAAGGCCAAGTACTAGCAGATCAACTAGTAGATGCACCTCTAATAGATGATAACCCTTTGAGCTTTGAATTTCCAGACGAATCTATCTTTCACATAACCACAACAACCTAGAAAATGTACGTCAATGGATCATACACTTAGCATGGATCTAGAGCAGGTATCTTATTGATCACCCCTAGGTGACACCAATCCTGAATCATACAGATTACTCTTTCCCTGGACTAACAACGTGGCAGAGTATGAGGCCCTAGTCATTGGCATCAAGCTAGAAGTTGAATGGAATATCCAAGAACTTCAAGTATATGGTGACTCACAGCTGGTCATAAATCAAGTAAATGACAACTACTAGACAAAAGATGAGAAATTAATCCCTTACAAATGGATGGTAGATGACTTCAAAGAATACTTTGTCAAGATCTCCTTTGAGCAGATACTAAGGATTGAGAACAAAGCTACATACGCCATGGCAACAATTGCATCTCTCCTCAATATTCTAAATAATCAATCATGTTATGAGTTCTTGGTAGAGCCAGTGTCCTATCCTGCATATGACACCCCTAAATCCCATATCATTTGCCACATTGTTGGAGCCAATTCCCCCTATATGGAAAAATATTTACCTATCTTAAAGAGAATACCCTCCCACCTGATCTCTCTAGTAACCAAAAATAAACTTTCATCTGTCAGGCAGCCTGGTATGCCATCGTCGCCAATACCCTATATCGCAGAGGTCTCGATGGTACTCTCCTTAGATGTCTCGATAGTGAGGAATATCAAACCGCCTTGAACGCAGTGCACGATGGTATATGCGGGACCCACTCTAGTGATCCTACCCTAGCCAAAAAACTCATACGCATGGGATACTACTAGCCAACCATGGAACAAGATTCCTATCATTTTGTAAAGAAGTGCAAGAAGTGCCAAATCCATGGGAAGCTGATACATGCACCAACACAAGAGCTGTAGCCATTAATGACTCCTTGGCCTTTCTGTCAGTGGGGACTCGACTTAGTGGGCAAGATTCACCCTCCTTCATCCAATGGCCATAAATTCATAATCATTGCCATTGAGTACTTTACAAAGTGGATTGAATCTGTGCCCTTAGCCAATATCACAGGTAAGCAGATTGCCTCTTTTATCTTGAACTACATCATTTGTCACTATGGTATCCCTTCATGCATTGTCACGGATAATTGACGACCTTTCAAAAATCAAGATGTCAGGGAACTATGTGACAAATTCCATATCCAGTACCACTTTTCTACCCCCTACTACCCCCAAGGCAATGGCCAAGTAGAGGCACCAAATAAAACCATTTTGAAAATCCTAAAGAAGACTGTTAATGATACCGGCCATGATTGGCATGTCTAATTAAATCCCGCGCTGTGGGCCTATCATACAAGCACTCGCACACCCATAGGTGCAACACCATACTCCTTGGTCTATAGATCTGAGGCTATCTTGCCCATTGAAGTCGAGATCCCATCCTTGCGAGTTTCATTAAAAGGCCTCATAACTGATGAAGAGTATAGAGTGTCTAGACTTCAAGAGTTAGAGCTACTTGAAGAGAGAAGGCAACAGGCCTTTAACCACCTAAAAGCTTATCAACAACGAATGTCCAGAAGCTACAATCATAGGGTAAAACCCTGAGTCTTCCAAGTTGGTGATCTAGTCCTTAGAGAAAACCCCAGAAATTAGCAAGACCGAGAAAAGAAAGGTAAGTTCAAACCCAACTGGCTGGGTCCCTATGTCATCATTGCAACTTATGGGTCAGGAGCATATCAATTGGCTACATCTGAAGGTGAACTATTTGATGATCCTATCAACAACATGCATCTTTGCAAGTTCCATACCTAAAAACCTCAATGTAAGGGAGTCCTTAAAAATTCAAAAAAATAAAAAAAGTGATAAAAAACAAACAAAAAAATCAAAAAAATGGAAAAATAGCAAAAAAAAAATCGTCCTCTGGTGAAAACCTAGCAAATAGGTGCCTGGGATAGGTACCATGACGAAAACCTAGCAATCAGGCATCATGTGTACTTTTAGCTTTCATGCAAATAAAAGCAAGTGGTGAAAACCTGGTAAATAGGCGCTATCTGTGGCAAACCACTTCCTCCATCTGTTGTAACCTCATATCTCTTGTGTCCATCATATCATTCATCTTGAACCTGTCCTTTGACCCATTGTCAAACTACGTCTCCTCTGAGCTATCACATAGGCAAGGCCATTCTCAATGCACCCCCTAAGGCTCCGCTCCGCTTTGCTTCTTTCCTGTCCATTCCATCAAGTGTCATCTGTCCTATTGTCCATACTGACTCCACATCTTTGCCATCACCTAGGTCTTAGGTCCATTAGGTTCACCCCAAACTACGTTGCCTCTTCGTCGTCACGTAGGCAAGGCCATTTAGCAATGAGCCCCCGAGGCACTAGGTCAGTCCCTTTGGGTCCATCTCTCCATGTCTGTTTGTCCTATCACCCATAATAAGTTTATCCTTTGTCTAAACTAGGGGAAACTCCTCGACCTAGTTGCAGATTTGGATTCTTGAATGCCACATGTTCTAAGAGGACACTAATAAGGATTGTGATACCTTTCACTAGACAATAGCACGCAGCAAAGCAAGCTTCACAAAAATAAAAGTCTTGACGCAAGACATCAAACTGTCCAAAACAAAGAAGAACACCATACTGAAACACTCAAACTAATTCTATATCAATTATGGCAAAAAGACACATCTAATGGAAGAATATTTTGTGAACAGATTAACTTACAAAGTCTTGGATTTTTGTCATTATGTCTTCCTATGCTACTCAAGGATGCCAAAAGCTAGAGATGTTATGATGAGGGCATAATATTTTTCTTTGTCTTCTTTTTGTGGATCAAACTTTAGTAATGTGACGACTTTTGTCTAACGACATGATTAGCAAAAGATCATCAAGGACTTCAGAGGTCTGAACATGAAAAGGGGCAATCCTTGTCTGTTGAAATGCAAGAAGTACTCAAGTCATCTATATTCAAGTTTGACTAGATGCTTGTATCAACTTGCTATATCAAAATCCATGTAAGGAATACTTAGGTCATCTCGGTCCAATTATACCTAGATGCTTGTATTTTCTTACAACATTTCAAAAAAGAGAAAAGAAACAAAAAGTGCCCAATGATGAAAGCAAAGTACTTATGCTCTAATGATGACAATCCACACCCATCCCCTACCCAGAAATCCATATCAACCACGCAATAAGAAAATCCTGCAGTGTATCAAATGAAAGCTGGTATTTCTTCATTTCTTTTCTTCTACTCATCCATATCATCTCTATGTCGATTGACTACATTTGGACATATCAAAAACATAGCATAGGTAACATATCATATCACATAAGATAGTCATTCACATGATTAAATCATTTACATACATAATAAATGCATTAGGTCATCCACATACATTTGCATCTATATATCATATCAAAAATAAAAAACATAGACAAATACATATAGAGCTGCATAATCATATCCATAACATTTCACATTTGCATTTGCATATCAAAATCATCCTAAAAACCATCTAGCATGCATCACATATACAAAGCATCATAAGATAGATTGCATCCATAACATAAACATAAGAACATATGCATGTAGAACATCAATAACTACATCATCATATAACCATCAAAACATGTCCAAATGTACAATATATCAAAATATCTGTCCATCTCTCAAAGTCATATCATGAAATGTATACAAAGTACAAATAGATAATGATACATGTCTCGGGGAAAAAATAATACATAAACAGGCTATCTCAGCCATAAAAAATGTGTACACCAAGCCAAAAATTGGTACAAGTGTCAAAAAATGTCTAACCCTGCTACTGTGGAACACTTCTCTCTACACTACCCTATCCTCTGTCACCCCCTGACTGTTGGGGGCCTCTCATTGATGCCATAGATTGGGATCCACCTGCCCTCTATGATGTCGCAGATTGACTCCTATAACTATGCACACACTAGTCCGCCAACATTACCCCGCGATATAATCATCTGTAGTACTGAGTCTGAGCATGTGCTCTATCAAGCTCACCCTGTACTTGGACCAACTATGTCTGTGCCTGCTGCACCTATGTAACCAAAAAGTTCAAAGTACCATCTGTACCCAGGGCTGCCACTGCTGCACTTCTCTCTGCTCTCATCACTTGCACACTCGCTAGAGCTATGTCTCGTTCTTTGGATATCTTTGATAACCATCCGGTGTCTGCCTCTCTCTGAGACTCCACTGCTCTCAGGTGGGCTCTCAACTACCTAATCTGACCCTGTAAAGCACCAATGGCCTGCTGCTGCAAGTCAGGTTGTGGAGCCTGCCCTACCTGTCCCTATCCTTGTGCCACCTGCTATGCTGGCACCTGCCCCTACACCTGCTGCTGTGCCACCTACTATGCTGGCGACATATGTCTATGCAGTGCCACCTACTGTGCTGGTATCTGTGCCTGTCCTGCAGCCTGTGGCTACACAACCTCCTACTGACTCGAAGGTCCCTCCCCAGACCTCCTCCTCTAGCTTGGTCTGCCTCCTCCTCCTCCTCCTCCTCCTCCACCATCATCTCCCTAACCTCCTCTCCCTCTCTATTGTCTCCTCCTGCTGCCAGCTCCACCCTCGTCATCTGAATCCTCCTCATCTATACGAGGAGCCAACTCTCCAGGTCCTGAATATCTAGGAAATGGATGAGCTGCGAACCACTTCTCATAATCTTGCGTCATGCTTGCATCCACTATGTCCCTCCTCATAGGCCAAGCTGCATAGGGGATCTGATGAAAGTCTGCCAAGGCCTCCTCATACGATGCCACAGGACCCCACCTAAATCTCTTTGCATGGGTCCTCACGAATCACACCTACCCCTGTGGCCTGCCCTGCACTCTACCAAACTACCTCTGTACTTTGCTAATAATCTACCACTCCAATATATACCTCATCCTGCCAATAAGCCACCGAGTCTGGAAATAGTATGGCAACTCATCAGCCTCATCCTCCCATACCTCGCAGTCTAGGTATGGATGCCAGATAACTAGATCCACATTATCCAGTGCATGTCTCCAATACTCGAGCTTCCCTAGCTTGTGCTAGCAAATCACGCCTACATAACCATAGCTGTAGGGCTCACCTCTCTACCTGTGAAAAAGACATATCGACCATGTGATAGCTATGTGCTCCCATAACCAAAACTGCAAAAGAGACACCCCTGCTAACAAACTGGCCCCTCTATGGTACACAACCTAGTGCATATCCTTGTACAAGTGTGCTAGCATGCACACACCCCATGCATATCGAGTCCCATCAGTGATCATGCTCTCCAACACCATCCCCCAGCTAATCAGGAACCTGTGTGACCTCCTATCAAGGCATACCATGCCACCGATCAATCCTGCCACTATCCTCGGGAAGTAGTCATAGCAGTCATGTATGTCTTGCCACGAAATCACTTGCTCAACCAACTTTGGGTCATCAAGCACCCGTCTGCACTCAACCAATCCAACATCATGTTGTGGATCATACTCTACCAACTCTCCTTGAATAGGGAGTGCAAAATCCTATACACATCCTCTAGAGTGATTGTCATCTCCCTGGTTGGTAGATGAAATGTCCCATCCTCGTGGAATCACTCCACCACTGCAGTCAACAACCAGCGGTTTGCGCAAACCTTGGGCATGAAACAAATGTAATGCAGACCCATAGCACCAAGAGCCTCGCGGTCCATCTTAGTCAACATATACTATTGCAACAATGACAAAGGGAACTACTCTCGTGACATCATTGTATCCCAGATATCCTCCTGCAATCAGGGAAAGCATAACGTCAAAGAAATCCATAACTAAGCAAAACCTACTCAAAGCAATCAAACTATCCTATCATTGACTTAGCATATCAAATTAATCAAAACAACATATCATCTCTTGACTAGATTCTCGGCAATCTCAGAGATTGCTTATCAATTGACGCATCGATCAAGGTGCCAATTGGGTTAATTTCATTAAGTCAATTGATTATCCTAGTGCAAATGCACCGAACTAGGTGGAAAATGCACTGATTCATATCATATGCGCCACTTCACCATGAATGCACCAATCCTTGATGTGTATGCGTCGTTCTAGCACATGCACCGCTTCTAGTGTCACATGTACAGTTGCATAATGGATGTGCCATTTCGAAAGCGCATATACGTCGAATTGTAGTTCGGCGCATTTATCTTATCTTTTTTTCCTAAGCATCTATTGACCTAATAAATGACTTTTAGCGAGTTTTGACGAACTACATACCAGTGGTCCTACCTCAGGTGGCCAATTGAACCATCAGACTCGTTCAAACTAGTGCTCCTCATGTAGAATATCCATATCTCTGGCAACTGCTCTAGCTCCCATACTCTCCTAAGCTCTCAAAGACCAATCAACGAAGGACAAGTGTGCAAATGAATAGAACTTGTGGACCCAGCTCCTATATATAGCAAGTGAACCGTAACTGACTGTGTGACAACTATGACTACTTCCCATATCTGTTCCTCCAAACCATGTCCTATTTTTCTCCATCCTAACCTATTTTCCCACCTTCTTCTTCATGAGATTGTCCGTCTCACGCCTTCTGCCTTCTTCCCGTCCAATCTCCTGAGGGGGCATCCTGTCGTTAAAATTGTACCACGGGCAAACTGGGGCATGTATCATTGTCAAAAAAATTTATTCTTTGAAACAACATGATAAAACACATTGCATCAAAGAGGGGCAAAATGTATACACTTAAAAATGACATGACTCTACCTAAATAAATATTTTAAATATTTATTTCATCTTAATATTCTTCTATCAATAAATAAATAAAAACAATTTATTTATTTGAGTCATTTTCTCCCATTTAATTAAATAAATTACATTTATTTAATTAATTTCATCTATATCAACTTTATTCTTCTAAATAATTAAATAATTTTAATTATTTAAATAAATCATCCATTCTTCTAAATTTAAATAAAATGCAAATTTATTTAAATTAAATCTCTAAAAAATAAAATATATTTAATTATTTTATTTATTCTTCCAAATTATCTACAAGTAATTAAATAAATTTATTTATTTAATTATGCTTTCTTATCTTCTAAAAAATCTTTAAAATCTTCTAAAAAAAACTCTTCTTGTCATGCAAAACAAAAGCTGACTTAATTGATTTAAAGCTATGAACAAAACTCTTAAATTAGAAAAATATATTCTAAATTAAGAAAATAAAACTCATCCTCATCAAGAAAGCAGTTAACTCAACAAAGCATCTTTTTGAATGACACATGTCTTTCTTCTATTCGCGTATGTTCTCTCAAACATTCTCCTTTGTTGATCTTCTTATTTCTTTTCCACCATTGATCTTCTCTCACACAACTCTATAAATACAACCCTCTTCTTATATTTCAAAGATCCCAACTTTCGAGTAAACTTATGCTACAAAATCCATATCATGCCATTGGCACCCTCACTTTCATATCACTTCATCTATCATCCACTTCATATTTGTGTTGGAGCTCATCTTCAACACAATAAATATCTGAGCCATTTCTCCTTGTCATCTTGAGGAATCAAAGCGAGGAAGCAAGCTTCCTAAGGGCCATCTTCATCACCAAAAGATCAAGAAAGAATAGGAGAACAATGGAAATTGCAAGATAAAAAGGTTGTGAGTATCTCTCTCTCTTATTTTAAATCCTTTTTGTTTGCACATTCTATTGATGTTTTAGGTTTTTATTATTCATTTGATTATCCCACTTTTACCCATCACAGAAACAACTATCAAAAATTTTAAAACAACTAACATTACAAACAAATCCACATCACGGTGGGAATAATTTTAGCCACAAAAGGGAGTATCCACTACACAACACCCCAGGAATCAAAGTCCAAAATGCATTAGAGAATGTACACCAAACACACAGACAACTAAGTTTTCTACATCTTCTTATGTAAGAAACTTTTATACAAGGATTTAAGGAAACATAGTTGCTACTTATTTACAAAGAAATTCTATCTTTAATGCAGTACAATTCTGTTGGCAAGAGACACTATGTGGCTTCATGAGTGTTGTCATTGATGGAAACAAAGTCCATCCCACACATCCACAGGACATGGTGTGTCTCTATCGGAAGTCAAATTGAAGAATGCTGTGGTCCGGTAAGCAAGAACAGAGCATGCAACAAGGTCTGACAGTTAGGTCCGGATCTCTCAGAGGAAGTAACTCAGTAAAGTGCAGACTTGGGGAAGTCAAGAGGAGTACCATGACTAACATATTCCAGAGATTGAGCCTCTGGTGATGAAAGAGTGAAAAGATATAAGCACCTGAGTATTGGGTTCCTATCTAGCAAAGTAAACTGAGGAAGACCTGACCGGCAGAGCATTAGACCTTAATTTGGATGAGATATTGATGGTGATCAAGCTTCTTGAGGTATCATTCATGATTGGCCGACATGATTGATGACTTTTATATGCATCTCTTTGATACGCATCACTTGGTAAGCAAGGATTCATCCAACAGACCAGAGTTTGGGAAAATATTGAGTATTTTGGATGCCGACTAGAAAGATGTTGAAATCCTTTGTGTGGATATATATACCAGATGGATTTCGATGAGAAGGTGTGTGTGGTGTGTTGGGAAGTGGGAAGAAAAGTAGAGAGTAGTGTGGAAGTAGTAATACAGGTCTGGTATGTGATAGGACAACAACACCAAAGAAGAGGAAGAATAAAGTGCAGTAGATCAGTGTATTGAGCCTAACCAGAACTGAACCTTAGCATATGTGGATGTTTCTCATCACTTCAAGTATCTTGTTACTTTCTTGTACCTTGTAGATAGTGAGTCTCTTGTAGGTAGTGAGCCTCTTGTGAGCAGTGTGCTCGGGCAGTGAGCCCTAATTGGCAAGTGCCATTTTTGTATTTCTATTCTTCTAACAGAGAATACATTCTTGGTTTAGTCACCCCATGGCTTTTCCCTTAACAGGGTTTTCCATGTCAAAATCATTGTGTTATGTGAATTGACTTTGTTTCTACTTTCATGATTATGGATGCTTATTTGTTTTGATGTTGCACTAGTTATTAAAGAAGAATAGAAAGTTAAGATAATTAAGATAACTAATTCACCCCCCCTCTCAATTATCAACAATTGGTATCAGAGCTAAGTTCCTCCAAACAAAGCCTAACAGCTTGAGGAAGATCTGGGAATCTTAATGGATATGTATGGTATGAGGGAACAACTTCAGTTTGCCCTAGATGATCTTGAACAATCTCACTCCAAAGTCAATAACTTGAAGTAAAGACTCAAACAGGCTGATGATTTTATAAATGAACTAAAAGAGAAACTGAGTATCTCTATGAAAAAGAGAAAGGAACTTCTTCAACAATTAGCAAGTCAAAGTGAATCCAATAATACTGATGAAGATCTGAAAGAGAAGAACAAGTTATGTGAGAAGCTATCAAAAGAAGTCATTATGGTAAGACATGAAATGGAATCAGGGGTTATGAAATTCACCCAAGAAATTGAAGAGAAAAGAAAAATTAAAGATGATCTAAGACAATCTCTCAAGGAGAAGTTAGAAGACTGCCATAAAATGGATAGAATAATCAGGCATCTAGAATTTGATCTTGAAGAAGCAAGAGATAATGAACAACAACTTGAGAATTAGATTGACATTCTTAAAGGGATCTTCAAACAAAAAATGAATACAAAGAGAATTTCAAGATAAGCTCTACTCAACTTGAAGTTCTTCTTCAAAGCCAAAAGAGGGTAGATGACAAGCAAGGCTTGGGGTATGAGAAAGGTGAAAGCTCCGGATCTGGTTAGAAGAACTCTAGATCAGGAAATCCAAGGAACATGCCTAGAAGACCTCCGGTAAGGCAACCAAATGCTCAAAGATATCCATCCTTCAATGGATACTGCCACAATTGCAATAACTTTGGTCATAAAGCAAATCAGTGCAGAAGAAGAATGAATCAGTCTACCCCATCCTTCTCCGGACAGTATTTTAATTGCCAAAGGTATGGTCACAAAACTCATGAATGTAGAAATTTGTAAATAAACAATTCATTCAATGGTAGATGCTTTGCATGCAATAGAATGGGACATATGGCAAATCAATGTAGATCAAGAGGATTCTAGTTAAATATGCAAAGAAATGTTGTTTGCTACAATTGCAATAGATTCAGTCATATTGCCAAATTTTGCAGAAGTAAGAATCAGGACAAAAAGGGTCCGGTGCATCATAATCAAAACCAAGACAAAGGAAAAAGAAAAGTAAATGTGGATGAAATTCAAAGGGAGATGAACAAGATATGGGTGAAGAAAAGTACAGAAGATGTTGGGGATGGATCCGCACCAGAATCTGGTGCTAATATTCCTTCCGGAAACTAAATTGATGAGCTCTGGCTCAGGGGGAGTAACAAAAGAAAAACATTTTCCCCTAGCTAGTCAATAGGTGCCTGAAATTGGCACATGAAAGGTTGCAGATTAAAGGGTTCTCAGAGAAACATCTAAATAATCCATGGTAAAGATATGGAAGATCCGCAAGAAGTTTTAAAAAGGGTAATCTTCCAAGATTGATCTGGTTCAACAGTCATCCAGTTAGAACAGGATTTTCACAGATAGATCTAGTAAAATTGAAATATTTGAATTTGTGGCTAGATGGAATGATTGGTTAAAAGGAGATACTTTGTAAGTTATCATCCTAGGTGCATCACAGTGATCCAGAAAGATCTATTTCAGAAATAAAGTAAACAAGGCATCCAAAATAACCTAAGTTGTGCATTTATTACAAAATAGAATTAGGGTTTGTGCAGGAATAAAAGGGTTCTTTTGTTCATCATTTGTACATTTACATTCGAGAAGAAAAGAGAAGGATCTCTGCAACAAATTATCTCAAGCCTCTCAAAGATCAACCACAGAAATTGATTTATCCAGCAATTCGATTTGGTTCATTTCGTGAACCCTAAAAGCATAAAAGGTATTTTCCATTCTTGAAATCTCTCTCTGAATCTTTTGAATGATGGCTACTCTGAATGTTGTGAAGATCACTGATAGGCCGCGTCCTAAATCCATACAAATCCATAGAAGTTGATCCCCTAAGTGCCTTTTCAAGCATTCCGCATGGGGTTTGGCATGTAGAAGATGTTAGGGCATATATTCATGCAAACATTGAGGACTTTAGGGAATCCAAACTAATGGATATCTATCACAAACAATTAATAGATGATTCCTTTGAACTCAAACCTCAGTACAAGGCTATTTGGATTAAGCATTTCAGACAATACATCTGTTTCCCCTGTTTTACAGAAGATGAGTGGGTCCGATATGTTTTGAGTAGAGTGCATAACAACTTCATGTGGTTAAATAGACCATTTAAGATCACAAAAGATGCTATTAAAGCGGTAACCAGTTTGCACTCATCTGGAGGGTTACCTGTTCTCAAATCGGTCAAAAACTAAACTGTGAGTGAGGCTACCGGATCAAAATTTGACAAGAGAGCCATGAAAATAAAAGATATAATTGATCTGGATATCAAGTTTGCCTCCATGATAATTGGTTACAAGATATATCACTCCAACAGGAAAAATTTAGTACCCGGAACTACAATTTACACTGCTTATCAGATGCTAAGAGAAAATGCTGACTATGATCTTTGTGAGCTTCTTCTAAACCAACTATTAGAGAATTTGTAGAAAATAAAGAAAAATAAAAAGAATTCTTTCAAGTATGGTGGCTTGATACTTTGCCTATTCTTCTATTACATGAATGAGCTACCCGGATCTAGTTACTATATATGGCAAAATGATAGACCTGTTGCCATACAAATAAGAGATTATTTGCATGGAATAGGTGATGCCAAGGCACATAATACAACACTATGGGGTTACTTCAAGAACTTTCAGAGTATGATGCAAGTAAGAGAGAGAATCCCCCAATCTCTAGTGGAAAAATACAAAGATACAGTGTGCTTCATAGTGGATACTGATCAATGCCTAATGGAGGCAGTAGAACCAAGAATAGTATGGATCATGCCAATGGGGTATGAGGCTGATAAGAAAATCCTAGAGTTGCACATTCAACATCTTTTGAGTCAGCCCAAGGACCCTGAGGCAGAAAAGTTTGGAACCTTTGAAGAGTTGAGTGTAAAGATTCATGTGGAGCTTAGACAACCAGAGATGAAAAGAAAAGTGAGAAAAGAAGTAGACAATGTTGCCAAAAGGTATGGCATTTCAAAAGATGCACTCGATGCAAACAGAGAGAAGATGGAAAGGGTAGAGAAAGAAAGGCAAGAAATAGAAAAAGAAAGTGCTCCGGTGCAAGCCCCCTCCCGGACCATATCCTCCAAAATCTCTGCACCTGCCACCTCTAAGAGCTAAAAAGCATCAAAATTGGAAGTCAGGACATCTGAAAAAGGAGAGAAGAGAACTAAGACAAAGGTCACAAGGTCTTACACCAGTCAAAAGGATGATGAAGACACTGAGTCAGATGAGGAAGTCAAGAAAATGAAGAAGAAGAAGAAAACTTCTGGTGAATCCTCTACCGGTCAAGACAAGGAAGAAGAGGCAAAAGAATTCGTTGAAAGACCTACTCTTCGCGTTGATGATATCATCAAATCAGTTACTATGGATGGGAACCTACAACCAATGTTTGAATTTTATGATGAATACAGTGAAGCTGATCAGAAGATATTGTAAGATGCCATAGCCAGGTATCTAAACATCTACAACAAAACATTCATTGTCATTATATCTCTAATTCCCAAAAGCTTAGAGAAGGAACTTGAAATAAGGAAGAACAATGCCCAAGAAAAAGACCTAGAAATTTGGGAGCAGATTGCTATTCAACTCTATCCGTCCATTACCCCTAAACAAATGAACATTATCTTCACGGACTGCAAGGATGAGTTCCGGAGCAAAGCTAGAATGAATCAGCTTATGCTTGGAGAAACTAACAAAGTGGCAAAAGAAATAGAAGATATGCTCTAGAATGCTTTTAAAAGATTCAATCTTCCTATTATAGAGGACTTAGGTGATGAACCCTCTATCATGGATGACAAAGGAGAATCTACTGAGATAGTGGCATAAGAGGCAAAGGAGACAAGTGAAGAAAAAGCTAAGAACTTAGATTCCTCTGCTCCGGAAGAGGAAGTCCATGAAGAAGCAAACATCTCTCCTTTGGTTTCCCCTGCAGACTCCGGATCTAAAGGAGAAGAAAGAATAGAGGAGAAAACCAGTCAAGAAGAAGAAATAAAGGAAAAGGAAAAAGACCAAACAGAGAAGAACACAAGAGACAGTTCTAAGACTGCAGAAGGGAAGAAGACTCTATCTCCGACAAGAGACACTACAGAAACTATCAAAGAATTCTTAACCAAAGAGATGATAGAAATTGATGAACTGGAACTGCTTCAAGGACCATTCAATTTTGATTCCCTCTCCCCAGTTCAGACTATGAAGATAGCATCCTTTGCCCATGCAAAGGCAAAAGAAAAACTTTCGAAGTCTCACATGGAAGACTGTGAGCTAATTGAGATTGCATCTGGTGCATTGGAGAAAATCATGCCATCCTTCCAGAAGGATCCTTCGGCCTCCTCATCCGGTAACTTAAAATCTCTTGTCAATTCAGTTAGCACACATTTTGATTCTTTGGAGAAGTCAGTTGAAGATAGAGTCTGGAAAGAATTTTTGGGAAAGAGATTCTCTGAGGTGTAGGGTCTAATAACAAATGATAGGAGAGTTATGGATATTGGGATAAAGAACTTAGAAAATGCTCTTAAAGATGGTAGAGATATATATAAATTTTGTTTATCCTAGCCTAAAGTGACCAAGGATATTGAGAAGAAAGTCAAAGAGCAAGAGGATAAATTGTTAAGTTTGTCTCAAAGTTTTGATCCTCTCTCCTCTTCCATAGTAAATCAAGAGTGTCAGACTATTGCAGTCATAAATGAAATAAAGAAGCTTGAGAAGGAGAAGAAAAATAGAATAAACAGGTTAAGTGAACTTAGAGGGATCATTATCCCTAAGTTAGAGGCCATGCATGAAGCCCTAATTGATGCTCAGGCCACAGCCCAGACCAGTGATCTGATAGATCTAAAGAAGGTAGAAGTTTTTGCATTCCTGTTGAGCGGTCACATCTCAATTTTGGATAGGATGAAGCAGAGTTGGGTGACAGATGTTGTACAGTTGAAGAATACTTTTGCAGATATACTTAAGAATATATAAGTACAACTTGTATATATACTTATGCGGATATGTATAGATTGATTTTTGAAAATTTTGGTGTGTGGATTCTACCCTTTGTCATTGATGTCAAAGGGGGAGTGAGGAGTAGTGAAAAATGTGGGATCTAGCTAAGGGGGAGCTCTGAAAAAGTGTACATTAGAACAGAGCATCAGCCAAGGGGGAGTATAGTGTGACACTTAGTCATTTTTCACTAAGTGTTGCCATCAATGCCAAAGGGGGAGATTGTTGGCAAGAGACACTATGTGGCTTCATAAGTGTTGTCATTGATGGCAACAAAGTCCATCCCACACATCCGCAGGACATGGTGTGTCTCTACCAGAAGTCAAATTGAAGAATGTTGTGGTCTGGTAAAGAAGAACAGAGCATGCATCAAGGTCCGATAGTCAGGTATGGATCTCTCAGAGAAAGTATCTCAGTAAAGTGCAGACTTGGGGAAGTTAAGAGGAGTACCATGACTAACATATTCTAGAGATTGAGCCTCTGGTGATGAAAGAGTGAAAAGATATAAGCACCTGAGTATTGGGTTCCTGTCTAGCAAAGTAAACTGAGGAAGACCTAATCGACAGAGTATCAGACCTTAATCTGGATGAGATATTTATGGTGATCAAGCTTCTTGAGGTATCATTCATGATTGGCCAACATGATTGATGACTTCTATATGCATCTCTTTGATACGCATCACTTGGTAAGCAAGGATTCAGCTGACAGACCAGAGTTTGGGAAAATATTGAGTATTCCAGATGCTGACTAGAAAGATGTTGAAATCTTTTGTGTGGATATATATACCAAATGGATTTTGATGAGAAGGTATGTGTGGTGTGTTGGGAAATGCAAAGAAAAGCAGAGAGCAGTGTGGAAGTAGTAATACAGGTCTAGTATGTGATAGGACAACAACACCAAAGAAGAGGAAGAATGAAGTGCAGTAGATCAGTGTATTGAGCCTAACCAAAACTGAACCTCAGCATATGTGGATGCTTCTCATTAGTTCAAGTATCTTGTTACTTTCTTGTACCTTGTAGACAGTGAGTCTCTTGTAGGCAGTGAGCCTCTTGTGAGCAGTGTGCTCAGGCAGTGAGCCCTAATTGGAGAGTGCCATTTTTGTATTTCTTTTCTTCTAATAGAGAATATATTCTTGGGTTAGTCACCCCGTGTTTTTTCCCTTAACAGGGTTTTCCACGTCAAAATCATTGTGTTATGTGAATTGACTTTATTTCTGCTTTCATGATTATGGATGCTTATTTGTTTTGATGCTGCACTAGTTATTAAAGAAGAATAGAAAGTTAAGTTAATTAAGATAACTGATTCACCGCCCCCCCTCTCAGTTATCAACAAATTCCTGTTTACCAAACTATGAACATATACAATTACTTCCTTATGCAAAAAGATACATACAGAGGAAATGTATGATGTCACACACAAGAATAATTCAAAGTTCTAATTGACTTACAATATCACATTCATGATCTCCTGGGTCCAACACAGGCTCCTATTTGATCTCCTGCATACGTTTCTTACACGTGCATACACAATGATAACTTTCATAAATCACAACAGAACTTCCACATGAGGTCATGGCCAACTAAGAAATAGATATCAGATTATCAAGCAACCACGCAAAGATACCCCAAACACGACAACACCACATAATCTACATGATGCCACTAAGTGATTAAATCATTCCAATACTTACACATATAATGCAATTAACATAAAGATGGTATGGTGTTTCTACACCCATAGCTAAACATAACCCCCAAGTATGATTACTTCAGCAAACAATGGAACACAAAACACCACTGGCCTTTCACAACACCCCACACAAAATGGGTACAAGATATTCACATCACTAGAGGGGGCATATACGACACTCCTAATCACATGCACTAACAATAATCATGCTTCTTTCTTCTAAAGCACTAGAGACCACAAGAGGGACTCAATGACTCAACAAATCAGCAAGCACTAATATTTAGGAACCAGATATTGTCAGATATAACATGACATTTAAGAAAAAGAAGAGAGAGAACACATAGCAGATGCATTAGTAAAACAAGGCATAAAGAATTTATTTCTTCCAGAATCAAAGAACAAGTCTGTAAATTTATCAACTTTTTAACATCATATTAAGGAACATAGGTGAGAAGTTTTATTACCAACTCACCACAAGGAGATAAATGCTTAACCTAGAGCAACATAAATAATCTAGAGATCCTAGTGTTGCAACCTAGGCTCTGATACCAAATGTAACACCCCACCAAGGAACCTAGAGGATAACACAACTAAGCTTACAAAAAGGTATAATATTTTTATTCATAACATTTAAATTAAGCTTTATCCTCTAGGGTTTCACGGCTATATTACTAATGAACTAAAACAAGATCTAACCAACATTATTAATTAACTAACAAACACAGTTCATTCTAAGTCTAATTGCATCAAATAAATACACACATACAATTCCATATTATATCATTAGATAAGTAACATCAAGATCCTGCACATAGGATCACGAGTACATAGACAAGTTCCTTTACAAGAGAGTACAACATTACATTGTTTACAATATCACTATCCATATTACATTGGAGTACATATGTCAAGATTACAGTACATGATTCAACTGATATACAAGACTGAAACATGATCATAAGTATCTGTCTCCTCAAGCTAGAGCAAGATCTGAAATCTACCATATAAGGTACATCCTTCTCGTGCACGAACAACAACAAGGGAAACCAATGGAGATAAAAGCACAACCACTCAACCATGCGGAACCCTAAGGTCCACCCCTTGTGCTAGGAGATAACAATAAGGTCCCACTAAGAAAACAATTAAGAAAGATAGTAGACTAATGGGTGGAAGGACTACACAAGACTTCAATACAACACAGGTCAAAAAGAACATCACAAGTAAATCAAACAACACTTCCAGAGGTAATCACACAATGAAAGGGAAAAACACACATTAGGGAGTGCTAGGCTACAGTAGGGAAGAGTATCATCGCATGGTCCTAACATGGGTTATCCTGGCAGTCTCTCACCGAACGTCAGCCCCCATCCATGGGTTATCCTGGTAGTCCAGATGTTGGCCCCCAACTATGGTTATCCTATAAGTCTCTCACTAGACGTCGGACCCACAGGGGGACACATGCAGAACCAACATTCCTTTCGTGAGGACAAGGAAGTTGATATTGCCAACCACAGCCTTCTCATCCCATCCTTAGCTTGAACGAGCACTACAGGCATGGGTGAGGCATCCAATTATCTTATTTAGTGTGGAAACTACCCAACCCTCTAAATTTATTATTAAGTTATCACTAGATTAAAAACTTCCAATGGATTATCCAGCAGCCACTTTGGGCACTGGCCCCACATTAAAAGCCACTCCCCTACCTGCATCTAGAAGACCCTATCCATCAAGCAAGACAATTACCATCACAATGACAAGTAATATATAATGCAAGGCATTTACCTTCTTGCATACAAATCATAATCACAGGGACCAATTCTTGTCCCAAAACATAAATCCTACCACATTCTCATCATGATGCATTTACAACACAAAATACACATCATTTCACATCACATAGAGCAAGGCATTATCCATCTTGCATAGTCATCATAACCACATAAATAGGCACACTAAGGAAGGCATTATCCATCTTGCACATGTATCATACCAAGATGAATAGGAGGCAACATTTCAAGAATACATTTCATTCAACTCACATGATGCACACAGAGTAAACCCCCACACAATCATACCCTCCTAGGCCTTTGGAAACAACTTCTCCAAATGACACAACACTTGACACCATTAAAAACACAACGGTTTCACATACAATTCACTCTCAAAGCACATCATAAACTAATACCCTTCAACAATTTTTTTTTATTTTAAAGAATGTAACATTAATCCAAGCATGAACAATCATCTAACAGTTATAAAGTGAATCTATCTCAACAATACAAAACTATAACTAAAAAATCTCAAGACTTATTTTAATTTCATTTAATTAAAATGAATGTGAACAACATGAAGATAACCTTAAGACATACAAATTAAACACAACAATTATTTACACTATTTAGAACTGATGTAGATTTCATTAATAATCTTGACAATTTTGTAAATACTATTAAATATAACTGTATAATTAAGACTAAAAGCCTATAATATTAGAATGCTATAAATCTCTTACACTAGTTAGAATCACAAGATATAAAATCCAAAGCTACAATGAAAGAACCTTGTTCTAATATTAGCTTGAGAGGAAAGGAATACAGAATAAGAAAAAATTCCTATAGATCTAACATCTTTATCAAATGTACCACACTTTTAACCACATGCATATGATAGGATCAACACAAAATGAATTTGTTGAGGAGGCTTTAAAAGCTACCAATAATGCAAGATGTGAAAGCATAGACAAGGCACGCAGACTGATTGGTAGAATGCCTCAAAGAGAGTCATATGATGGAAAGCAATGATCATAGGATATGCACAAAATGAATTTGTTGAAAAATCTCAGAGAAACCTAGTTTGAAAATATAGTTTATTGGTGATGCAACTAATTATTTTAATAGAGACGAAACGGGTGAGAGGCAGACAGTCACGAAATATTCATATCTCAAAAATGACAAACTAGGTATGACTGATTTTTAGATATGATTTAGCTATCCAAGCCGTGCACCATATATAAAAAATTAGAGAAACCCAGTTCGTAAAAATAAAGTTATGGCTAACGCAATAGACTACTAAAATAGAGACAATGGGTGAGAGGTAGATAGTCACAAAATATTAATATCTCAAAAATGACAAACTAGGTATGGCTAATTTTTGGATATGATTTAGATATCCAGGCCTTGCACCATATATAAAAAATTAGAGAAACCCAATTTGTCAAAATAAAGTTATGGCTAATGCAACAGACTGCTAAAATAGAGACGAAATGGGTGAGAGGTAGATAGTAACAAAATATTCTTATCTCAAAAATGACAAAATGAGTATGACTGATTTTTAAATATGATTATATATCCAGGCCGTGCACCATATATAAAAAAATAGAGAAACCTAGTTCGTAAAAATAAAGTTATGGCTAACGCAAAAGACTGCTAAAACAGAGACGAAATGGGTGAGAGGTAGACAGTCACAAAATATTCATATCTCAAAAATTTCAAACTAAGTATGGCTGATTTTTGGATATGATTTGGATAACTAGGTTGTACACTAGATATAAAAATATTAGAGGAACCCAGTTTGTGAAAATAAAGTTATGGCTAATGCAACAAACTAAAAAAAACAAAGATGAAATGGGTGAGAGATAAACAGTCACAAAATATTCATATCTCCAAAATGACAAATTGGGTATGACTAGTTCTTGGATATGATTTGCATAACTAGGTCATACACCATATATAAAAAAATTAGAGGAACCCAGTTTGTACAAATAAACTTATGGCTGACAAAACAACCTGAAAATAAATAGAGATTAAGTGAGTGAGAGATAGACAGTCATTTCAATCGATGATTCCTAGAAATGCAATAATACAGACATGCATAATTGGATTTGATAACAAGGCTTCTAACCTCTAATACAAATTACAATCAACAGGAAAAATCATAAATCAAACATTTGCTTCAACAGAAAATTGAGACAGAAATTAGAACCAAAGGAACCTGATTTCACTTGCTTGACTAGGTTGAAGATTTGATTTCGGATTCAATTGCTGCAGCCACAAACCAGTCTCTCCCATCTCCTCTCTCCCACCTAAAGTTTAATTTGTTAAAGATTATTATGAGAGAGAAATCCCCCCAATATCTTGTAGAAGATTCCCCCCATTAAAGGCAACAAATTCTGCTTAAATCCATTTCTTACAATTTTCTATTTTAACCAAACAATAATTTCTCTCTAATTTTATTTATTTTAGAATTTGCTATTTATTTCATTTATGACCAAACAAAAATAGTTTCTTTCTACTTTTCTAAAATTAGTCTCTTACACAAAAGAAACAATTATTTCTAAGATTCCCTCTTGAGGTGCGTAACTACCACTTCTTCCAAGTGCCCAAAATAGAAAATAATTACTCAAGGCAATAATAATAAAGAAAGAGAATTTATTTCAAACATAATAATGCATATTTCCACACACTATAATTTACATAAAAGTATCTATATTTATTTATCAAAGTGCCCTCTTGACTTAATAATTTTATTGTAATGAAGCAATTAACCAAAACATTAATCAAACAATTCCAAACAAAATAACCCAAATGCCAAACAATACCTGACACAGTGAATGATCGAAAGCATGACCACAATGACAATGACTAACCATTACACCCATACAGACAACACTGACTGGGTGTAAAACTAGATATTCATCCTTTTCAAGGATGGTGGCTAATTAGGGGACCACATGTTATCTCTGTTCAATAGTTTTCATTGGGTTTTAGGCACGATCAGACCTATCAATTTAGGTGGAGTTGATGCTTGGTACCTGCATCCTGCAACAACCAAACAGTCAAACAAGTAAACATTTATATATACATACATACATATATACATATATACATATATATACATACATACATATATATAGTTAAATACACTGTCAAAGGGAATCCCAGCGTAGCAGGGTACTGACGCATGAGTAATGCAACACTGTCCCTTTCACTATCACATCAAACACGTAATCACAACACACATAGCAATCAATTATTGAACGACTAAATAAGAACCATCATCAGATAATCACATGATATACATAATAAGATTAATCCAGACAAAACATCAAAACATAACATCCTATGATACATAATTAGTCACATAAAAATTAATTCTAACATATGACAATCATAATAAGATCAACATCATAATCACCTGAATGTAAAACAATGTCAGAGCATATAAATTATCAGTGTCGCAACAAAGATTATTGATAAAACATACTCATTGTCATATGAAACCACACATTAGCATAATCAAGAATGTCATCCACATGAATGTAACATCTACCAACATCATATAATGTACAACGTCAACTATCTAACATACCCTAAATATTCCTATTATTATACCTTCATCTTCATGATCCTTAGCCATACCATCTGCACATCCAAGACAAGAATGGAGGGGCATTACATCCTCCCCCCTAAGACTTGACTTACTCCTGGAAGTCACAGACTAGGGTGGAAACATAACATATTAGTATTGTAGTTTTCTATTGCCAACATAAACATCCATTTTAAGCAATTGTTCATAAGATAGGCACAATCATTCAATAAAGACAAGAAGAGCATTAATTCCTCACCATTAAGATGTCTCATGTGATCCACTTAAAATCCAATCACACATATTTTGAGAATTTCAAATAATTTAGGGAATTGCATTCACATATTAACAAATAAAAATACATCTCATCTTTTATTTCCACTATGGTTCCCACTAATTACCGAACATGCAAAGTACAATCCTCTGTGGAGTCCTCCCTTGAGCACACTATCAGAGGTTCAAAATGAACATGATAGAAACAACACTTAACATGAAATGGAGCCAACAGAAACAAACATTCAAAATAGCCACCATAGAAATTTTAAAAATGCAAACCCAAGTGGGGAAATAATCAAATTCAATCTTAAGTTGCAAAATGCTAACAATTTTCAACAATAAATCAAGTATAAAGAAAAGAGTTTTTGGTGACCACTCCTATCATAAGAGTGTTCAAAGAAAACAAATTTACAATTAGTGCACCCACAACACATGAAACAACTATCGAAATTTCTAAAACAATTAATATTACAGACAAATCCACATCACGGTGGGACTAATTTTAGCCACAAAAGGGAGTATCCGCTACACAACACCCCAAGACTCAAAGTCCAGAATGCATTAGAGGATGTACACCAAACACATAGACAACTAAGTTTTCTACATCTTCTTATCTAAGCAAATTTTATACAAGGATTTAAGGCAACACAGTTGCTACTTATTTACAAAAAAATTCTATCTTTAATGTAGTACAATTCCTCTTTACCAAACTATAAACATATACAATTACTTCCTTATGCAAAAATATACTTATAGAGGAAATGTATGATGTCGCACACAAGAATAATTCAAAGTTCTAATTGACTTACATTATCACATTGATGATCTCCTGGGTCCAACACAGGCTCCAATTTGATTTCCTACACATGTTTCTTACACATGCATACACAATGATAACTTGCATAAATCACAACAAAACTTTCACATGAGGTCATGGCTAGCTAAGAAATAGATATCAGATTATCAAGCAACCACACAAAGATACCCCACACATGAAAACACCACATAATCCACATGATGCCACCAAGTGATTAAATCATTCCAATACTTACACATATAATGCAATTAACATAAAGATGGTATGGTGTTTCTACACCCATATCTAAACATAACCCCCAAGTATGATTACTTCACCAAATAAGGGAACACAAAACACCACTGGCCTTTCACAACATCCCACACGAAATGTGTACATGATATTCACATCACTAGAGGGGGCATATACCACACTCCTAATCACATGCACTAACAGTAATCACACCTCTTTCTTCTAAAGCAACAAATCAGCAAGAGGGACTCAAGGCCTCAACAAATCAGTAAGCACTAACATTTAGGAAACACATATTGTCAGATATAACATCACATTTTTAGGAAAGAAGGAGAGAGAACACATAGCAGACACATAAGTAAAACAAGGCATAAATAATTTATTTCTTCCAAAATCAAAGAACAAGTATGTAAATTTATAAACTTTTTAACGTCATACTAAGGCACATAGGTGAGAGGTTTTATTACCAACTCGCCATAAGGAGATAAACGCTTAACCTAGAGCAACATCAATAATCCAGAGATCCTAGTGTTGCAACCTAGGCTTCAATACCAAATGTAACACCTCGCCAAGGAACCCAGAGGATAACACAACTAAGCTTACAAAAAGGTAAAATACAATTTTTTTAAAACGAAAGAAATAACAACAATCATATATTTATTCATAACATTTAAATTAAGCTTTATCCTCTAGGGTTCCACAGCTGCATTACTAATGAACTAAAACAAGATCTAACCAACATTATGAATTAACTAACAAACATAGTTCATTCTAAGTCTAATTGTTCCAGATAAATAAACACATACAATTCAATATTATATCATCAAATAAGTAACATTAGGATCCTACACATAGGATCACGAGTACAAGACAAGTTCCTTTACAAGAGAGTATAACATTACATTGTTTACAATATCGCTATCTATATTACATTGGAGTACATATATCAAGATAACAGTATATGATTCAATTGATATACAAAACTCAAACATGATCATAAGTATCTGTCTCCTCAAGCTAGAGCAAGATCTGAAATCTGCCATACAAGGTACATCCTTCTCACACACGAATAACAACAAGGGAAACTAATGGAGATAAAAACACAACCACCCAACTATGTGGAACCCTAAGGTCCACCCCCATGCTAGGAGATAACAATAAAGTCCCACTAAGAAAATAATCAAGAAAGACGGTAGACTAATAGGTACAAAGACTACACAAGACTTTAATACAACACGGGTCAAAAAAAACATCATAAGTAAATCAAACAACACTTCCAGAGGCAATCACACAATGAAAGGGAAAAACACACATTAGGGAGTGCTAGGTTGTAGTAGGGAAGAGTGTCATCGCATGGTCCTAACATGGGTTATCCTGGCAGTCTCTCACCAAACGTTGGCCCCATCCATGGGTTATCCTGACACTCCAGATGCCATCCCCCATCTATGGTTATCCTATAAGTCTCTCACTAGATGCCGGCCCCATAGGGTGACACATGCAGAACTGACATTCCTTTTGTGAGGACAAGGAAGTTTATCTTGCCCACCATGGCCTTCTCATACCATCCTTAGCCTAAACGAGTACTACAGGCATGGGTGAGGCATCCAATTATCTTATTTAGTGTGGAAACTACCCAACCCTCTAAATTTATTATTATGTTATCACTGGATTAAAAACTTCCAATGGGTTATCCTAGTAGCCACTTTGGGCACCAGCCCCACATTGAAAGCCACTCCCCTACCTACATCTAGAAGACTCTATCCATCAAGCAAGACAATTACCATCATAATGACAAGTAATATATACAATGCAAGGCATTTACCTTCTTGCATACAAATCATAATTGTAGGGACCAATTCTTGTCCCAAAACATAAACCAAGCATGAATTGCCACATTCTCATCATGATGCATTTACAACACAAAGCACACATCATTTCACATCACACAGAGCAAGGCATTATCCATCTTGCATAGTCATCATAACCACATGAATATGTACACTGAGCAAGGCATTATCCATCTTGCACATGTATCATACCAACATGAGTAGGAGGTAACATTTCAAGAATGCATTTCATTCAACTCATATGATGCACACGGAGCTAACCCCCACACAATCATACCCTCCTAGGCCTCTAGAAACAACTTACCCAAATGACAGAACACTTGACATCATTAAAAATACAATGGTTTCACATCACATTCATTCTCAAAGCACATCATAAACTAATACCTTTCAACAATATATATTTTTTTAAGGAATGTAACATTAATCCAAGCATGAACAATCATCTAACAGTTATAAAGTGAATATATCTCAACAATACAAAACTGTAACTAATAATTCTCAAGACTTATTTTAATTTCATTTAATTAAAATGAATGCGAACAACATGCAAATAACCCTAAGTCATACAAATTAAACACAACAATTATTTACACTATTTACAACTGATGTAGATTTCATTAATAATCTAGACAATTTTGTAAATACTATTAAATATAACTGTATAAGCAAGACTAAAAGCCTATAATATTAGAATGCTACAAATCTCTTACACTAGTTAGAATCACAAGGTACAAAACCCGAAGCTACAATGAGAGAACCTTGTTCTAAGGTTAGCTTGAGAGGAAAGGAATATAGAACAACAAAACATTCCTATAGATTTAACATCTTTATCAAACCTACCACACTTTTAACTACATGTATATGATAGGTTCAACATAAAATGAATTTGTTGAGAAGGCTTTGAAGGCTACCGACAATGCAAAATGTGAAAGCATAGATAGGGCATGCAGACTGATTGGTAGAATGCCTCAAAGAGAGTCATATGATGGAAAGAAATGATTGTAGGATATGCACAAAACAAATTTGTTGAAAAATCGTAGAGAAACCCAGTTCAAAAAATATAGTTTATTGGTGACGCAACTAACTATTTTAACAGACACAAAATGAGTGAGAGGTAGACAGTCACAAAATATTCATATATCAAAAACTACAAACTGGGTATGGCTGATTTTTATATATGATTTAGATATCTAGGCGATGCCCCATATATAAAAAAATTAAAGAAACTCAGTTCGTAAAAATAAAGTTATGGCTAACGTAACAGACTACTAAAATAGATACGAAATGGATGAGAGGTACACAGTCACAAAATATTAGTATCTCAAACATGACAAACTACATATGGCTAATTTTTAGATATGATTTATATATCTAGACCCTACACCATATATAAAAAAATAAGAGAAACCCAGTTCATCAAAATAAAGTTATGGCTAACACAACAGATTGCTAAAACAAAGATGAAATGGGTGAGAGGTAGACAGTAACAAAATATTCATATCTCAAAAATAACAAACTAGGTATGGCTGATTTTCAGATATGATTACATATCCAGGCTGTACAACATATATAAAAAAATTAGAGAAACACAATTAGTCAAAATAAAGTTATGGCTAACGTAACATACTACTAAAACAGAGATGAAATAGGTGAGAGGTAGACAGTCACAAAATATTCATATCTCAAAAATTGTAAATTGGGTATGACTGATTTTCATATATGATTTGGATAACTAGTCCGTGCACTATACATAAAAACATTAGAGGAACCCAGTTCATAAAAGTAAAGTTATGGTTGACGTAATACTAAAAAAATAGAGATGAAATGGGTGAGAGATAAATAGTCACAAAATATTCAGATCTCCAAAATGACAAACTGGGTAAGGCTGATTTTTAGATATGATTTGGATGAGTAGGTTATACATTATATATAAAAAATTAGAGGAACCCAGTTTGTACAAATAAAGTTATGGTTGATGCAACAAACTGGGAAAAAAATAGAGATGAAGTGAGTGAGAGATAGACAGTCACTTGAATTGGTGATTCCCAAAAATGCAATGATATAGACATGCACAATTAGATCTAATAACAAGGCTTCTAACATCTCTAGAAAATTACAATTGACAAAAAAAGCATAAATCAAACATTTGCTTCAACAGAAAACTGGGACAGAAATTAGAACCAAAGGAACTTGATTTCACTTGCTTGACTGGGCTTAAGATTCAATGTCGGATTCAACTACTGCAGCCACAAACCAGTCTCTCCCATCTTCTCTCTCCTCCCCCTAAAGTTCTATTTGTTCAAGATTATTATGAAAGAGAAATTTGCCCCAATATCTTCCAGAAGATTCCCCCCATTAAAGGCAACAAGTTTTGCCTAAATCCATTTCTTACAATTTGCTATTTTAACCAAACAATAATTTCTCTCTAATTTTATTTATTTTAGAATTTGCTATTTATTTCATTTACGACCAAAAAAAAATAGTTTCTTTCTACTTTTCTAAAATTAGTCTCTTACACAAAAGAAACAATTATTTTTTAAGATTCCCTCTTGAGGTGTGTAACTGTCACTTCTTTCAAGTGGCCAAAATAGAAAATAATTACTCAAGGCAATAATAATAAAGAAAGAATCTTTATCAAACATAATAATACATATTTTCACACAACTATAATTTACATAAAAGCATCTATATTTATTCATCAAAGTGCCCTCTTAACTTAATAATTTTATTGTAATGAAGTAATTAACCAAAACATTAATCAAACAATTCCAAATAAAATAACCTAAATACTAAACAACACCTGACACAATGGACAATCGAAAGCATCACTACAATGATAATGACTGACCATTACGCCCATACATACAACATTGACTAGGTGTAAAACTAGATACTCATCCTTTTCAAGGATGATGGCTAATTAGGGGACCACATGTTATCTCTGTTTAATAGTTTCCATTGGGTTTAAGGTACACTCTGACCTATTAATTTAGGTGGAGTTGATGCCTGGTACTTGCATCCTACAGCAACCAAACAGTCAAACAAATAGACATATATATAATCATAGAGTCAAAAACACCGTGAAAGGGAATCATAGCGTAATAGGGTACTCATGTATGAGTAATGCGACACTGTCCCTTTCACCATCACATCAAACATGTAATCACAACACACATAGCAATCAGTTACTGAACAACTAAATAAGAACCATCGTTAGATAATCACATGATACATATAATAAGATTAATCCACACAAAACATCACAACATAACATCCTATGATACAAAATTAGTCGCATAAAAATCAATTCTAACATATGACAATCATAATAAGATAAACATCATAATCACCCGAATGTAAAACAATGTCAGAGCATATAAATTATCAGTGTCGCAATAAAGATTATCGATAAAACATACTAGCTGTCATATGAAACCACACATGAGCATAATCAGGAATGTCATCAACTATCTAACATACCCTAAATATTCCTATTATTTTACCTTCACATTCATGCTCGTTAGCCAGACCATCTGCACATCCAAGATGAGAATGGAGGGGCATTACATTGTGTTTAATTTTAGAGTTGTAGAATATGTTTGAGAACATCAGGTACCAAAAAATGAGCGAAGCACTTAGCAAGGCAGGCCGCCTTATTTTCTATTCAATGTGTGAATGGTAAAAGTATTTCTTTATTCATATAAGAATGTATGTTCTACCTTTAAAGAAGATATCAAGGCATTCATGGTTTTTGTTCTACTATGGATGTACAATAATTTAGGGGCCAAGCATACCCTACAACTTGGGCTCCTAAGATTGCAAATAGTTGGAGAACTACATGAGATATACAAGACAATTGGGAAAGGTCATTGTTATACTTTATAAATAGAAGATTTGATTATCGAGAAGCCATAATATTTTTATATATTTTTTACTACAATACTTATTAGTTGAATTGCTTATTTTCAGTAAGATATCAATAGCTAACCAAAATGATAAATGGGTTGATTATGTAGGCCCTGGTGGATGGAATGGTAAGTTAAGTATCTAATGATATTAGGATAATATTAAATTCTAGTGCAACATTTAATCTCTTTTTGTAATGATTCTTGTTCTTGAATTGATGAATCAAATCCTGACATGTTAGAGGTTGGAAATGAAAACATGACCACATAGGAATATTGATCCCACTTTAGCATATGGGCTTTAATGAAGGTGATTAACATGAAAATAGGCATATAGTAATCTTGTTGAGTTTATTTTGAATGTTTTATTTTTATGGTCATTTCAATTGTGTTGTTATCTGTAGGCACCCTTGATTACTGGTTGTGACATAAGGTCTATGAGTAAAGAAACTTTAGAGATTCTAAGCAATGAGAGGTCATTAAGGTTAAATAAGGTTGGGAACTAAAATATTTTAAAATCATTTTATTATGAAACATTAGAGATTCTAAGCAATGAGGAGGAAATTATGATTAGCTAAGGTTGGGAACTACAATATTTTAAAATCATTTTATTATGAAATCTTGTCAACAGTTTTGACTTATCTTTGTGTTGATCATATGGTTTTTTTGGGGCCTTTCTCTAGATTCTTTAGGTTTACAAGGAAAGAAAGTGAGCAAGGAAGAGGACCTTTAGGTATTGAAATATTTGTAAAAAATATAGACACAAGTTACATCAATTTGAGATTTTACAATTTAGTTAAAAGAATATATATATATATATATATATATATATATATATATATATATATATATATATATATATATATATATATATATATATATATATATATATATATATATATATATATATATATATATATATATATATATATATATATATATATATATATATATATATATATATATATATATATATAGGGCCATTCTCACACATGGGAGTTGCTCTTATTTTATGGAATAAAAGTCTGAAAAAGCTTCTATAACTGTCAAATGGTAGAGATTTATGGAATGTAAGAATACTTTGATCCAAACCCTCTATTTAAACATAACTATAAACCTTTATTTATTTTCTAATGTTTATTATCCTATTAAATTTATACACCATTTCATTTGATATGTTTATAGTTCAAATTAAACTTATTTTATGTCAAGTTAAATATAACTTTACGATTTTATGTTGTTTCAGCACACAAATCTTCAAGGAAAATTGTAAGGCAAGCTAAAATCAACAATGGATTCACATGCATGTAAAATGTACATTTTAACACCATCCTCTAACTAATCCTTCCATCGAAATATTTTGGAGTATTAATTAAAGAAAAGAACAATTGTGATCTCACATCACATTATTGAATGGTGTGATTTGGTTACTTTTGTCTTAAGTTTGAATTAATAAAAGCATATGAGACATATAATTTTTAAGCATGCCTGGGAAGTAGTAACTATAATTAGGTATCCATGAATATATTGTAATGACCATTTCTCTTGGACATTTCCCACTCGAAGAGGCCTACAATTTATGGCAATATAAATTTGTTATTTGAATGCATTCTTGTGTTTTTATTTATAGATTATATATTTTGTACTTTTATTATTGAGATTTAATCCTTGCAAGAATGATCATATCATCTAGTACCAAAGCTCCTTCTAGGGCCATGTTTAATTGCAACATTTTTTATTTATGACATTATATGACTATCCACTATATGCTCTCTATTGGTGCTCAAAGTTGAGACTCCTCAAATCCCTAAAGCCAATTAGTTCTCAAGTGCCAAGGTTGTGAAACTCAAGAAAAAGATTATAGACTTATACTTAGGATGACACAATTAAAGAGAACATTGATAAGGTGGGTAAGACCTTCTTCTCCTTTTGGCATTGTTAGACCATGGGCAGTATTCTTTGAGGTGTATGAGAGAAAAGATTGAAAATAACATAAACTCAAATCCAGAGTCAAACCCTATCCAATGCACATGAACTCCATTTTTTTGTCACTTTAAGTAGTAGATGTACAACTACGTAGATTCTAAAATATGGCTTTGATAGCCCCTAATGCAATAGCACATCTAGAAACGAGTGGAGGTAGGATAAAAAACACATATATGGTAAAAGATTTAGGTTTTTGTTATGTTTGTGTTGAAGGAAAGAAAGGTTAAGTGGAAAGTAGACTGGTGCTTATGTCCAGTTTGGGAAATAGAGTCTAGACATTAAATCAAAGGGGACACTAAGAAACCTAAAAGGAATCTAGGTGTGTGGAAATCACTTCCTACACTAATCTAATGAGGAGAGGGATATGCAAATTCAAATTAATCCTTATCACTACAGCAACATAGAACATGTAAATGAGATATTTGAAACAATACAAATGAAACGAAAAGAAGACAGAAGAAGAGAGACAAAGATTTACAGTGGGGAAAACCCTTATCGGGTGAAAAACCCCACACTCAGAAACCTACACAATGTATTAACAAATCTGAAAGAATGTTTACAATACACTTGCAATGCAAGCTTGAATGGTCTTTGACACTTGTGTATGGAGTCAATCCGGTAGCATAATAGTACTTGTAAACCTGTGATACAAACTCCCTCTCCAAGCACCTGATTATATAGAAAATACAAGGCAATATTGGACCTATCTTGGGATGGGCGTCCAAATTGGCCTCATGGCCCAAAACCCATGCCTAAGGACACTTGGTCAACATTGTAGATGTTCCTGACACTTGTCCACAACTCCCATCCCAAAGAGGTCACATATTTCCAAAATGGGCTATGACAGATGCTCTTACGACACTTATGACCATCATAGAATCTGTCATAGCGGTTACAACTTACAACTATAAGAGAATCTGTCATACATAGGCTATAAATAGCATATTCTCTTAAAACATGTCATAGTCCACCTTAGGGCGCCCAAATATGCCTTTTTTCAAAGATGCTTCATGACACATGTCCTTGTCTGTCTTACATGCTTCTATTTCTGACTCTTACATGTCATAAATCCGTCATAGGAATCTCAGTCAAACATTCCCTTACACAACATGGAAGATGCCAACACATGGAAAAATGTTCCTACCACAAAGTGGGACTCTTATCTCCTCATGTGAGGACAAAATTACAAGTTGTTATATTCCATGTAGGATTGACACATCACCGTGCCACATCCCACAATACAACAATATGGAATTTACAAATATTTACAATATAGGCAATTAAATAATAAATACAAACATTAATAATGTAAGGAATTACCAAGGTTGAGAAAACTTAATTCTCAACATTCTCCCACTTGTCGAACACCTTGTAAGAGCCAATAGAATAACAGGATTTAACTGCTATAGGTGGAGAGGCCTATAGACTCTGAATACCATCTAAACTTCTCTATGCCCACTGGTTTTTTCAATGCATCTACAACATTCTTCAAAGTATCTACTTTCTCCAAATTTATGTTTCCATCCTCAACCATGTCTAGCACGAAGTGAAACTAAATATCAATGTGCTTTGTTCTAGCATGGAAAGTTGGATTCTTTGCAAGGCAAATTGCACACTGACTGTCACAACTGATCGTGATCTGACCTGCATCAACACCAATATTTGAACACAATCTCTTAATCCAAATGGCTTCCTTACAAGGATGAGTTGCTACCATATACTCAACTTCTGTCAAGGACAAAGCAACAACAAGTTGTCGCTTACTAATCCAACTAATAGCACCACCAAATAGTGTAAACACATAAGCACTAGTGGATCTCTTGCTGTCAATGTCACCTACCCAATCTAAATCCACAAATCCATGAATATCAACAGAATGCAAAGGTCTTGTAACATTACCATGATAGCATATGGAATACTCAAAAGTACCCCTCAAATTTATCTGAACACTTGCTTAACTACATCCCTATGAACTCATCTAGGATTAACCATAAATCGACTAAGGATTCCCACTGCTTGGGCAATGTCTAGTCTTGTGCAGACCATAGCATACATCAAACTGCCAACAACACTCGCATAAGGTACCCTGCTCATGTCCTGCACCTCACTAGGCAATTTTGGACAATCCTCAACAGACAACTTTGTCCCCAATGAAATAGGAACACACAATGGTCTACAATCTGCCATGCTGAACCTTTTCTTGACATGGTATTCACATACTTACTCTGGCTTAACCAAAGTTTTTTGTTTGTTCTATCTCTTTTGACTTCCATTCCTAGAATGTACCTGGCTATCCCTAAATCTTTCATTTCACACTATGCTGACAACTGAGATTTAAAATTAGAAATCATATTCTTACCCTTCCCAATGAGTAACATATCATCAACATATAGTGCAACAATGAGAATACAATCACCATCAAACTTAAAGTACACACAGTGATCTGATTTTGATCTCACAAATCTAATTGACAACACAAAAGCATCAAACTTCAAGTACCATCTCCTAAGGGATTGATTCAAACCATACAAAGACTTCTTAAGTTTGCAAACCAAATTTTCTTTACCTTTTTACCATGTAATGCTCTGGCTATGACATGTAGATTTCTTCCTCCAAATCACCATGAAGGAAAGTTGTTTTCACATCCATCTGTTCTACCTCCAAGTCATAAGTTGCTGCGAGAGACACCAGGAATCAAATGGATGTCAACTTTGCAATGGGAGAGAAGATCTCACCATAATCTATACCCTCCACTTGTGAATACCCCTTCGCAACCAATCTAGCCTTATACTTCTCAAAACTACCATCTGCACCAAATTTCTTCTTGAACACCCATTTGCATCCAACGGGTTTCCATCCAAGAGGCAAAGGCACCAAGTCCCAAGTTTGATTCTTTTCCAATGAAGCCATTTCATCGTCCATGGCCTCCTTCCAAGAACCTGCATTTTTCATGTCCATAGCCTCTGATACAGTTCTAGGTTCATCACTATTAGTAAGCAAAGCAAAAGCACAACTAGAATCAAGCAATGCAAAACCAAACCTTTCAGGTTGCTTTATTATTTGTGTAGACCTCCTCAAGAGCTGAGGTTGAGGTTCAACTTCTTCATCTGAGCTTTCAGAGCTGCTAGAGCTCTCGTCATCATTAGGTCCAACATTGTCTTTCTGTTCAATCTTCTCAGGGGTAATGGGAAACTGAACAACATCCTCTTTCTTTTCTTTTTCTTCTGGCTATAAAACAATGGAAGAAGGTGTAAGCTCTCTGAAGATGACACTTCTTCTATACAACACTTTTTCAGCCACGAGGTCCCAAAAGCTTGTATCTTTTCACACTGACACCATAGCCAATGAAGATACACTTAACAGCCTTGTTCTCCAACTTTGACCGCTTCTCCCTAGGCACATGTGTATATGCCTCACAACCAAAAACACGAAGATGCCTTATTGAAGGCTTTCTACCAGACCACACCTCCACGGGTGTCTTTCCAACAAGAGCTGATGTAGGAGATCTATTAACAAGACAACAAGTAGTGGCAACAGCTTCAGCCCAAAACTTTTGTTCTAGGCCAGCTCCACTAAGCATACTCCTAGCCTTCTCCATTAGTGTCCTGTTCATCCTTTCTGCAACTCCATTTTGCTACGGGGTGTATGGAATTGTCTTATGTCTTTAAATCCCAAGTTCCTTGCAATATTTATTAAATTCTATAGAACAGAACTCACCACTGTTGTCAATTTTCAAACACTTAATCTTTTTACCAGTCTGATTTTCAGCAAAGGCCTTAAACTCCTTAAACTTACTATAGACTTTAGATTTGCTTATGAGAAAATAAATCCATGTCCTTCTATTGTAGTCATCTATCAAAGATATAAAATATACAGATTTTGATAACAAAGGAACAATAAAAGGACCAAAAACATCAGAATGAACAAGGTCCAACACACCAGAAGACTTGTGAGAACTCAAATAAAACTGAACACGGTTTTGTTTCCCATAAATGCAATGTTCATAAAAGTCAAACTCAAGATTACAATCATCTAACCCCTCAACGAGGTTTTTATTTTTAGGGTACGCAGACCCTTCTCACCAATGTGGCCAAATCTCTTATGCCATAACATTATCTTTTCAGCAGGAAGTTTAACTTCCAAGGCATGATTACAAACATCAGAACTAGAAACAATAGATCTCTTAACTACTCGTTCAGATGGTGGGGATGAAGTGACTAGTGCCCTCTTCCTTGAATCAGAAGAACTATTACATTGTGAAATGCATGCCTCCAGCTGCAACAGAGTACCTCTCCTAGTACCCTTAGCAAGCACCATAGCTCCTCTAGTCATCTTGCATCCTTCTTTCGAAAAGACAACCTGCACACCTACATCATTTAAACTACTTACAGAAAGTAGGTTCCGTGCTAAGACTGGGATATGCATAACCCCAACGATCCCCTTCACTCAACCATCAGGGAATCAGATAGAGACTCTTCCACAACCAACAATCTTCAGATGAGAGTCATCACCCAAGTACACCTTTCCACCATCGAAATCCTCATACTTAGTGAACTAGTCTCGATGTGAGCTCATGTGGAATGATGCACTAGAGTCAATCAACCACACATCATTAGATGCATGGGTTGTCAGGGCTGTGATGAAAGCATCACCATCATCTTGTAATTTGTTAGAATCTGAATTAGGACCTTTCTTCTTCTTCTTCTTCTCCTCTTTTCATTCCTTTTAGAAATGCTCAAATTTACCACAGTTCCAACAGATAGCCTTGGAATTTCTAGGAGATTTTGATCTCCCATGGGATTTGGATCTACCCTTCTCAGCTTTCTTATCCTTCTTTTTCCTTTTCTCCTTGGGTCTTCCACGAACTGTAAGAGCCTCTTTAGCTGCATCAAAGGACTTTCTCCACATCTCTTCAGGTAACAATGAAGAAACCACTTCATCCATTTTGAATGTGGATGTGGTGCTTTCCAATAGCCACAAAAAGGTGATCCCACAAGTCTGGCAAGGAACAAAGCAAGGTCATACACCGATCCTCCTCCTCCATCTTTACACCAATAGATGTCAATTGTGCAACCATCATGTTAAAAGTATTCATACATTCAATGACAGATCCTCCATCCTCCATTCGAAGAGAATACAACTTCTTTCTTAGAAAAAGTTTATTAACCAGGGATTTGGCTGATACACATCTCCCAACTTCTTCCAAAGCAAGGTTACAATTTTCTCCTCGTGGACATTTAACAACATAGAATCAATAAGACTAAGTCTTATGAGACCCTTAGCCTTTTGATCCTTGAGATCCCACTCATCTTGTGACATTATTATAGCTAGTTTAGTTCCATTAACACTTTCCCAAAGGTCTCAGTCTACAAGCATGTCTTCCATCTTGAGCTTCCACAGCTCGAAATTAGTGCCATTGAATTTCTCCACCTCAAATTTTTTGGATGTGCTTGCCATCTCCTTGCTGCAATAGAATTCAAAATACTCTATACAAACTCCCACTCAACTTAAGATTAACTCAAAAAACCCCTACCTAAGAGCTAAGACCAAAACTGGCCAAGCTCTGATACCAACTGAAAGGAAGCTAGGTGTGCAACAATCGCTTCCTACACTAATCTAATGAGGAGAGGGCTATGCAAATTCAAATTAATCCTTATCACTATAGCAACATAGAACATGTAAACAAGATATTTGCAACAATACACATGAATTAGAAAGAAGACAGAAGAAGAGAGACAAAGATTTACGGTGGGGAAAATCCTTATCAGGTAAAAAACCCCACTCAGAAACCTACACAATGTATTAACAAATCTGACAGAATGCTTACAATACACTTGCAATGCAAGCTTCAATGGTCTTCAACACTCATGTCTAGAGTCAATCCAGCAGCATAACAGTTCTTATAAACTTGTGATACAAACTCCCTCTCCAAGCACCTGATTATATAGAAAATATAAGGCAATATTGGACCTATCTTGGGATGGGCATCCAACTTGGCCTCATGGCCCAAAACCCACACCTAAGGACACTTGGTCAACATTGTAGAATGTTCCTAACACTTGTCCATAGTTCCCATCCCAAAGAGGTCGCCTATTTCCAAAATGGTCTATGACAGATGCTCTTATGAGACTTACGACCGTCATAGAATTTGTCATAGCGGTTACAACTTACAGCTGTAAGAGAATCTGTCATACATAGGCTATAAATAGCATATTCTCTTACAACATGTCATAGTCCATTTTGGGGCACCCAAATATGCCTTTTCTCAAAGATGCTTCAAGACACATGTCCTCACCTGTCTTACATGCTTCTATTTTTGGCTCTTACATGTCATAAATCCATCATAGGAATCCGTCATAACCGTTTCGGTCAAACATTTCCTTACACAACATGGAAGATATTGACACATGGCAAAATGCTCCTACCACAAAGTGGGATGCCTATCTCCTCATGTGAGGACAAAATTACAAGTTGTCATATTCCATGTAGGATTGACATATCACTGTGCCACATCCCACAATATGACAATATGGAATTTACAAATATTTACAACATAGATAATTAAATAATAAATACAAACATTAATAATGTAAGAAATTACCAAGGTTGAGACACCTTAATTCCCAACAAAACCAAGACAGATGTATAATCAAGATATCAACAAAGACTATAACTAATCAAATTACTGCACAAGTTAGGCTCTATATAGACAAATTAGTAGCTAGAAAACTTGTAAAACATAAATTCAAGCATTATTTAACCATCCATAAAAATTTATAGGTTTCATACATTTTCAATGAAAAAATACCTCATAAAGTATTATAGAGGTGTTTTACAATTTACATCAATTAACTAATCATAGACAACATTCAAATCAATAAATGTGATTAGGAAAATTGCCAATATACCAAAACCCACATAATGCTTTTGGAGATAGTTGAAAAGATGAACAATATGCACTTTGAATTAATCATTTGAGTGTTACAATGCCCTTTCATAACCCTTGAAAGAAACTCTTAAAATATTACAATGAGAAAGTTCAATAATCTATCACTAGAAGAAAACCCTTGTTTTTACAATCTTTCTTTCTATTTTTCAGTTCTACTCTACAACTAAAATTTTTTCCATCCTTTGCAAATGAATTCAAAATATCTTAAATAGCCTATTCAATCCATGAAGGATCTTTGGAAGGAGGAATTTGACCTTTGAAAATGAAACTAGGTGACCATGTTGTTTGCATCATGACCACATGGTTTGTACTAGAAACAAACATGTAGATTTGGAGTGTTTATCCATGCTTTGGTACAAAAAAAATTATCATGAAAGGGTCCATAGTAGTCTTTGGGCATATGGAGCTCACCTACCATGCCATCAAGCTTCAAAATGATCATTAATGGTGACCCTAATATTCGTTGGAGGGTCCAGTCATGTGTTGAAAAACATGAAAATGAGTTTTTGACCAAAAGTCAAAATATTGGAAGAACTGAGAACCTCAAAACATGCCAATGTCCCTAGAAAACCTAAAATCCCAAACTCCCTCTATTGATGATGATGTTAATCAGTATTAGACACAAATATAAATTCTACTTTGAATGCCTACCTCTCTTGAAAGATATGATAAGTTTAGGATGAATTTATAATCCCAAGGCTTTGTTAATCAAGTCTTGATTGTGCTTGTAGTCACTCAGGGTTCATTGTAGGTTATTTTACATAGGGGACTTACACACTTTGAGCTTGATTTTCTTGATCCAAACACTTTCTTGCAAATATCACTATTATCTTGTATGATCTACACATATCTTTAGTGATTCATGTCAACTTTATCAATTAATGACCAAATTTTGAGAAAATTGTTTGTGACTTTGGCATAGCTTTGATTAGTTCTTCTAAATTACTCCTAATTAACTAACCTTTACACAATTCCTCCAAGTTCACTTAAAGATCCTCTTTAAAGTATTTATTTCATTGATATTATTGATTATTATCTTTAGATTCACCATTATTTGCACTTATTTATGATAATTTATAAAAAATGAAAGACAACAAGCAAGGTTAAGAAAGAAAAGGTCCTAAGGATTTAAGTTTTCTAGTGAACTCAAACATATATCATGACAATTCATGAATTAAAATAAAATCTAGTAACACTTCACTAGTTTATCCACAGCTACGTATAACAGATACAAATCTTTGAAGGACAATTGACAACAACAAGAAATAGTTCAAATGCACTCCAAGGGACACAACAACTTGATATTCCACTATTAGAAATCAATTGGAAGATTACTTAAGGTTTACAATGAGGTAGTAATCCATCCTTCAATTCATTCATATGCACATGATATACAAATAATCTCACTAAATATGAGATAAAATCATGAGGGAAGTCAGAAAGTTACAAATTGCTAACTTTATGCTTCACGAGTTTCCTCAATTTCATCCCCCCTTATTACAATGATTCAGATACCTTTTATAGGACAAGGATCCAGAATCAGTTACAAAAAAATAGTTAAGATCCCACTTCAAACATCAAAATGCATTGGTGCTTCATATAGACTCCTTCAATTTATATAATGCATTGGTGCTTCATATAGACTCCTTCAAGTTATATCCATGTTCAATGGTACATGTTAAACTTCCTAGTAAACATTATAAAAAGCTATCCGCTTTCTCCTAAAAATGAGGTGGACTTGACTGTATTAATAGTTTTAATATAGGAATGGACTCTTCCACAACCATTGCTTGTGCTCTGCTAAATTCAATAGGATTAGATAGCCATGAATGCTTTGCCAAGCATAATGCATTGGTAGCTGCCTCCAGAGTTGGTTCTAATCTAACCTTAAGTGCACCAACTAGATGTGGGATAAAAAGAGTGGCTACTTTCCCCAAAGCCTTGAATTTTTTTTGAAAAGCCTTGTTGATAGCCAACAAAATTTCTTCACTAGTGGAGTGGTATCCCAAAAATCTTTCTCTAAAGCACCTGAAACATCAGAATATTCAACTTTCTTTTATTTAATGGATAATTTCAAAAGTGTCCATCACTTGAGACAAAAATAAATAAAGTTTTCCCAAAAGATATCAAATGTGCTTCAAGAGTCTTACAATTTGACAAAAAAGATAGTGCCTAAGAGTTTGTAAATTTCATTAACAACAACCAATTTGTGCAATCAATCAACACATAATCTCAAGGTTTCAAATTGTATTTAAACATGTTTCAAAAGGGATCTTACCAATATTTTGACTTTTCCCTCTTGTATAAACAATGAAACATTTAAAATAGGACACAAAAGAGTGGACTAACCTAAAGGAGATGACTTCTATTTATAAATCTATGAATTTTAGGCCAACATGAATAAATATACTAGTACATTTATAGCTAACTAAAAATTAAAAAGTGACAATTAAATTTGTTCAGCAAATAACTTTGAGAAAAAATAAGGGATGAGATTATGTAGCCCCAACCAACTTAAAAACTCAGACTTGAAAAAATAATGAAAAATCAAAATAGGAAAATTTACATAAATTCCAACAAACTTGAAGACCCAAAAACATCAAAATATCCCAAAAACAAATCCTAAATAGTAATTCTACCCAAAGATAATCGCCATCACTAATAAAACTTGATGTGCTTACTTTCCTTGCCACCTCAAGAATGCCCTTATGGTAAGAAATGATGATATTTTGGATTACCTATTGCAATTCCCAACAAAAGTCGAAGAGATTGCCCACCTCCTTAGAAAGGTCAAGAATTTCTCATGCATACCTATACTTCCTTAATCATTCACTACATTCAATGATTTCCCCAAACGCTACAAACACTAAGCTAAAATATGTCGTTAAGGGAGTGGTTTGGTGGTTAAGTCACTCGGTTGTAGTGGTGGCCACCATAGTTCAAACCCCCACTGGGCCAACAAGCTCGTAGGCTTTATGCCTTCACTAGGCCAACGAGCTCGTGGGTTTGAAGTGTTCCTTCTTGGGGATGAGGTTCCCTATGTTGTGGCCTCACCGGTTCATTGCTCCAGGCAAAAGCATTAGTGTGGACCCAGAGGGCTTGTCACGCCAGCGTCACCAGTCACATTAAAAAGTTTACCAGACGCATAAAAAAAAAAGTTAAAAAAAATAATAAGCCAAAATATCCTCTGTATTCTCTTCAAACAATGTTAGGAGCTCCTCTAGATTGCCTCGCAAATCCACCACTTGAACTACAACAACTAATTTAGCCTTAAAATCCACTAACATTTGATGGAACAGTAAGCTCCATCAAAACCTTCTCACATGTTACACCAGAGAAATGCCTGCCATGTATGGCAGTTGGTAGCCAACTTCATAATATGTGCCCTACATGTAAGAAATGGTGAACAATCTTAGAACCCAATTTAAAATTTCTTTCAAGTCTCTTTTTCTAGAATTTTAAGGAATGAAAAATAGATTTGTTAACTGACTAAAAGTCTACCATCCAATCAAAAAAATATTTCTTTTCAAATTTTCTATGTACAAAAGATTAGAAAAAAATTAAATCTTAAAGATTCTTTAAAAAATATCTCCTTACAACAATCCACACAAATGAAATTGGCAGGATGAAAACATAAGTATTCCTACCTTCGGCAAGGACTAATAAAATCAATCCTATATCCAAGAAACACTAGTAAATTTGACTTTGCCATGGTGGTGCTTTTGTCATTTAGATTAAGCAACATTATTCTGCATCCATGTCTTTAGATTAAGCAAGCTAAGTAATTTTGTGTAAGACACTAAACAAACCATGAATAGTTGTAACAAGTAGCCTTTACTATTGAACAATGATTGTTTATATAAAATTATAAATTTCTAGTGAAAAAAAAAGATCACACCCTCAAAGTCTGAAATGGGTGTAGCCCAGAAAGCAAAAAACATTAAAGAAAAAGTGGCTTAAGCTGTGAGAGTTACAGTAGATAGAGCTGGAGGACGGTCACGGTCATCTGGATTTCTCCATACATCAGTGGGATCCGGAGTGACATTAGGAATCTTTATCTCTATCTTTCTCTTCAGTACCGTAGTTGTAGGGTTTTAAAAAACATTCAAATTATAATCATCTAATTTAAAAACAAAAAGCTCATTGGTTGAAATCTAATAATTTTTAGCACTTTAAAAATCCATAGAAAATGTATTAAACCAAGTGCAGTTACGCAGAGCTCTTTGTATGCTCTTCTTTAGAGAAGTAGATAATCAAATGATTTTCCAGATTTACAAAGACATCAATAAAGATTATGATGAGACATTCATAAATGTCTTATATAAGGAATGGCAATTTCAAAGTATTCTTTATTTAAATTACGGATAGCATAAAAAGTGATTGGAATTGAGACAATTTGAACGGACAACATAAAAAGCAAATAGATGAGTTAAGATAAGTAAGGGAGACATTTTAAGGCAACTGCAACTCCAAAGGGAACGGGGCTTCTCAGCGTGCTCAGACCCTGTAAACGAAACAAGGAACAAATAAGTGAATATATATATATATATACACACACACTATGGAGAAGAAGAGAAAAAGAGGAAACTAGCTACCAACTTACTGCTCAAACTCGACGAAAACTTTCCCAGCCTTAGGAACAACAATCCTGGCGAATGCCTCTTGAGATAAAATCAACAAACTTCACAACGGTGGATCCGCTCTTGCAAGGCTTGGGAATGCCATGTACAGTCTTCCGCAGGCGGCTCCGTGAAAAGATTTCCGGCTGGAAATTGTGAGGGGTCGTTTTCATAGCATGCCGATGCTGCCAGCATTAGTGCAATCAATCATTATAACATTCTTCAAAAAATGGCAAATACCCATGACTAACTTTTATAACAATTCACAAAACAGTATACTTACGGACATATGGAGTTGTAAAATGCGGCTGTTTGCTGCTCAGCCTCAGCCATAGAGCAATACCAGCCACACATAAAACTCACTGTAAACACAACTTGTCAAATGCTACGAGCAACTCCACCCGTCATTCTCTCTCAAATCTCTTACTGAACAATATCAAGAGAGTTGCAATTTCTTTCTGAATGTTAAGCAATGTAGCCTCGTATATATAGAATACACTCATAACTTGCCCTCTATCGCCGATCTAGTTGATATTGCCATCTATTTTGTCATGCTGGCTATTTTATGGAGCTCTGCTTGTCATGTCATGTCATGCGACACATTTTGTGAATTTCTCAAAGCTACTTATAATAAGAAATAGTTTTGCATTTAGAATAAAAATCAATCATTTATATAATATAAAAATCTAAAATGGTGATGATAATGATAAGTTTTAACTTTATTTAAATGAATTAGTGAATAGAGTTTTTAAATGTATGAATTATTTATATAATAGTATAATCTTTAATTTTTTTTAAACAAAAAAGGTGGAGGCCACCCATATATTAATAAAAAAGTTTTACAGCGAGTATTCCATGATCAACATTAGAAATTATAGACACGAAAAGGTTCCGAAATGGCCTGAATTTAAACATTAAAAACAGAAAAAGAAGAGAAAAAATCTTCCATCCGAGCAGACTTCACCTAACACAGGAGACCAAAACAAAGAAACTAGAGGAGAACAGAGAGCCACCACCCACCGGGTAGACACTTGCCAAAAGCACTTGCCACCATTGGAGAACCTGCAACACGACCAAAGACATTCACAATTGCCTCCGCTTCACCGCGAGTCAGAAGTACCACAACACCCTGCCCGAACACCACCGACACCAGGAGACAAAACAACCATGCCAACATGCCAAAACGAACCAACCATCCAAAGCAGAGACACCAACCACTTCACTACAAAACCTACACCACCATCTGCTCACATCGAGACCACTAAAAAAACCACAGCCACCGTTACACCCCTAAGCAAAACTACGATGCACGACTTGCCACAGGAAAAGAAGCATAATCCACAGGCTCTATAGTGATTCCAACCTCTCCCTGAGCATCATCATCTCCTTCCTCTGGGTCGTCAAACGCATCTCTGGGAATGCGAGGCATCAGATCTAAGGTGTGAACTCTAACAAACCTGATGCATGTGAAGGTATCCTTAATATGCATAGCGTCCTTTCTCGAGAAGATGAAACTGTAAGAAGAGAGTTCTCTATCCAGCTCATCACTGCTTAGAGATTTGAGGGAGGATTACATCACTCTATAAAATAGTTGGTGGGGAGCTAAAACTCTCAGAGTTTGAATATGGAAAAGCCCTCCAATTAGGGTGTCACCCTTGTCCATATCATATCCCTTGGCTGTCATAACCCATCTATCCACTGTGTAGATATAATAGTACAAAGGACCAGAGGAAAGCTTATGCACATATTCAGTATCTTGCACCAGGTCCATTATGTTGGAGAGGATCTGGGAAACAATGTCTGAGTAGTTGAGAATTTGGCCAACATAACCTTTTAACCATTTGTGCCCCACAGTACAACGCACTGCAAACTACATCAACGTGCAATCCCGGTCTAATAGAATCTTTAAATCTAAAACCTTCACCTTTCCTCTCACCTCTAGCTCCCAGTCAAAGGGGAAAAAGAGCCTCTAATTTAGATGTGTTTCCGCCATGAGAGACTGAGAATGTAAACAAGAACTACAACAAAGAAGACAAGAATCTAGCAGCCTCAGTCAAAGACTTAACAATGAAAATCTAGTAAGATGGGGTGATGTCATCCACGTGAATGGGGGAATGCGATCCGTCCTTGCTCAATCCCAAGGAAATCCTAGCTAAGCTAACAGGTCGTTGCTATATGGGAAGCCACGAGAAAGTCAGTCACAAAAATCACCACGCAAGCTTTCCATTAATATCCATTTTATTTCAACAGCAACGTGGGACGCAAAGATGGCCTCTAAAAGTAGTAAAAAGACCCGCTATCATTGAAACAACTTGAGGCATTATGCTAAAAGACATCTCCTTTAAGAAGCTTGGATGATCTCTGAGATTTAAATAATCGTCGTCGAAGAGACAAGCTATCTGTTAAGCTTCACCAACCATAAGAATAAGATATGACACCAGCCCGGTCCCCATGTGCCAGCCACAAGAACTTAAAACTCCCTACCTGCCAGAGATATGAAGGATTTGAACTATAGTCATTGAGAGAGGTACAACATCCTTGGGTTGGAATCGTTCTATCAGAGAGTAGATTGATTGGCAATCAGGGAATCCAAATCATCATTCAACAAAGTCAGCAGCTTGCTTGGCAAACTCGATTGCCCCGGAAAGAATACTTCTACCTCCGTGTCTTGGTCTATTGCCAAGTTGGCTAGACCGTTCACCACCTTGTTTCCCTCTCTCAAAGTGTGTGAGATAAGGAAATTGTCAAAATTCTGTAACAGGGATATTGCTTGTTGAAGAATATAATCACTTTCCAATTATTTGATTTTTTGTCCTTTAGAGCGTTAATGATAATTTGAGAATCACCCTCTATCCATAAATCCTTAACACACATGCTGACCACCAATTGGAGACCATGAACCAAAGCCCAAGTTTTGGCTTGGTTATTCGAACCCTTGGGAACCTTGGTTGCTTTAGCTGCCACAAGAGAGCCATCCTATCTTCTAAACACACACTCGGTCCCTGAAATCCCAAGATTCCCTCTACAAAATTTAGCTTGCAATAAGGATTTGTGGGAGGAATCCATTTGACATCCTTTCTAATAGAGGTGTTGTCTTTACTCAGTGAACATCCCCCTATCCCAGCTTTAGTGAGAGATTGCCAACCTTTTACCAGCTCGGAGTCCCAATTTGTTTAGAAGGAATTCATATACTTTGATTTTCTAATATTTTCCACCACCAACTCTGAAATGGCCTCCTCTAGATTGGAGCAAACCTCATTGCAAGAAGACGCTTCCCTTCTGAAGATTCTATAATTCCTTTCTCTCCATAGATGCCACACAATCATGGAGGGCCCCAGTTCCCTTAAACAGGCAAAAAATAAATCTCTAAACAAGATTGGCCAGTTTTTAAACATGAGAAGTAAAGTTGCAGAAAGAGGGGAACTCCAGTTCAACTTTCTCATGAACCAGATCCAACATTATCAACTGAATGGGCAATGAAGAAATAAATGATCCATTGATTACTCATCCTTCCCGCAGAGGACACAAGGAAAATTGGAGCCAATCCCTAGTCTTTTGATCCTTTCACCTGTTAGAACTTTTTTGTGAAGAGACAACCAAGAAAACACTCCAACCTTGGGCAATAAATCTTTGTTCCTGTTACCATTTTTTCACTTACAACTCAAACTAGTAGAGCTAGTTCAGCAAGTTCATTTTAAAGTGAAGTTTTTAACATTTTCTGTTATAAGTTATTTGCATAGTTGGATGATTCAGTGATATTGCAATTTAGTTGTTCAACAAAGAAAAGAATCTTTGATTATCATTCATTTGTAGAAGGGTTGCATGAGAGATAAGTTATTTCATTTCACTACCATGTTTATTTGTTTTACAAATGAAGTACAGAAAAGCAATAAACATTACATTGAATGAAAGATTGATAGATCAAATGTCCCACACAAGCCGTGGGAATAGATGAACAAATGCAAAATATAAGAAAGATACTAAGCATCTAAAGATAGAGGAGAGAAAGTCATAGCCATCATTGCCTTTAAGTGTCTTCGGTCTCTGAGGATGCCCTTTGTCCTTGCTCCTGATCTCCAATAAGAATTTGCAAAAAAAAATTGGAAAAGGTCATGTTAGAGCTCTAGTTATGAGTTCTCAATGTGTCTATTAGAAGAGGCATAATACATTGCCTATAATGCACTAGATTAGATGAACATCACTCACATACAAGAGGAACTGAAGGAGAAACAATCATTGAACTTCATTATTTTTTATCTAATCTGTTTGTTTCATGTGCATGTATAGGATAAGTCATGTAGTTGGTTGAAGACAAAAGAACATGTGTAAAATGAGGCTCCCACAAAGGTTGGGCCCAACATGCTGCCCCTAAATCTCAAAGGGTGTGGAATGAATAGAACAAAGATCATTATTCACATTGCCTAAATTGAATAACTGAACTGAAGGAGTAACAAATCAATTAGATGCATTGGTGTCAAGAACATGACACACTCATGACTGTAGTTCAAAGAATGAAATGAAATCATAAGGGTGAACTGAACTCATTCATGATAATATCCAATGCATAAGAGCATCTGACATTATTGCTACAAAAGAAATTGCATAGAACAACAATGATCAGAACAAAATAATGAAGTAGATTATGTGTGTAGATGGAGTTCAACTCTCATCAATTTCTTTTGCCATTATGAAGGAAATTTTTGTTGTTCCTATCACAAGAGTGACAGGAAGTCAGTCATATTTGCCTCTGTTTATCATGAACATCATAGATCAAAGTAGAACAGCTAGAGCATCAGGTATATTCCATCTATGCATCTTTCATAACATTTGTATGCCAAATCAATGTAAATGAACTACCTCATTCCATAAGAGCATGACTATTTTGGTCATAGCATAACATCATAGATAAATATCATTCTATGCATGACTGAACAAACTGAAGAGTACAGATGGATAGCCATCAAGAAAATATATATGTATGCCATATGACAGAAAAAGAATCAAGTGGCCGTATTGTAGAACTCAGAACAAGTTGAAGGTAGAATAACATGTGTTGCAGCAAAAGGAATAATAAATATTTCATATTCATCTACAGGAGTGTTGTCTCAGGGAAAGATGTTTAAATGTATTCACAAAGGAAATGTTCTATAAGATTTTCCCTTGTATTTTATCCCAAATCACAGTCATCAAGTGGTGGGGGGTACATGTATATGTAATTGATAAGCATAAAACATCAAATATATACTTTATCCTACCAGGTAGGTTGGAACTCCAATGTTCATGTACAAGTGGAAGAAGAATCAAAAGAGAAACATTCATCTCATTTTATAATGAACATCAAAAGTGTGTATATGTTACAATAGAAAAGATCTGAAAAACACATTTTATCACCTTTGGAGAGAAAGCATCATATGGCTGTTGCATTTGAGACAGAATATAGAACATTCAACTTAAGCAATGAATGGGAAATAGTTACTATGTAAAGTGACATGCTCAGATGGAACTATTTTCTTCATAGAATGGTAAGTACCCAGCGCACGGTGATTAAATATAAATACGTGAAAATCTTTCATTGGTATTATAGATTTAGGTTTGGTATAGCTGCATATTCAGAATGAAAGAGCAAATTTCAAACAAAGGAATAGCAGTGCAAGAAATGATAGATATTGTGCAAGATGTCATAACCATGTCACATTGACAGGAAGTGTATCTACTATATACAAAAGGAAAGGAGGAATTTTTGAACTTGTTTCTTTCTCATAAATACAAAAAGAAGCACTATTAAAGCCACGACTCCAATAGAGAGAAAATATAGAAATGCATAGCTGAGGGTTTGGTATGGTCATGGGCTGTACATGTAAAGCTTTTCTTCCTCATAAAAGAGGCTACCCATTGTGTGTTTTTAAACAAAACCACAAGCAGGTGCATACCCGTGGCCTTTTCATGAAAGGCAAGTGTAGACCCAGAATGACTAAATCATAGCCGTGGCCTTCTAAAAGGACAAGCACAGAAATGAATATGTATGCCTGAGACAAAACATCATATATGGAAAAGGAATGTATTTTCCCATAGAAAGATAATACCGACATGGGGGTTTCATATAAAAAGTGCAGATATCAAATAAAGAGTAAAGACTTTCGAAACCTTTTCATACTCAGAAACAATAAGCAGGGTCACAATTTTCAGTGACATAATAAATGCAGATACAAAAGAAAATATATATGTGAACCTATATGATAGGTGCACAGACATATGATTATGCAAGCCATGACCAATACAAAAGATTTCTACTAGAAAAACTTGCTATCATTTATGCATAGAGGTATCATATGTAGCCACAAGTCCAAGTAGATCAAACACATTTTCATTCAAAAAAGGGTCCAGGTTGCATCTTGCCCAAATTTCATGGTTTCTTTTGTATAAGGAAAAGCAAGTATAGATACAGTGACAAAGAAGGGTTTCAACCAAGCAAGTATGATGTTCAGAAAACACTTAATACACAGGTATTATATATGGCCACAGATTTTAACCCTCAAAATCTACAAAATGTCATGGAAACAATGAAGCAACCAAGAATATGTCTAAAGTTTGAATTCATAAAAGACTCAACTTGCTAGATATTCATAGTCGAAGACTCTTTTTTTGGTTTCATTTTTTCTCTCGAATGGAGTGGAAACAGTTGCAACCATGGTGGTCCATGCACAGTGAATAAAGTGGCAAAGAAATAGAGATTAAAAAGAGTCATCAAACCCATCAGAAAAATGCAAAGGTCATGGCTTGAAGGGCCATTTACAGCTCAGAAATTGAAAGAAAGCCAGGAATATGAGTCACATTTGTATTAGACATAATCTTACCTTCATCTTCCTGTAGGAAATACTTGAAAAATCCATCAGGAATAGTGAGAAATTGTGGAGTGGCTGGGTCAAACCCTAGCATGATGGTGGCCGAGCAAAGAAGTCAAAATCCCCAAAATTGCAAAAGTGAAATGATGTGAAAATGTAGGGTTTGAATGAGTTTTGTTCTAGGGTTCACTTGGAAGCCCTAATTCAAGTTGTAATTTTTATCACATTTTATCATTGTTTGAGGCACAAAATAATACCCTTCATGGTATTAAGTGTATATTGCATAACACCTAAGTCCCAAGACTTAGAGTGAGTTCGAGCCTTTAGGTTCCCTCTATACATTTCATGCCTTAAAACCCATTGATCTTTTTTGCATATAGTTCACATGTCCTTAGAGTCTATTTTTTAGGTCAAATAGAAGATATAGGCCTCATAGGTTTTAAGTTTTGCAAAAACTATAGTATGCCTTGGTATATTTTTATGATTTTTATAGAAAAATCAATTGATATGTAATGTATATACTTGGCAAAATTTTAAGCCTTGTATTTTTAGTTTTTTGCAAAAATCAAATTGAATCAAGATATGGGACAAAACTGCAAACATTGTAAAGCTTTATTTTAAAGCAATATTTTATAAATTGCTTTAAAATCAAAACTATTTTATACATTAAAAGCTATTAAAGAAAATCAAATATCCTTTCTCGATTTTCTTTATTTTGGGACAGAATGGACACAAAAATAGAGTTTTTATGGATAGAGAAAATAGATTTTGGTGAGACCACCCAAGAGGACACCTTGGCAGCTTTTTTTTTTCAGTTTGGTGGCAGTTTGAAGGCTTTATTTTTGGTTTTTCTGAGGAGCTCAAAAATTGATTTCTACATCTATTTTAATTAGGAGCTTTTTTGGAGAGAACTGTTGGAGGCATTTATAGGAGAAAAACTTAGTTTTTTTTTTCTCAGTCAGTTGATACTATTTGTTTCTTCTCTCATGAGCACACAGAGAGTTTGTACATAGGTAATTGACTCAGTTAGTTCATTTTGCATTGTACTCCTTCCAATTCAATATAATAGGTTTCCCTATTTTCATCTACTGGTCTATTTTGTAGTTTTGATCTTGTTATCAATCAGATATGCACCCTATGTTAAGCCTACAAAAGACTTAGCAATCTGTTGAAACATGGAAATACTCTCAAGATGTGGGTTTCCTATAGCGAGAGTGAATCTCCAAAGTGAGCTGATTCTCCTTATGATCTTTCTAAACTAATCACTTATCTAAGAAAAAGAATGAGGAATAACTGGAATGAAATTCTATTTTTATCTAAAGATGATCTAAAAATCTAAAATTTTACCCACAAACAACTCTCAAGCCTGTAACCTCCTCAGTTTCACCTAAGTCCAATAATCCAAAAGTACTTTGTATGAAGGTTTAATTAAAACACAACACACAACCTAGATTAGATAGCAATATCTACATAGATTCCAACAACATCAAGACATAATTAGAGGATTAGACATAATAATCACAGTGAAAACATCAAATCAAAGTTATAAAAGAGGCAACAAATGTCAAACAAGAATGCTTTGCTATATTGAACTAAAAGGGGTACATCTAACTCTGAAAAATATGAGCCAAGATCAGTTTACAAACTCTCTGTCTGTGCTCAAGAGAGAAGAAACAAAGATATCAACTGAGAAAAACTAAATCTTTCTCCCTTATTTATAACTCCAAAAATCTCCCAAGGAAAAAACTGAGAAATCTTCCTAGAATAGCAAATTTGATCCTTTTTCGAGCTCCACTGAAAAGCCAAAAATAAATCTTTCAAATCACCTCCAATCTATATATGAAAGCTGCTAAAATCTTCCTTAAGGTAGACCTCACCAAAAATCTGCTTTAAAACAAGCTTTATTTGCTCAATAAAAGCTTAGTTTTTTTATTGTCCTCATCTGCCTCAAAATAAATCAAATCCAGAAAAAGATATTTTATTTTCTTTAATAGTTTTAACTGCATAAAATGACAAAATATTAAAAGCAATTTATAAATAACATTCCTTTAATATTTGTCTTACAACAGGTCCTGCAGCTTTTCCTTCTGATTTGCCTAATCTTACCTCTTTTGATTTTCTTTTACAAAACAATAATACAAGGCTTATTTTTGTCCATATCTTCCCAAAAGAAAACAAACTAAAAAAAAGAAAGATATTATTTGCTTTACTTTGTTTTAACTGCATAAATAATGAATATTTATAAGCAATTTATAGGATATTACTTTAAATATCATTTTAAAATTTTTTTTTTGCAGCTTCCAATTTGTAAAAAGAAAGAGGGTCCGCCATTGTGAAGATTCCTTGAAAACTACAAACTAGGTAGGTGAGAAATTTAAAGGGTTTTTATGTTTTGTATTCTCATTTCTATCTAAAAATCTCAAAAACTCAGATCATATTTTTTGAGATATGATTAAAACACGCGACTGTATCTTCATTTTGTTGTGTATTGTGCCTTTGACTATTTCTTGAAAATTGCAAACTAGGTTGGTAAGGAATTTAAATGGTTTTTGTGTCTTATTGCCTTCTGATTTCTCTCCAAAAATTTTAAAAACCCAGATCATATTTTTTGAGATATGATCAAAACATGTGACAACTATCTTTATTTTGTAAGGTCTTTATGTGACATTACTGCCCTTTCAGACTCTTTCCACAATCCTCTTAAGACTTGGGGGCAGCATGCTGAGATCAGCCCTTGTGGGAGCCCATTCTACTCCACATGCTATGATATGCCATCAGAAAGCTACATGACTTACCCTATACCTGCACATGAAACAAACAAATTAGAATAAAACATTGAAATTCCATGATTGTTTCTTTCTCAGCTCTTCTTGCATGTGGATGATGTTCATTGATCAATGCATTATAAACAAAGTGTTATGCCTCTTCTAATAGGATATAGAGATCTCATAACTGGAGCTCTAATAAGACCTTCCCACATTTTTGCAGGTTCATGTCAAGATCGGGAGCAGGAACAGAAGACAACTTTGAAGGTTGAAAACCTTCAAGGCTGTGATGGCTATGACCTTCTCTTTCTTATCCTAAACAACACTGCAATTATCACTAAAATACAATAACTATGCAAATAACTTATAGCAGAAGAATGTTAACCTTCACTCTAAAAATAAATTTGTTGCATCAGCTCTGCCAATTTTGAGATGTGAAAAAATGGTAACAGATCTGATGTCTCATTGTGCAGTATTATGTCTTTTGTTATGTCTCTTTACTGTGAAATTGCATGTTGATCCTGGTTGTACTTTGTGTTCAATATGAACCTTGTTATAAATTATTTTTGGATCAAATCTCGTAGGTGGGGTTATGGAAGTTTAAGTTTGAAGGGTTGTTTGTGAGTAAAAGTATTTTGTTTGGATTAAAATTTAGAGTTTATAATTTCATTTAAGTACGCCTCCCTCATCCCTTTTCTCAGACAAGTCAATAGTTTAGGAAATCATTAGGAGAACTAGCTCACTTTAGAGATTCACTCTCAACACAAATCACCTACAATCTGAGAGTGCTTCCATGTGTCAATAGATAGCTAAGTTTTCCATAAGCTTAGCATAGGGTGCATATCTGATTGATAATAGTTTTTGGCACGCCTGGTGGGACTCTGAAAGTTCATTTAGAGAATTTCTGATATCCTCAAAGCTATTATTCTAGTATATGCAGTAGTGTTCCAGCCTTTGGAGGCTTTTACAATATACCTGGCGATTCATTTCTCTAGTCTTACATGCAGATTAGTGTTTCCAGCTTATGAAAATTAGATCTAGTTCTAAGCCATTTGAATATTTATATCTATCTCTGCCAAGAAGAAGAGGTAGATTAGCAAGAAGAATAGCTAATTCATCAAGGAGGTCAAAATCAACACTGCCAACTCCAATATAGAGAAGTAGAAGTCTGGTGCTGATAGTGTAGATACCCATAATGGCTAGGTAGTATACATTTACACCCTTTAACGGAGGCAACCCACTACAACTTTCTCAGCGTGATGATATTCTATTTGCAGCCGTCAAAGGACTGCCGCATTTCACCTGAGAAGACCACACTACAGCTACTGAGCACATTCAAGATGTGGCAACTCTTTGTTTTGTACATAATGTCACCCAAGAAAATGTAGCAATCAGACTCTTGGTTGCATCATTGAAAGGTAAAGCTTTCCAATGGTTTAAAGGCCTTGCTGAGAATTCAATAATGTCATGGGATCTACTGGGAGATGGGTTACACAAGCACTTTGAAGACAAGTCTGATCATCTTTTATTACTGGAGCAGTTGCGCACCATCAAAAGGACCCCCCATGAACACATGGTAGATTTCAATTACCGATTTCAGAGGACTTGGGATAGAATCCCTGCAACGGTAAAGCCTCTTCCAAGGCATGCATTTTTGTTTTATCTTAAATCTTTGAACAATGAAATTTTTGTAATAATCCAATCTATGGGAGGATCCACTCTTCCTGATTCTTTTGAGATAGTTGTTAGAGCATAAAATTGCCTTATCCAAGTAGGGAAGATAGCCCCAAGGCCTCCTTTACCCATTTTTTTAGAAATCCAGCCATCTATGCCAATAGTAGTGCCTCCTTTGGTTGTTGTCCCACCTATTCCAGTGATAAGACACCAAGCTACAGCCCAAGAAACTGCTATCCCAGCCCAAACTCAAGAATTACAAGAGCTTAAAAATACATTGAAAACCATTCCAAATGAGTTGGTAAGTTACAAGAAGCACACTGGTCAAGAGTATAGGCCTTATCAAGCCCCGTATCAGCCCAACCAGCAGAATAGGCCACCTTTCCAAACTAATCTTTAGGGTCAAAGAAGAAATTACAACCCTCGACCTTTCCAATCTTACAATCCTAATGCTGCCAGCACTTCGAAAGAGCTTGTACCCACTTAGAACAACATGGCACAAGATAGTGACTGGTGTTATCCATGTCACCAACCCCATAATCAAGATGCTTGTACAAATGGTGTAAGAAATCAGGCTCTTATGGTGGAAAATAGCTATACAAGTTTAGAAGGTACTTCTAGTGAAGTTTTAGCTCAGCAAAATAATGTTGAGGTAGCCTTGATGAATTGGCAAGATACTGATTTCTGCGGTGTGAGTTATCCTCAAGGCCAAAATCAGCAAAATACACTTGTTTCAGCCAACACAAGGTCAAAACAGATGTATACAAATCTTAATCAGCAAGCTGCAATTGTACAATAGTAGCTTGCAAAGGGCAAATATCAAACTTTTCCATCACAAGCTACCCCTGTAGCACAGCAAAAAGTGCAAATTTTGCAAAGGGATCAAACTGTGCCAGGAAAAGATCAGTCCAAAGCACAATCATAGCCTTCACAAAGGCAGAATGATGTTGCTGTTGTGAAAGGATAGAAAAAGGTGAGTCTCGTTTCTTTCAATATAGTTGGATCATCTTAAGAGAGCAACAATGAATATGATAGTAATGGATGCATTACACATTCCTAGCCAAAAGAATCTACTACAAGAGGCATTGGTTGAACTATCAATTTTTGATTGTTCTAATCAAGAAAAAGCTAAAGTTGTACTTGCCAATAGCTTAGAAATTAATAGTAGACATCTAACAAATGAGGTAAAACCTCCTTCTTTTTACCTAAGTCTGATTATTGGTGACAAGCTTGTCCATAACTGTATGATAGATTCTAGAGCAAGCAGTTCTATCATGCCCAAGAGTTTAGCTAATTCATTAGGATTGGTTTATGAGCCCCTTACAAAAGGAGTAGTTCAGTTAAATGAGTTTGCTATTAATACTGTAGGAATAATAAAAAATATGCCACTTACACTGCATCCTTGTCCTAATCTTTCCATCCATCAAGACATTCATATCATAGATCTACCACCTAGCTTTGCTATATGTCTTTCTAGGGAGTTTACTACCAAATTGGGTGGGTTTTTATCTTCTGATTAGTCCCACTTGTTTTTTAGAACAAGATATGATATGAAAGTAACCATATAATCTGAACCACTTGCAAAGGATCATGTTGAGCCCTATGTCCCCAACCTAATAAATGCTAACCTCTACATCACCCATGGGCAGCATGATCAATCCATGAGCCCAGATCCCATTGCACCTATAGAAGATATAAATTTAGATGGCTGGGCAGCTGAAGATCATGAAGAAGACTCTTTCCGTCACACTAATGAGGTAGGATTAGGCATTTGTATGATACAGGAACCTAATGCAGTGATTCCTAATCTGATTAAAGATCAAGTCCAATATGAACATCAAGGAAATCAACTTTGGAAGCTATACTTTGATGGAACAAGGACCAAAATAGGTGTTGGTGGAGGGAATATGTTGATTTCACCTAAAGGAGACAATTACTATGCATCCTTGAGGTTCACTTTTAGCTACACAAATAATGTGGCTGAATATAAAGCCCTAATTCATGGTTTGGAGTGGGCCTGGAAAAGAGGTATCAAATCTATCCAAGTTTATGGTGATTCTGAATTGATTGTGAATCAGGTTAGAAATCTAAATGTTACTAAGAATGACTTGCTCAAAAAGTACAAGCATCAAGTTTGGGACTCAATTAAAAATTTTGATGCTTTTAATTTACTTTCAATTCCAAGAAGTCATAATAAGTATACAGATAATCTTACTGCTTTAGGATCTCAGTTTGAGATTCCTAATCAGATTCATAACATTGAAGTATAGCCATATGTAAAAGTAGTTGTCAGACCTTTTGTATCTGACAATAGTGTTTTGTGGCAAGTATTTGATAGTGATGAACAGATATTAAGTTTTTTGAGTTCAGAAGCTAAATTTGTAGCTAATAATTAGCATAAATACTAGTAGCAGTTTGAGGATCAGATTGTACAGTTGAAATCTAACAAGATGCCCAAGGGATTGGTGACACTAGAATTAGTGTTTAATTTAGATGATCAATTCAGAAAAGAGAAGTGCAACATGACTGTGAAATAGGAGCACTATGAGGCAGTAGAGATATTCAAGGATAAATTGTTGAAACTGGGAAAGGTATGTACTAAAGATGAACAACAGTCCTTTGTTCAATTATGTCAAGAATTTTCTGATGTTTTTGCATGGGAGTATAAGGATTTAAGGGGATTTAATCCTGGTTTAGCCTAGCATACCATTGAATTAGAGCCTAATGTCAAACATGTTAGGCAGAAACAAAGACCCCTTAACCCAACACGTGAGCATCTAATGAAAGCTGAGCTAAACA